>JAGPOW010000304.1:49921481-49934771 GCA_030014935.1 Caiman crocodilus | reverse complement strand
TTTGGAGATCTGTGTGTACTTCCTAGCTCAGCTACACATTTCTAATGTAACTCAGCCATGTCACTTAAGGCTTCCCCATATTATCTTCAGCAAAAATTATGATTTGTGATTTTTTATACTTCCTTCTCATAAAAGTAGCATGAAGATACATTTGTTAGTGTTTATAATATGTATTTTGTTCTCATTTTCACAAATGAAAATCCCACTGAAGCTGGAGTTGGACCTTAGTACTCTAATATTAGTATTTTTCCAAATAAATCACCACCACAATAACATACTATAGCAGTATATTTCACAGACTAATTGCACATTTCTACCCTGTGTGGAATCTTGATGATGCAATGAACCCCTTGTGAAAAATGAGAGGTTAACAGCACAAACTGTAGCCAGGTCTGGCATGGACCAACTCTTCAGTGCAATTATAATATAGAGCCAAACTCGATCACTTTTTGAGATTGCCTAAGCAAGGACTTGAGAATTTGGTTTAACAATGCTTTAACAGAGCATCACAACCCATTTGCCGGGTTGTAAGGAAGTTGATAGAGGGGCTGAGATAGGAATGGAAATTGAAAAAAAAGTGTTCTCCTGATATTTTATCTGTTTTAATTTCCAAGGAAGCAAGCAATTCTATACAAGATCTCTGGCTGCATTAGATTTTGTTGGACATTTTTGACATTACATTTTCTTACCCGGTACAGGTCTTTTCATAGTCTCAAGTCCTGTACACTTTTTATAGCCAGATAAACTATACTCATTAGTCAGTGCATCCACAACTGAATTGCAGCCACCTATGATGTGATGTGTGCCACCATCTCTCAATCCAAGCAAACAGCATCAAGCCTTTCCTTGGGTCCCTTAAGATATGGACTTTTCTAGTAACCTACATAAAGCAAATAACTTGATTTTAAAGGGCATTTATATGCATACATTTGTCTCCTCCAACACACTGGAGATCCAGTGTGTTGGAGCAGACTTGATTAGTCAAGTCTGCTCTGCATGTAAGCTGACACTCCCAGAGCTGTGTCACATGCATTCGTATAAATGGCAAAATACAAGCCTGTGCTAATAAAATGGTGGCACTGTGCTTCTGAACTAAAACAGCTTCAATGTGTTTTAGTTCAAAAGCACGCTGTCACCATTTTCTCAGCACTGATGCTCATTTTGCTGTTCATACAAATGCATGCGCCATAGCACAGGGCACTCTTACAAGCACCCAGTGCTGCATTGCAAACACGTACAGATGCCCTATAAGCCTCAGCAAGTTCACAAGATCCATAGTTAACACTAGTAAAGAACCCCCATTGGCATCAGTGGTAAAAATGTTAGGGTATGTCTACACAGAATCCTGAAGATCAACCTAAACCAATTATAGCTTGATCATGAGCCAACTCTTAGTATGTTTTACCTTGTGGCCCATAAATATTGTACTTCCTGTCCATCATGCAGAGTACGAACAAGTTCTATTACTACTTGTCTGTTCATCTCTACTTATGGACAATAGAAACAGGCACTGGGGTGAAGAAGGTCAGGAATAGGGAGTTGTGGGATTCCTGCTGCTGGGTTTCCTGTGTTTATAGCTTACAGTAAGTACCCCAGTAAGTTCCAGATACACTGCAGGGAAGGAGAGTACAGACAAGAAACAGAAGGATCAACCGCTAACCATAATATGCAACAGAGCTCCTAGGGTTGAGATGGACTGCCACTGAGGGTTGGTGAATATAGATTTGAAGACAACAATATTGACATAGGTATGCCTTATAAGTATCCTGAGTCAAAGCCAGCTAATTCAAAAACAGTTTCAGAAAAACTGTATGTAAGAAAATTCTAACAGATGACATACTGTGACAAGCATGACAAATACCTATCCTCATTGCAAGTGTTTACTTTAAAAAAAAAAAATTTAGAAAACACCAATCTAAGCTCCCATGCAGAGCCAGGGATCAAAAGTCTTTACACTGCTAAATCACAGGGGGATGGCCTTCACATTGGGTAGAGTGTGTACATGCATGAGGGAAGGTCATACTGTTTCATATCACCATTAAAAAGCCACCATTTTCCAAGACTTGACCATACAGTCTTTCAGGGATTACCAATCTGCATTTAAGAGAAGAAATACATTCAATAACTGTGTAGTAATGGCTAGCAAATATCCATCTTTAATGGCCTGTTCTGTATGGTGAAAACATCTCAGCTGTGGATGTCACATTTAAGACGATAAATAAGCTGATATTTGAGAGGCCTGCACACTCTCCTGAATGGCAATTGGTCCCACTCAAGCAGTGATGGACATGAATTCCATCTATTGACAGCTTTGTTGCTGTGGGTTCCACCTCAGATGCTGTATTTGGCAACCCTATTTATTTTTCTGCTTTACACTTGAAAGCAAATACTGAGTTTATTCCTCAGCAGCAGCATGATACCGCAGAGTTTAATGGACCAGCAGCTCCACCCATTTCCAAACATCTCTTTTCTGCATTGTTCCTGTTTTACCCACTTCTGCAGAAAACAGCCCTGTATTGTCATTTATTTGTCTCCTTTGTGCGTGTGTTTCCGTGCTCTGTTTCAGTTTAGAACAGCTATGCAGCACCTTCTCACTCTTAGCTGTGAGAATGTGCCACCTCTTCAGAAATTAGACAGACAAAACAAAAGGGAAAACAGAACAACTCAAGAATAGTTGCCAGCAAGAGAAAAGGATATAGAGAACAGCAGCCAGTAGCTAAATGAATCTTTTAGGGCTGCAGCTGCTTGGATCTCCCAAATTTAAAAGGCTGGTACCAGAAAGGCAGACTGGGAATGGTTAGTCTGTAAAAAGTAATCCATGACAAGGATTAGTAGAACCAAATCAATCACTCTAGAAGTTGGGCCTGGGAACAGGGCCATTTCTGTGGCCAATGTGGTCCCAGAATAGGTAGGCTGCACAGACTAAAAATGTAGATAATGTAATTCAAATAATCATTTCAGATTGAAAACTGAAAGAAACAAAGGTTACATGCAAGAAGAACTTAGGTACCTACAGTTTTATGAGGGGTGTGCTTGAATGCCAATGGCATCTAACTGCTATTTTAAGCACCTAATTATAATACTCAGGTACCATTTAGGGTTCATCTATATCCCTTCAGCAGCAGATCCTGACTGTGGTGGAGGGGCAGCACTCTTCCCACCAAAATTTATAGGTATACTTCAAACCAGATGGTCACCAGTAAGTATGCCAAGGGCTTACTTTCGGTGGCCAGAAACTAAGAGCTTGAGAGCAGGTGAAGAGGAATGAGTACAGAGTGGATTTACTAAGGCACTTCCAGGTTTGGAGCATGCCTACATACTTATATAGGCAGGATATAGTCAAGCCACTCAATGCTTGGACCCATCACCACAATGGCACTGGCAAAGTTTCAATGCATAGAGTGTACATCTAATACCATGCAACAGAAATAGGAGTCATTGAAGCCAGCACTCCTGCAGCCATCTACTTAAAGCACATAGCTGAGAGAGGATATGGTAGGATCCATTCCCTGTTCCAAAGTATTTTATGTGAAGGGGAACAGCTTAAACTGAGGGATTTAGAACAACCCAAGTACATTTGGATTCAAGACTCCCATACCAAAGATAAATGCTTTAAACCAGCTATAATCAACTTTTTCATGCCAGGGCCCAGAATGACCCAACTCAGAGGTGGGAGGATGTGTGGATGTTAAGACCTACTGCTTTTCTCTATTGCTGAATGCCACTGAAGCCTCATGTCTACAGTCTGGATATAATATTTCTATGAGCCACAAGTTGCTGACCCCTGTTTTAAACAGCAAGCTACTGAATCAAAGGGAAATGGCAGTAACCTTATTGTTTCCCAGCTGTCTTTTGAAAGAGAGGTGACTCTCACCCTTAACTTTATAAAGAACACCTATGTACCTAAACCCAAAACCGAGCTATGAATTGGGTCTTGAGCACATTATTACAATCCAGATTGAAGTAAGAGACTCCATAAGAGAAGTGATATGGAAGCTACAACTATTTCTCAACATTTCCTACTGGTTAGTTTAAGTGATTCCCAGCGCAGGTTTCTGCTTCTGTGAATCCTATTCTTAGGTACTTTAGTCTACTAACCACGTGCTGTATAGTGAGTCTGGTGCCTAGTTAAGGATAATAAATTAGTCTAGATAGCAGGGCAGCTAACAGCTGATGCTGCAACTCTGAGTACTGCAATGCCCTTGTGACTATCCCAAAACATCTACCGTGTAGTACCTGTGCTAGGAGCCCTAACTACACTTAAACCCTCTAGAATTAGAGTTCTATATATCCATACATATTGTACATGTACATTTGTGTAGGCATAGATACACACACCCCTCTTTATTTGAAGTTTTTCATTTCCCTGAAGAAGCAATAATAACGAACTTTTGTACATCACAGATGGCCAACCCACAACATGGGTGGCACAAGTGGTATAGTACATAAACTCCAGGCACTCAGAATGGAGGCAGAGACCAGAGGATTCTGTGGAGTGGAAGGCACTGGAATGGAGGCACAATGATGTGGAGAAAGGAGATGCCAGGTGTCATAGACCCCTTCCTTGGCCCAGCTGCAGCTGCCAAATTCAGGGCTTTGGATTTTTGTTCGCTACATAAACATGAGGGGCCACAGCCAGTTGACCTGGCTCTTGGCAGTAACACATCCCCATGCAGCAACATCCTGGCCCTGCTCTACACAGCCAGAGGTTTGAGCTTCCCTGCCTGTGTTCTGGTGCCCCAGGGCACCATCAGCTATGCCTTTTCAGGGGGAATCAAAGCAGCACTCAGGGAGGCCTGAAGCTTAAGTTGTCACACATACCAATAAGGCTGGCTACCCCTGCTTTCCATTCACATGTATTTGTTCCGCTGTGAGGATTCCAAGTACTACTCAACTCACTACCAACAAGAAACAAGAGGCTGAGAGAGAAAGTAACTTGACCAAACTGAATGAATTAGTAGCAGAACCTGATACCCCCTGGCTTCCCAATCCAAATTTATACCTCCAGCCTAGTGAAGTCTATGGTATAGGATACTCTGAAACTTGGGAATCAGAACTATAGTAATATAAAGAGCCATTAGATAGTGATTTATAATTTCAGCACAGAGTTCATATGACACTGAATTTTAGATCCATGTTACAGGTTTGTAAGGTCAGAAAGGTTCCCCTATGAACCTGGGGACCTAATGGTTATCTTCGTCCATTCACTTTCCTGCCATGCCTTTGATGGGAAAAATGTGCATGTGGTGGGCTTGCTGGTAACAGCCCGGCTTGCCGGCTCAGAAGGGCTTTGAGCAATTGGTAGGGTGTTCCCACAAATCAGATGAAGGCAGGGGAAAGGTTTTCCCCGCCCCTACCGTAGGGCAAGGCAAAGAGCTGGACCTGGTTGAGGACTACACCCCACCCCTTCTTAATTGGTCCATTTGCAATCTGAGGGCAGAGACTCTGGAGGGGATAAAAAAGCAGTGTGCCTGGCACATGGGCAGCTGTGTTGAGGGATGGCAAAGAGGCTGGGTGAAGAAAAGCTGGCAAAGCTGTCCAGCAGGGTGAAGCTGTTGTCTTGAAGAGCCCAAAGACTCCTCACTGGAGAGGAAATGGCAAGCGACCGTGTCCCCCAGCCCCACCACAAAGGAGCATGGTTAGTGATGCACAGACCGACACTACAGGGCCAAGAAGGACTGAGACTCTGGGAGCTGCTTAAGGTGGCTTGGATCTCCAACCCCTGGCACAAGGCCAGGAAGTCAGTACACAGATGGTGCACACCAGGTCAGAGAGTGGACTGAGACCCTGGAAGCCGCTCGAGGCAGCTTGGGCCTTCAACCCCTGGCATGAGGTGAGGCAAAAGCATTGCACAGAGAGTCCAAGAACAGACTGAGACCCCAGAGCCATACAAGGCAGCTCAGGTCTCCAACTTCAAGCAAAAGGCAGAGCCCCAGTGCAAGCGATGGTGCACAGGGACCTGAGTGGGCTGGGAGCCCACAGAGAGCCTGAGGCCTCAGCGACGGTGAAGGCAACTCACCTGGAAAGAGGAAGACCTCCTGGACCTCCAAAGTCATGAGTTACTGGAGAAAGGTATTTTCATAGGGAAAGGGGAATCTTCCCCAGTCAATAAAACTGACCACTAAAGGGGAAGCTCAGAAGGAGAGGGCTCCCCAGGCTTGGAGGTTACCTTTGTGGGCTATGGAAGGCCTGAAGGGCACAAGGGATCTTTCTCATTCCTCCTGATCACTGGAGCGCAGCCACTGCTCCAGAACAGCCTGGGCTTATATTTTGTGAATTAGCACCTTATGTTTTGTGGTTTGTATTTTAAACAGAGCTTAAGAGTGTATGATTATTATTGAAACCCTTACCCTGGCTCTTTTATATTACTTACCTGTATTCTGAGTGGTGGTAAAGGATTGTATATATACACACATTGCATGTAGTTCTATATTGTGTGTGTGTGTAATTTATATCTATTCCTCCCTATGGTTTATTATATTAATAAATGTGTGTATAGTCAAGTTCACTGTGCGTCTCAGCTTGGCTCTATTGGGGAAGGAGGGAAACTGAATGCAGCTAGCAATTTCACCCCCCAGTGCACCTGCCCTGCTAACCTTTCCGTTTGCTTTGAGAGGAGAGTACATAACCAGGTACTTCCTGGGTTACATATAAACGAATTAATAAACAAACAGAAAATAATTGCAGATCATACAGCTGATTTTATATAATGCTAGTTAATTCCTTACAGAAGTGACCCACTGTGGGCCTGCCTGAAGCAATAATTAACAGAGTCCTGATGCACAATCTGTTATGCCTAGTGAGATGCCAACAACTGCTCTCACCTTACTATTGTCTCTTCCTTAATTTTGGTTTTCCAGTATTCAGCTCGCAGTCCCCAAGAACTTTGTCCTCCTGTCTACCAAGGCAGTCTCACCTCTCACTCTCACAGCTAAGTTGCCTCCTTTTCCAGTGTATGTTGTCAGTTCCAACAAGTCACTGGCGTGTTCCTGTACCTCCTCACAGGTTTCCTCAACCTTCCTGGTTGCTCCGTCTTACACTCTATTCCCCTAGAGGCTTATAAGCGGTACACTTTTCAATGCTTTCCTTTGTTCCTTTCTGGTAAATGATCAGCATTTTTCTTTACAGGTGCTTAGATCTCCCACCATGGGATGCTGTTTGATGACATAATTGCCTGCATCTCTGACTCCTGGTAAGTATACTTGTTACACTCTGTAACAGAACATTTATCTCTGTTGCAATCAATTATGGTAAAATATACCATTCTCTTTGCTAGTTTGCCAGAGCCCTCAAAGACTATTGACAGGATCCATAGGCTGTATGACTTACAAGCTAAACTCAGACATGATGAACACGAAGCCCATAGACAAATATCAACATGTTAATTGAGGAAAGGGAAGGCCAAGGGCATTAATGTGATCACTTCATAAGTAAATAAAAAATTGAAGAGATTAAGCCAGGTATTCATCCAGGTCTGTGGTCTGAAGCCAGGGATTTTGATGAAGTCAGGCTCAAAGCAGGCTATAAGTCATACCAGGAAGTCCAAACCCAGGAGCACTGAGGGACAAACATGGCAGGGACAGGAAATCCAGGACAGGAATAGGCAGGCATAGGGGTGGGAGCAAAGACAGGTTGGTGCTGGACAAGGATTGTCATGCCAGGCCATGGGTCACCTCAGGGTTAGGAGAAGCCAGGAACTCAGAACCCAAAAGATCTGTCCATGGAATTGAGTTGGGGGTCCAGAGGGTTAGGCAGAATACAGAGTCAGAGTTTGAGCTAGGTCAGGTATCTGGGAAATCTGGCCACTTCCAGGTCAGGGGTCCAGAGGGTCAGGCAGAGAATAAGCAAAAAATGCAGCAGTCTGAGCAGAGAGTTAAACCTTGTTGCCCAGACACTTCTTCTAGGTTAGAGGCTTATACAGGAACGGTTAAGAGGTCTTCTGACCTTGGCTGGCCACTGGTGGCAGGGAATGCACATAGGCCTAGGTCCAGATGGAGGGTTCTGGCCACCTGCATTTACCCTACTGTTCTGCTCAAGAGATGGCAGACCATTGTGAGGCAGTGTACCAGGCAGGCTAAGGTCCTGTGTTCAAGACCATGGCCTGGCAGGGATCCAGGCAGGAGTGAGGTATGGGTGCAGGCTAGGCAGAGTGTGAGTGAAAACTAGGCAGGAATAAGGCATGTGTTTAGGGCAAGCAGGAAGGTAGGCAAATAATTGAGACAGGCTAGGTGGGCTTACAAGCAGGTCAAGTGCTCAGAGTTCTAGTGTGTAGTCTGAGCTTATGATGGCCTATCATAAGCCCTCTTCCTGACATCCCTTGAGATCAACCCCAGCTGGGTCTAGACTCCTTACAGTTTCATACTTTTCCTTTGTCGCATGCCATTATGTATACTAGCTTCCTTGCTCCCTCCCTCCCTCCCAATTCACCATGTATGTGTTTGCTGTAGCCTGGGTAACCCTTATCAAAAGCTATCTAGGTGATGCTCAAGTTCAAAAACCCTTAAAGGCCCTTATACAAATAAACTTTCAGTCTTCATGTGTAAAGTTAGTTATGAGCAAAGATGGGGAGGAGATAATCAGCCTAAAGTAGGGAAAGAACAGGTTAGATAAGTTCACAGGCCAGACAAGATTCATCATAGAGTACTCAAGGAACCGGCTGAGGTAATTATAGAGCCAACTAAATATTGAGCTCTTTGGAAAATAATGGAGGTCAGGTGTGGTCCTGGACTACTGGAAAAAGGCATGTATAAAGCACACTCTAAAAAAGGAAGGAGGAGAATTAGGGGAATTACTGACTGATCAGCCAGTCTCTGGAAAGACTCTAGAGGATGTCATCAAGAAATATATTTCTAAGTACCTAGAGGAGAACATGGCAATCAGGAATGGCCAACAGTTTTGTCAAGAGTGAGTAATCTTGACCAACCTTATTTCTTTCTGTAAAAAAGGGATGGGATCAGTGGATGAAATACACTTTTAGTTTAACAAGGTTTTTGATATTGTCCTCCTATAACTCTCTCATTCATAAGCTAAGGAAATACATGCTGGTTGCGATTATTGTAAGGAGAATACGTAACTTGCAGGATCATCATGTTCAAAGAGTAGTCATAAATGGCTCAGATGTGGAGGTTTCAAGTGGCATTCCCTAAAGGTCTGTTATGGGTTCACTACTGTTCAGCATCTTCATTAATGACTGAGGATGAAATTGAGTGTACTCTTAGTAAAATTTGTGGCTGGATAAGGTAGGCTACCTTGGAGGGATACACTTAGGATTCAGAGTCACATTTATACACTGGAAAAATAGTCCAAGATTAATTAAATTAAATTAATTTAATTAAGAACAAGTACAGCATTCTACATGGAGGACAGAAAAAACAAATCCACAAATCCAAATTGGAGAATTGCTTGCTAGGCTGCATTACTGAAGAAAAGGACCTACTGATTACAGTGGAACCCAAACTGAATACAAGTCAAAACTGTACTGTTGTTGAAAAAAGTCAATACTATACCGGCAAGCTTATTGCCTGCAAGTCAAACATGATTCTTCCATGCTATGCAAAACCAGTGAGGTATCATCTGCTTCACTGTGTCCAGTTTTAGGCATCACATATCAAGAAATCTGTGGACAAGATTGTAAGACCTCAGATGAAAACAGCAAAAAGATGATTAATGTACTACAAAACATGACTTACAAGGAAAGGTTGGAAATAATGTCATTATTTAGGCTGTAGAAAAGAAAGAAGGGGGCATTTGATTACCTTCTTCAAATATCAGAAGAGTGGTTATAAAAGAAGAATAGGCTAGTCTGTGTGACTGCAAGAGACACAACAAGAAATACTGATCTTCAGCTGCAATAAAGGTAATTTAGGTTGGATAGTAGGAAGAGGTCTCTCACTATGAGGGTTGTAAAGCTTAGGAATAGGTTGTGAAATCTCCATCCTTGAAAGTTTTTAAGAACAGGTCAGACAAACATTTGTCTGAAGTGGTTAGACGGGGCTGACACTGCTTCATGGGTGACTGTGCTGCCATAGTCAGGGAGGCACATGCCCCCTCCTGCAACCAGTCCTACCAATTGGGGAGGGTCCCCCAATGGCTGATCGCACCAACCAGGGGGGAGGGGTCCCCTGCAGCGCATCTTGCTGCCTGGGGGGAGTTCCTCCACAGATGATCACTGCAGCTGGGAGTGGCTGCGGCCACTTCTGGGAGGAGCTGCAGGGATCTGCCTGTGCTCATGGGGCAGGGGAGGGGGGGGCACCAGCACTGCCACCTGCCTCCTCTGCCCATCACCTAAGCAGCGAGCATGGCTAGTCAGGAGGTGCACCAGTGCTCTCAGGTGGTAGACATGCACCCCCTACACATTGCCACTCTCCTGCTTTGATACAAAATGACCTACTGAGTTCTTTTTCAACCCTATGTTCCTATTATTCTGCTTTTTCAGACAGGATTTTTTGCACAGCATATTAATCCAGGAATTTGAAAAAAAAAAATTTTTAAATGTATGCATATCCTGGAATCCGTGCATCACTATCTTCTTATTGGCTAAGAGTGGAAGTGCTTATGAACAAAAAAATAACAACATTGTGGCAAGTAATATTCTCATATGCACCAGCTTTTGAATGTATCTGCAGCTTTCCCTGCCAAAGAGTAATGCAAGTTCTGGTAGCTTGAAGGCTTCAAAACTGGCAAAATTGACGTCTTGATCTCTGACTCTTCAGAGTATGCTTCTATATTTAAATATAAAGTTAAGCATTTATTAAGTAAATCCAAATATGTTCTTATGGTTCTTCAGTAAATCAGTAATTGTCAGTTTAGTGATAGCTATAAAACAGACACCTTCTTTCCAAAAATCAGACTGTAAGAGAATTTGGTCATATATATTTTTTCTTGTGTTACTTTATTTTTTAATATCAAATTGTTGGCATAGTAAAATTGTGTTATCCATACTACTATACATTGTGGGTGATTGGCATATTAAAATGCAGAGGTGTCTATGGTTGGTTCATATTAAGAATTTTCATTTCAAGCCATAGTATATGTTGTATACATCAGTGAACACATTCATGCAGATATAGAAAATGGCCACTAGATGGCAAGGTATACAAATACACCAAGGACATTTTTTCTTCTGTAACTAAAGAACTGAATATTAGCTAAACTCTAGAATTATTATAAGAACAGATGGACTTTCTTTCATGAGCAATGCACTATATTATTTCATCTTTTTCAATTTCCCAAAAGAAAAAGGTTCCACCTTGAATACGATAGTTTCATATTAAAGTGTGTGTTAGGCTGGAATCCAATGACTATTGATGATTTTTCTTATTCAGCTCCTATGATGAAATAAAAGTATAAATGGATATGGAAGAAAGATAAAATAGTCCCCTATTTCACAGTTAACATGTGAATCTGACAGAACTCCATCTAGGGCCTGAATGACTCATGGAAATGGCAATGTATTACAGAGCTATTTGTCTGTGATCACTGGCTTGAGTTCATCTTAGGGTGGTGGTTACTACTTGTCTAGTTCAGAAAATAAAGGTTTTGGTGATTTCAATCCAAAAACAGCTGTCCATATCATAGAATGATGATAGATACTTGGCAAAATTTTCTACAGTCGAAGTGGAAGCTAAAACCATGTCTTCAGAGCATCCCAACACTTTTAATTATACTAGTGTAATTGAAGTGGTATAACACCCACACAACTGGTATAATATTTATACCAGTATAAAAAGGTGCTTAAACTAGTATAACTGTTGCCATATGTGTAGATAAATACAGCAGAAGTTCCCAAACCTGTTGTGAGCCCATTTACAGATCAATAATTCTTGCTACCCCAAATACAAACACAAACAATGTATTCATGTTAGGTCATGAAATAATTAGTGATGGAAATCAGATACTTTATTTAACTAATGTGACACATGATCTGGACCTCCTGACAAATCCTTTCAAAGTTTAGTGGTTCTGTTAAAAAGGCACATTTTCACATCCAAAATCAGATCCATTATGAAGCAAGAGTATGAATGAATGGAAATGCATTCTCTGAATTCAGCTTCATGCTGAATTCATGTAGTTACAAAGAATTGTTTTAGTGTACAACCCTGATAATGGTAAATGCATGTCCTTCAAATTAAACCAGAAATCAGTTACAAATAGCTGACCAAACGATCCTTTCAAACTCTGGTCACAAGACAGTTCTCTGAGGCGCTTAGTTTCAGTTGTTGGCAATCTAGTTAAGTCAAGCTGACAATGAAATGAACCTTGCACCCAACCATGTTTTGACATGTCCAAGTCTGGGAGGAAGGTTGTAAACTAGCCCATCAGTTAAGTGAGGTGGTAAGTTATAATCCAAATGGGAGGCTGAATGCCGTTTCCAGTCATAAGATCACAGAGTTTAGGAAATATTTCATAATTAATCCTCATTAGATTATTCTTCCAGAAGACAGCTTTCTTCATTAGCTCAATACAGACACATAACAGAAGAACACGAGTGTTTTTGCCACACTGATGGGCTATCATTTTCAGTTAGAAGACGCATCTTTTCTTCATCCCATAGAAAAAATGATAAGTTTGTGCCTGCTCTAAGGTTTTAAACCTCTTCACTTACCAGTGTTAAGCGATAGACTATTAAATAAGTACTCAGAGGTGGGGGCACTTTATGACTTTCCTGTTGCAGATGAGCAACAGAAAGAAATACAGGATTAAAAGGATCAGAAGTAAGAGAGAACCTAGCTGTGTAATCCATTTAGGAGGGCGCTCAGTTAGGAGTGGGGATTCTTGTTCTAGGATATGCTATGCCTTTTTATATTTTTCTATTTTTTTCCATCAATAACAGAACTAATCCTGAGAGCAGGGACCAGAATTTGGGTCCTTCTAGCCAAGTGCCCTGATCATCAGGCAATCAGGTTCTGTTTCCTTCTGGTCCCACGATTTGCATTTCTGGCTGCATAGGGTGAACGGAACGTATCCATAAAGAGAGTATCCTATAGCTTAGTTTTTGGGACCTCTTTTTGGAGACAGTGACTATTCTAACCACTTAGGGTGAAGTTACCCATTATGCTTAGACTGTACTAAATCTGTGGAATGTTAGACCATTAAAATTAGAGCATGCTGTGAACAACTGCACATTAAGGATTACCATGACTGCACAGCTGACTTGCCACTAGAGGAATGGCAAGCAGAGGTATAGCTAGAAGCCAAGGACATCTGGGCTCCTTCCCTGCTGGGGGGGGAGGGGAAGACCTGAAAGCAGTGTATCCTGGGATACCAGAGGACTGAAAAGTGCTCATTTTG
>JAGPOW010000304.1:49902908-49921381 GCA_030014935.1 Caiman crocodilus | reverse complement strand
CTGCTTGCAGAGGTTAAAAAAAAAAAAGAAGACAAACCAAACAAAAAAACCCAGTGCCTTATTTTCAACTCAGTGCATTCCCCACTCTGAGCCTTACATATGCCTAGAAGAGGCAGTGCTATAGTTGGACCAGATTCACTTAGGCTAGGCACAGACATTCAAAAAGCCTGAGCCTGAATGGATTCAATTTTTACAAGTTAGGTCTAACCTGGCTAGGCTGAATCAGTTTGTAACTGCACAAATACCCCTCTGGACTGAAAAAAATGCAGCCACATGCCTGCAGTGGCTCAGGTTAGAAGCCAGGGGGTGCTAGAGCAGCCCTCCCTTAGTGCTGACTTGAGGGAAGCATGGCCAAGCCCTGGCAGGATGCTTTGATTAAGGAGTCCCCTCCTGACCTGTTGGCCAGCAAGGGAGCCCATCAGCAAAGCAAAGGGCTCTCTCATTAGTTCAAGCTCTTCTTAGACAACTTTTTCCAAGGAAAGAATGAAGGGACATTACCATCTACCTGACGATTAGCTCCCAAAATCCCCAAGTTGACACCGTCCTATCTGCTTTTGTCCTGTCTCCCACAGCATGGAGTGTAGCCAGCTTTTGGTGTGCTAGCTAATGCTAAGAGGTATCTGTAAGGCAGAGGGGAATCCCTGCTTGAACAGGGAATACTGAGGGGGACAGGGGGAAGCAGGAGAAAGCCAGGCAGACCCTGCTATACCTGCAGTCCCTGCCAGAGCTGCAGCCAGAAAGCAGGGGGATGGTTCCAGCCCCAGTGGGCTAAAGCAGAGAGCAGAGCCCTGCCCAGCATTACAAATCATCTGGGATTCTGGAGGACTCTGATTTAACTTAAACCAGGAAGGGATCTGGGACAGACATAGCATAAACCAGTTTGAACGAAATCGTGTGTGTGTGTGTGTGTGTGTGTGTGTGTGTGTGTGTGTGTGTGTGTGTGTGTGTGTGTGTGTGTGTGTGTGTGTGTGTGTGTGTGTGTGTGTGAGATGTCTGTCCCTAGCTCTGATGTCTGTATAAAATGGGCACTTTAGTGGGGATTTTTTGGCACTTTTATCTAATAGCTGATATGCTTTAGCTAAAAGGGCTAAAAAAACCCGGCTGAAGCACCAGTCTATGCAGAAGCTGCAGAGTGGAGTTAAAGTAAGGCGCTGCCTCTTCCAGTAAAGCATGTTTTATTTATTTATTTTTTGTTGGAGGGGAGGGGAAGGGTTATTTCTACAAGCAGTCTTTATGTATATAAAGCAGACTAGCTAGCATGGCTCAGAGTTAACCTTCACCTCAAGTGGTGTAGCTTTGAAATGCTCAAAGAGCACCTAGAATGACACAGTTGAATTTTCAGAAGCATTAACAGGATTGAACGTTCAGAGGCTCACATTAAGTGCCCTTAGTATGATCCAAGTGTAACTTGTAACTTCATCTTTATACTAAAGGCTGAATTGGTTCAAATTGGGTGTAAATGTGATGACTGAGCTTTGTACTGTACCTATACTTGACTGAGCCAAGACTCCTTCAGTAGACTTAGGCAGTACTCTGTAGTTGCAGAGCAGAGTTTTGGGCATCATGATTTTTTACTTTGACTTCTCAGTTCAACATAAAACCTTCTTTGCCTCCAGCCTTAGGTGACTTGTCTTGAATGTTGCCTTGATAGGAAGTAGGAAACCTGGGTTCCAATATTGTTTCCAAGACTTATTTCCTATGTGATCATACTGTAGGCAAGCCATTTCTCTAAACCTCCTATTTCCCCCTCTGTTACTCAAAATAATAATATTTACCTACCTTATCAGTGATGCTAGACTAATATGTGTTAAGTGCTTTATAAGTGCAAAGTATTTTGTAAGCCTTTCAGTGTAAGAGATGGGAAGAGAATTCATAAGATCAGGACTCCTAGTCCTTTCTTCATTCTTGTTAAGTAGAATTGCCACTTCTTTCTTTTTTCCTCAGTTTCTGTAATAAAGTGTTTTTTGTACTTAACTAGAATAAACAAAAGGAGACTAGAACTCATGAATATTACATTATTAACTGTAAACCCTGCAAAGTTCTTCAAAACTTTTCTTTTGCCTTTTATTTTAAAATAAGAAGGCACTTCTGTCTCATTGTCTTAATATTTTGGGATAATGTTTATTAAGAAGCTTTCTTTTAGTAAGAACTTTTCTCTCTCTCTTTACATTACTACAACCATATTGTCACTCATCCACATGGGTGTGCATATGAGAGAAATCAGCTTTCAGAGCACTGCAAATAAGATAAAGACATTGAAAGGACTCAGAGTAATTAATTTGAACCTGTCTTTTCCCCTGGAACTTTGACTTGTAAGACTTCTTTTTGGAATTAAATTTAAAAACAAGATAAATCCAGGACATGAGGCTGTATTAATTAATTCCTGATTATCCTGTAAGAGCTCCAGGCATCATATTTCTATCAAATGGCCTCAATTTGCTTATTATTATTTTTATAGTCCCATAAATATGTAATGCAAATCAAAGGTTTCATGGAATCCCTCAGTCTCTATTAAGATGGGTATGTTTGACATATGTCTTCTCTTGCCTATATTTGTTTTTTGTTGGATTACGCTATTAGGCTAACCCAAGACATTTTATTTACTACAGAATTATCATATATACAAACTTATTCAGTCACTACTTTTATTAAAAAGACTCACTTAGTGGATATGCAACCAAGTGACTCAGGAGTATAGGCTGCATTTTTAAGTATGATTTAAGTGTTTAAGAGCAAAGGGATAACATTTTCAAAGGCACCTATGGGTGCTTGCACACACAACAAAATTGGTCTTCAAACCAGCTTAATTGCCCCTTTGCACCTCTTTAATGGCATTGATGGTTACACATTCAGCAGTGTATTCCACTTTATATGACTTTGTTAGGTAGCAAGGTACAACCCACCCAAGGCACTTTAGTCTGCTATGTAACAAAGCATAACAGTACAGGGGGCTCTGGAAGCCCAGATGTACATGGGAAAGTTCAGGTTTGGAAAGCTTCCAGCACCCCATGCACTGTTCCTACCACCCTCCTGGTGCACTGCTGCTCTTCCCCAGAGGCAAGCCAGCCTGTTCCCAGGCAGTCCCAGGTGGCAGGAAGATGGCAGGGATGGTGCATGGGGTGCTGGAGCCTATCTGCCTCTCCCATTGCTGGGTGGTTAGCTGCTGGCAGTCCAAGTGGTCCCCAAACTATGCGGGACCTGGACCTTCCTTCCACAGCAGTGTCACCCCCCTGGGTGGCACCTGCCTGCTGGCACCTGGCCTTGGAGGTCCTGGGGTGCATCAGCACTGCGGAAGGAAGCACTGGTCCCTGTGCAGCTTAGGGGATATGCAACCCAGTGGCAGCTCATACAGGCAGGCTCCACCAAGGTTAAAAAAAGGAGAGGGAGAGGGAGAGGGAGAGAGGCAGCAAGGAGCCTGATTTTTGGGTTGTTTTTTTGGTCTTGGAGCCTGCATGCCTGAGCTGTGCAGGGCCCGGTGGTTCCCTCCACAGCTGTGGCACCACATGGGATCACTCAGGTGGGCTGCTAGTGGGTGGGTGCTGCCTGGGGGCCACCATCATCAGAGGAAAGCCCTGGGCCCTGTGCAGCTGAGGCAGGCTCTGAGATAAAAATACATAAATAAAATTAAAAAGATCAGGCCCTTCACTTCTTCATTCTCTCCCCACCTCCCAGTGGAGCCCATCTGCACAAACTGCTGATAGGTTGCACAGCCACTGAGCTGCACAGGGTGTGGTGTTTCCCTCCACAGTGGTGGTGCCCCCCGGGACCACCCAGGCCAGATGCTAGTGGGTGGGGCTTCCTGGAGGGCCACTGCCACCATGAAGGGAAGGTCCGGGGTTCCCTGCAGTTCAGAGACTGCTCAGCCCACCAGCAGCTCACCCCCTGACTATGGGAAAGAAAATAATTGGGGTTCCTCACTGCTTTTTTTCCCCCTGGTATAGCCTGTGGGGGGCAGGGAAGGTGGATGAGCTGATGGGGGGCCGTGACGCGCTGTGACATCATGGAAGTCCCTAAATTGAAGTGGTGGGTTTTTAAACAACAATTAATAACCCACCATTAAAAAAAAACACTGTTTCAATTTAGGGAGAACAAAACCCCTATCATATGTATAAGCATCCTCAGTGACTTAAAAATGAGACCTAAAGCCTTTAAAGGAATTTACAGGTGCTTAAATTGTACTGACATTCTTATGGGTTTAGGCTTCAAAGTGCCCAAGTCATTTCTGAAAATGTGACATAAGGTCCTAAGTCTCATAAGGTTTTGGGGGTTTTTGTTTTGTTTTTTATTTAAACATATGGTCTAAATTTTACTTGAGAAACGCACGTGCAGATTCTTATTTGTAAATGTAATAGTGTACTGTGTAAATGTAACCAAGTATTTCTTAGCATGTTTGGGGTACCAGCTAAAGACACCTAACAATGGTTTGCTTTTCAGAGGGCAAGTTTCATTATTACCTCAAGGTAACAGGCAGCTCAAGAATGCCAAGATCGTGGGGTGGATGGAGCATCCTGTGGCAGCACAAGGTGTGGGGCGGTCCTCAGTATGCTCAGCAGCAGACCTGGAATTGGACCAGAAGCACTTCCAGTCTACTTCTGGGTCTGCCATGGAGCATGCAGGAGACTTCCCCCCCCCCCTTGGCTCAGCAACTGATGCCTCCTGGGTCTCGTGGGGGGCACCTGATGTCCCCCCAGCTGTGGCTGATCACTAAGCCAGGGTGTTGCAGCCCCTGCATGCTTGGCCATGGACCCAAAAGTGGACCAGAAGTACTTCTGGCCAATTTCTGGGTCTGCCGCTGAGCACATGCCCTCCCCCCCACCATGTTCCTGTGGGACGCTTCATCCACCCCACCATCTCAGTGTTCATGAACCACACCTGGTACCTCAAGGTATGTAGAAAAATCATTTAAAGCTGTCTATGGCTGAATCACTGATTCTCAGAATCAGCATCAAGTCTTCAGATTTGGATTTGGCCAAATAGAAAAAAACAGAACAGCAATCTGAAACAACTAACCCAATCACTTTCTCCCCCAATTTGGGCCAAACCAAATCCAAATTGAATACAGTCCACTTCGCAGACCCCTACTTGTGATTGAATGCATAATGAATTATCATTCATTCCGTACAAAAATGTCACACTTCAAAACAGAGGCAAGGATTTCTTAGAGTAATCTCTTTTACTGGATCTACAATAAGATGCAACACATTCAAAAACTTTTCTAACTCTATCCCAGCTATACTGTTGGTACAATAAGAAATGCCATTCTAAGAAACCCTCCTGTCTTGCATAACTCAAGATAACAGTATCTGAAGTACTATGTCTAATTTTGGGCCTTTTACTACAGAAACGATGTAAACAAATTGGAAAGAGTCCAGTAGAGAGTAAAGAAAATAGCGAGTGGGTTGCAGAACAAGATTTATGAGGACAGGCTGTGAAAACTGGGCTTATTTAGTATGGAGAAGAGAAAACAGAGGGGATTTAATAGCAGCCATCAAGTATCTGAAGGGGGCCTCCACCAAGGATGGACCTAGATTACTCCAGTAGTGGCAGATGACAGAACAAGGAGCAAAGGTCTGAACCCGCAGTAATGGAAGTTTAGGATATATACTAAGAAAAAACTCTCAGTAGGAGGGTAGTAAAACCTAGGGACCTCTAGGGAGGTCATGGTATCTCCATCCTTAGAGGTTTTTAAGACCCAAGTGGACAAAGCCTTAGGTGAGATGATATAGTTGGGAATGGCCCTGCTTAAAGCAAGGGGTTGGACTAGATGCCTTCCTAAGGTAATTTCCTATGATTCCTGGACCATCACAGCTATATCACTCTAACACCACACTTAAGAACATAAAAAGCATCATACTAGGTCAGAGCATAGACATATTTAGTACAGTATTTCATAGTGGCAGAGAATGAATGCCAAGTAAAGAATGTATAAGTAGGACCTATCCTAACTGATATGTCCTTTGCCCCTCTTTCCTTACAGCTTCCAGCATTCAGAGGCCTAGAAAGTCCTATTTGGAGATTCTACCACTTACTATAATGTTTAATTCTGACTGCATTAATACCTCTCCTGCATGCATTTGTCCAATCCTCTTTTGAATCTGGTTAAATTATCAGTCTCTCTACATCTTGTGGTAATGAGTTCCAGAAGCTAATTACACAGTGTGAAAAAGAACCTACTGCAATCAACTAAATTTGTACTCTTGAATTCTCATGAGTCACAGATTAATATTGAAATTTTAGCATATAGGAGTCTGTGCTCTGCTTGAAAGGGGTCTCCAAATATCTTAGCTAAACATTAAAAATGCAATCAGTTAGTGTGTCCGGCACTTAGAGAGTCTGAGGGTATAACAAGAATTTCTGTGCACATTTCCCCCCTGTTCTGTGCAACTATTTGGGGTATTTTGTCCCACAGGAGGTGGGTGGCAATTTTCTGATGGAATACACTTTGTTGCAAAATAACAATCCAGTTAAACAGAATGTCTTAAATGAATATTCTAATTATGCTGACCCTTCAACAGAAGGCAAACTGGTTACAAAATTTCTTGCAAAATAGGTTTCTATTTGAACTATGTGTAGTTTCCTACAAGCTCATGAAAAAGACATATTTTACCTATTTCAAAGCTTCTCAAAGCTTACCTAGGTTACATATTTCAAAGCTTCTCAGAGCATATATAAATCTACTAACTTAAAGTGAAACAAAGGCTACTAGAACACTTTTAGAAATGGAAACTGTACTCATCCGTCTTTCACAGACTTAGGCAAATGAGACCCAAGAACTGATATAAAAAGGAAGAAGGAATTTAGCTGGCTATTTTGCTGCAACACTGTGGCTGGTCTATTTGTCTATGACAAATATGACTTTATGATTAAATTGTATGATTAGGTGTAGCAAGGTCAGTGTGTCAAGGGTGGGTGGGATGCCTCCCGGTGGCTCCACAACCACATCCCACTCCATCCCAGGGTGCCTTCCTGTCTTGTCTGCCATAGTTTGATGGAAATATACTAGGTAGGCTGCTCATGGGCCTTTGTATGGCCCTAGTCTGACCAAACCCATTCCCCAGCTCCCTACCGATTCTCACTGTTCTCCCAAGTTCCTTGCTGGGCCTTACTGGTCCTCAGGTCCCTCATGGGAACACTCAGGTCAATGGTGCCCTGCAGGGAACCCAAAGCCTTAAGGGTGAATCATGTGGCTCCAAAATCTTCCCTACATTGCTCCCCAAACCTTGTGGATGTTACCCCTATCAGCAGTTGCCTCTTCCCTAGCCATTGTTGTGTCAGAGACTGCCAACACCCTCTCTTCTTCAGTCCACCCTTTCACCTGAGGCTGTGACTAAGGTTGAGTGCCTGCAGTCTTTCTACCTCCATTATTTACTTTGGCTTTGGGCACTTTCTGTGGCCTTTCCCATGAGCTTGGGTGTGTGGGAGCCTTCTGTCTTTAGGTCCCCTTGAGGGTTTTGATACTCTGCCTTGTGGTCAGGCTCTTATCCCCTTTCTGCTTTCTCTTCCTTATACCAGCTGGTACCCTTTACAAGCTCTTGCACAAATTCTTTCATGTCCCGTTTCCTTGGCACCCAACTGTCCCATATACCATGCCCAAAGCCTCATGGGGCTTCAGCCTTCTCTGTCTCTGCTTCTTTGCTCTAGGTAGGTCTCCTAGACTGGGCCTGCTGTATCAGACCTGGCTTTGAGGAACTAGCTCATGTTTGTCCTTCTTGGGCACCAGAGCACCTCAGAACCTGTCTAGCTTCTTCCTTGCACTCTTTGCCCACTCTGGGCTCAATAACTGTTCAAGCCTTGAACCTGCCTTTGGCAAGGCTCAAGGCTATGTTGTTTGCCCCATGGGCACTGATGGAACCTGCATAAACCACCCCTTACAGTCCCAACCCAAACCACCAGTTAAACTGTAACATAAATGTTAATTCCCCGGACTACAACATAAACATAAAGACATAACAGCCCTCTTCAGCTTTAAGAGTATAAACTTTCACTCACCAATACAGCATACCTCCCATCCTGGGCTTTTTGTGAGCTCCCCAAGCTGCACTGTTTCTACAGTCAACAAAGCAATCAGCCTAGCAGTAGCTCTCCTGGGCAAGAGCTCCTTCCCCTGTGGCTGGCAGAGAGAGACTCCCTTCCCAGCCCCAGCCTCAGGCTTATATGCTTCCAGGGCCCCACCTACCTGCCTGCCTGCAGCTGCCTGCTAATTGCTCCACTAACCTCTTACTCCAGCAGCCTGTAGCTTCTGCACCCTGCCTAGCCTGCAGTGCTCCCTGGCTGGGATGCTTTTACCTTAAAGCAACAGAGCGCCCTAGGTCTTCTGTTACACTAGGGTTAAAAGATTTAGGTTTCAGGGGGACTGTTGATAGAAGTTTTTGACTTTGCTATTCAGCTGAGGTGATCATTTGCCCTTCAGCCAATACACAACTGGTGAAATGAAACTGTAGCCAAAGTAATGGAATGTCTCTACACATAATATAACTATTATTCAGATGGGCTGAAACTAACTTTTTTCACATAAAACTAGTGTAATGAATATGCATTAAAATTAATTAATTCATATTAAAAAACTACATACATGAAGGAGGCAGTAGGAAACAGAAGAATTAAAATCCGTGGACAACCCTAGGACCAAATCACAGATCCTTGACCATTCTGTATCACTTTTCAACATTTTAGAGCCATTGAACTATCAAGATTTGAGAGCCATAAGCTCAGAGAATACCTTAAATTGCCCCAGTGTTATACCATGTGGGCATATAATGCAGCTTCTTACCATGGCACGTGGCCCTGAATCAGTCATACAGATCTCTCTTTTAGCTAGAGCTTGCCATGTAGTTTAAATAGCCAGCTCTTTCTGAAGATTTCTGTGCAACTGGAAAGCATCAAGTTACAATGGATGGATCTTCAGGTACTCGTTCTTTTACCATCAGTGATTCACATACAAATTTGCTACTTTTTCTTGTGTAAATCTACTAAGGAATCTTTAGCTTTAGGGCAGAATTCATCAAAACATAGTTTGGGCCACCAAAAACTATTCATTATAGAGACACTCTGTGAGAACATTTTCCAGCTGTTGAATAACCACTTCATATTGAGTAATTGCTTTTGGGGTTCTTTTTCTTTCAGAATCCAAGATGAGGGAGAAGCCTGAGACAGTACCCTTGAAAAGAGAAATGTGCTTCTCTCTCAACTTATTATTCCACTCAGTGCTCTTCTTACTGATTACTTCTAAACTGTGAGATAGCTGTATAGTTTGTAAGGGAAAACACTTTATAAACTTCTAATGGAATTTTCAGGGAGAGGGGGAAGTTGCCAGTCTCCATACATGGAAGAATTTCAAATGATTTCTACTTATTAGTAAATAGCAGGGATGGGCAAAATACGGCTCATGGTGGGGGAGGGGGCGGTGGATCCAGATCACCAAGGGATTTTGTCTAGCCTGCAGCAGGTCCTTCCATCCCAGCTGTCCAGGTGCAGGAACTGCCTGGACCGTGATGCATAGGGCCTCAATTTTGCCCCTACCTCCCCCCTCTTTCACAACAGGCTTACCAGCCAAATCTGGCTGCTCTCCACACTGCTCAGCTGCACTCTTGGCCACCTGCATGCTGCACTGTGGCTGCGTGCATGCACAGGTCATTTAAATCAGCAATGTTATCAGCTACATCAGCCAAAAAAAGCTGATTGTTGATACTATCAGTTTTCCTTATATCAATGCTAATCTGATATGGGACCAATGTATCAGTGAATCTCTACTTCATATAATTACTTCTAACTATATAATTACTTCTAACTCTGGATATTTATTTCAGATCATCTCCAGAGTGTTATGTAACACCTCCCACTTCAGGATTGCATCCATTATAAACACTGATAAAAATTAAAGGAGACTGTACCATGGCATTTAATAAGATCTGTGAACAGATAGGCTCTAACTCAATTTCTAATCCCTACTCCACAATTAGATGAGAGCAACCAAACCTCCCTGCAACCTCCCTTAGTATGGAATTTCCATTCCTGGATTCTTTCCATTTTATAAAAAAAGGATATAACTATGTTTCTTGCAAAATCAAAATATCAAAATAACCAATAACATGATTTGTTTGACACTTCTACTATGTTCCAAACTATAAGATCAGTCCTACCTAATGATGAAGCAATTTGTTTCTCCATAGGATCTAGTCAATCTCTTAAGTCCACAGATACATGAGTAGCAGAGTCATTGATAAGAGTGGAGACCCTCAGCTGTCTTATAATATTTCTTACTTTAGAGAAGTAGACTATATTCTTTAATCTCCATGCTCTTCATGATACAAATGACCTGGGGAATATAGAATCATAGAAATTTAGGGTTGAAAGGGACTTCAAGGAGGTCATCTAGTCCAATAAGAGTGGAGATCCTGCTCAAAACAGGACCATTTCTAACTATCACTCCATCCAGGGCTTTATCTAGCTAGGCCTGAAAACCTCCAAGGATGGAGATTCCACCACTTCTCTAGGTAAACCATTCTAATGCTTCACCACCCTCCTAGTGAGAAAGTTTTTCCTAATATTGGACCAAAACCTCCTCTGCTGCAACTTGAGACCTTTGCTGACCCACATTTCCCCCATATTTAAAAACAAGATATATTTAAGAATTCAAAGACACCAGCATGGAGAAGTATATGCAATCAGTGAGATTCTCAAACTGTCCCTTTTTCTGCAATTAATAAAGCACTCTTCTGGCTTAGATACCCATCTGAAGTACAAAACAACAAACAATTAGAGGCCATTGCTAGATCAAGATTCACACTAAGCAGACCTGCAGTTGTCAAGGGGAAGTGGTGCTGGACCCTATAGTCAGACAGCATATGTTCTTGCAAGAAGAGTGAAATAGATTACCTAAATCACTATTTATGGTCTTGCTCATTCTTTGAAGAAATAAGAAGAAAATTGATCTTTCTATTAGTGGAAAATTTTCAGTATTAATGAAGGAAACCAATTTTGTTTCTCTCTAAGAATTTTCAACCTGTCCTAGACTCCATAGGTGTATTTGTGCTATTTGTACAAAGCATAATGGCCAAAATCAAATTATTATTATTATTATTATTATTATTATTATTATATAGCCTATACTTTTATTGTTAATTCAACTGTATTATTTTAGCAAAAGGTGCAATTAAACTACGATTGTGTAAATAATAGCTGTTGTTTTGCCATAAATAACTGAAATCTATGCAGCATCCAACTTTTTCTTTACTTTGTTCTTTGCACTGAAATTGCTCCTGCATATCTTAATATACCATATAGTCCTTTATAAATTAGCATAAACCCTTGCAGTATTTTAATACAAAGAGGGTGCATCTACATGTTCATTAATGTGCTGCAGTTACTGTGCATTACGTTTAGTATTTGCATAACCAAATACTAAATCAATGTGCCACTGCATAGTAGTGTAGGTAGATGAGTTTTTTTTCAGATGCTTAACTGTGCAGTAGTTTAATATTACTGTCCAGTAGTGTATTAGCAGTTTTTTGCCTGGCATGCTACTGCACAGTGCTATTAGGCTACTGTGCAGTTAGTGTCTTGTGTAGACACATCCAGAGACGCTGAAATATAGAAGCACTTGTACTTAACAAATACTTGCAAATAGTTTTAGTAGGTGGTGCAACTACTGATGCAAATTGGTGAAAGAGGCTGAGAGTGTAAGGAGGAACAGGAGAGTTAAGGAGTAAGGGAATCTCAAGCGTGCCATGACTTGCATTTAGTTTTTAGGAAAATGGAAGCGGCCAATAAAAAGTCTTGCATGGCTGCATGAAGAAGAGAAAATCAGGATGAAACAAGAAGAGACCAGAGAGAAAAACAATTAGTGCTGGGCAAGAGACAAAATGTCTCTTTGCTTTGCTCTACAATGTCTCTTTGCTTTGCTCCACAATGTAGTCTCACTTACAGAGGCTTTTATGGCATGGAATGTTTCAGTAGAAAAGATACAGTCAGTGGATTCTGCATAGCAAAAATATTTTTAATGTAGTATTCCCATCCTCTTAACCCCATAGCAGCCTCAACCCCATTACACAAGCCAGAACTTCTGACCTGCACATGAAGTAGGAAAACAATACTACAGATACAGAACACTCTACTACTTCTCTTCCCTGTACAAGGAGGGTTGAAGGGTTAAGGGAGGATCTGTATAAGATGATAGAGCCTCAGATTTGTTACTAGTGCATTTTGAAAAGCAGTTTTGTTTTCCACACAAGCTTTTGTCAGGAATATGTGAGTACATGTCTGGCTGTACTGCAAACAGTTCCAATTTCACAGGGTAACAATTTTGAACAGCGACAAGGAAAATTTCAATTTATTATGTTGGCTAACGACCGATTCTTTTATGAAAAGCAATAAATATTTGTACAAAAGGTTCCCTAAAATATTTGGCAAGCTCCATGGTTGAAGTAAAGAGGCATGGGAAAAAAGCATCATTTGCCCTAGTAATAAAAACAAGATTGCCTTTGAATTCATGGTTAGTAGCAAGTCTAGAAGAATATGATTTAGAAACACAGTTTATTTATACTCCTGGTTCAACTCTAACTTCAAACAATTATCATCAATTATCCATGAGATAAAATGTATGTGTATCAACCCAGATCTGTACTTAGCACACACACGTCATTGTTCATGCAAGAACATTTATGGCAGGAGCCACTAGATGGCACTGCTGTACATAGTTCTTGAATTGGCAAGGTCTACTCAGTCTTTGAAGAAATGTTGTGTTGTTAATTTTATGATTCAGTTTCTTTTTATGTGAGCTGTGGCAAGCAGCAAGGGAACCTGGTTTCTACAATAGCTTCTTTTTCTAGTATCAATTCATGGGCATAGCTGCACCTTGAGCATAAGGCATTAATGCTGGGTTTGGATTTCTAAAGCATGCGCGGTTTGTAACCAGCTCTGTTCGATAAATGGTAAGAACAATGCACTGAGAACACCCAGGATTGCCACCTCACTAATTTTAAAAAGGCTTTCACTCAAAAACGACACTCCTCCAGAGAGGTAGATCACACATTTGAAAGAGCCACCTAGATACTATTTGAAGAACTGCTGTGGTACAGAACCACGCCCCGCTTCAATAAATCACACACCACTGGTTATGACATATCAACACTCCCTCAAACCCACATGGAAAATCCTCAAACAATTGCAACCCATACTAGAACGAGACCCTATTCTTAAAGAGATCTTCCCACAACCACCTGTCCTAGCCTTCATTCAATCACTGAACCTTGCTAACCTCATCACCAGAAGCAAACTTCCTAGGGCCCAGAACATACCAAATGGATCCAGCCTATACCATGACAAGAAGTGTAAAACCTGCCAACACATCTCCACCACTCCCACAATTACTACACCCCACAACAGAGCCATCAGCATTCCTGAATCTTACAGCTGCACTTCCAGAAATGTAATATATCTCATCCAATACACAAATGCCCTGATGGAAAATACATAGGAGAGACCAAACAACAACTACAGACCAGAATGAACGTACACTGGAAATCTATCAAAGAGAAGAATATCCATTTACCAGTGAGTCATATTTCTCACAAGAAAACCACTCTCTCTCCAATCTCTCAGTACCAGTCCTCAAAGGAAATTTACAAAACACTTCTCACAGATAAGCCTATGAACTTCACTTCATCAACCTCCTGGGTTGAAAGAATCACAGACTAAATATAGACATTGGATTTATGACACATTATGACCTGCCTGACTCCCCAGGTACCTTTCCACTATTTACCCACTACATTCATCCCCCCTTCTCTCCCCCAACACTCTCCAGCCTCTCTCTCACCCACTGATCCTTGATTTACATCTTTACTGACTACCTGTCTTGTATGCATACCAGCCCAGCCTCTGGCTTCTTTACTTTTCATTCCATCCAGAAAGAGCACACACCAACTGCAGAAGCTTCCTCAGCCTGATGAAGGATTTTTAAACCCAAAAGTCTGCTAAGAAACTGTTTTTCCAACTATTTAAATTGGCCTAATAAAAGATATAATATTCACCCAAATACTCTTGTCTGGTAAGAACAATATAATTAAATCTTGCATTATGAAAATCTGTCATCCAAACATGAAACTGCCCAATCTTCAATTCATCAATATGTTACTGGGTAGGGGTGAGACAGTGCAATGAATTTACCTTTCACCAACTCAGCATTCATTATGAACATACATGAGATCAGCCACTGAGCAAAATATATAGGATACTGACAGGAGAAAACAGGAAGATTATCTATAATTAATTAATTTGGCTTGACTCAAATTAATTACAGATGAATTATTAATTAATTAAGCTTGTTTAACAATACTGTGTGTTCTAATAATACATCAATGACTTTATTTATTAATCTATTATTAAGAAGTGGATTGCCGTTTCAAAAACACGTAGCTTTGCCTATCAGTGGCTTGATGTTCAGTGTATTTTTTATTCACTTATTTATAATTTAAAATGTCTATATAATAAAAATAGGTCTTTTTCTACAAGTACAGGAAGAAGACCTCAGTAATTCCCAGTTGGATTGCCCATCCCACTTAATCCACTGTTTGCCACTGAATAAGCATAGGCTTTTAAAATTCCATACAACACAGATTTTGGCTGTAACCACTAGCCACATCTTTGTTAGTGGTTAGACCTAGTTGCAGCCGCTTGATACCATGCATTCCAAAGACAGCTATCAAGCTATAAAGCAATAACAGGACCTGACATACCTTTCCTCACTTTTGAGTATGGTTCATCATATGTGCAGTCACATTGGAGAGCTCTTATTCTAAGATTCCAGTGAGGCAACTCCTCCTTCTCCAGTGTTGACTTTCTAAGTCAGAAGTCCCCAAAATTCATGAAGTTGGCTTAAATATTGAGAGCTAAAGAGAGTGCAGATACATGGGTTTTTAGAAGCCTAGCAACTTTATTTTAATGAAATCTGATATACTCACAAAATAGGCTATCTTTACACCATATGTGGCAAAACTGACAAAAGTGGCACTGCATGTTGCATGGGTATGACAGATACCATTCATCTCTCTCTTTCCTTTGAACTGCAGCCAGACCAGCAGGGTATTCATCCCCCCTGCAAACGATATTGAGAGCACAGTCCTCATAATGCATCAGGAAAAAAAATACAATCATGGAATTTTCTTTTGAGATGTCAAAAGTGAGCTACTCTGGAATCCCATCAGGTTCCAAAATTAACAATATCCTTCCTCTGCCCTATTATACACAAGAGGAAAAAACATCCTTACCCTCTCAGCAACAATTCATGTGACTTGCCAGAGATGGATGGTGCTGTGACCTTTAATAATGTTCTTCAGCTGGAGTCAAAGCTTAAATGCACAGCTCATCTGAGTGAGTGAGCAGAAAAACACATCCAGTTGCATACTGTTTCAAAATCAGAAAATTTCCTGATTATAGCATCTAAATAGCTAAAACTCTGTCCAGGTTGCATTTTTACATATATTGTTTTTTTGAAGGGTAAAAGGAAATAATAAGATGGGAGATGGGATCTGTGGAAAAGCTAGAGGTAGGAGACAGGGAGCTGTGAATCACCTCTTATCACAAAAAGTTTATGGCTGCTCTGCTGGACTAGAACTGCTAATTCTTACTTGGAAGAGAATAGACTCTGGAGAGCAAAGAGTATATACCATCTATCTGGGGAAAGTAGCTGGGATCTTGGCTGTGAGGATGAGAATTAATATGTGGGTCTATCATAGACAAAGTAGGTTTAGTAGCAGGAATGCTATATAGTTTCCATTAGATCTATGCTATGCTTCTCTAAGTGCACTTAGACAAGTTTGTTCTGTGTGTTCTTACACTTGTTAATGTTGACAAAAAAGCCAACAACATAAGAAGTAACACTGCTGCACAAAGGAGAAAGCTAGTTTTGCAGGGCAAACAGACAAGTGAATGTAAGTGAACAAGAGAAGTAATTCTTTTGCTTCTGGTGGGCGTTCACCTGGAGTACTGTGTCCACTTTTGGGTCTTCAAGGATCTGAGTAGTTTGGAAAGAGTGGATTCTTGGTGCACAGAGCACCCAAAATGATTAGTTGTCTGGGAGGCAAGACTTATGAGAACAAGCTGAAAGAGCTGGGATTATTTAGTCTTGAGGGAAGATATGATAAAACTCTTCAAATATCTTAACAACAACTACAAAAAGAGTGGAGATGAGCTTTTTTTCTGTGGCTGTAGGGGACAGGACTAGAAGCAATGACTTTCACCTGCACCAGGAGAATTTATGTTGGAGATAAGGAGGAACTTTCTGAGGGTGGTCAAGAACTGTAGAACAGGTTACCTAGAGAAATTGTGAAATCACCAACCTTGGATGTTTTCAAAAGCAGGTTAAACAGACACTTGGTTAGGATGGGTTTAGTTAGGGATGATCCTTCCTTGAGCAGGGGGCTGGACTAGAAGACCTCCCAGGTCTGCATTCCTATGGTCCTTGAAATTTGCCACTGTTATACCAGACCTGTTAACTTTCAGGACATGTCATAAAGACCATTTGCTTTGTGACCTTCTTTGAGGAGTTGGATTTAATTTCAATGGTTGTTTGAGATTTGAGAGTAGGGAGGCAGAATGCCTTCTGTTAGCCAGAGTCCTGGTTAGGAGCTTTAAACTCAATTTTAACATACATTTTCTTTTATTTTTAGTTGCCTTGGAAAGAATCTGGCTTTTTTGAGCCATTGAGAAATCTGAAGAAGGCCTTACCCATGATAACCATGATGGAGTCCAGACAGCTCACAAATTGTATAAGCCTGTTTTATAGTAATTTAATATTCACGTATAAATAGACCTTATGTTAAAAAAAAAGCTAATGTACTCTGTACTATCACAGCTACAATATTGACAGAACAAATTCAAATGAATTATAATTGCACAAAATACGCTGAACAAAACCCACGTCTTAAAAAAAAAAAAAATGTGGCTTAAGAGCTTAATTTCCTAACATGCTTTTTCAGAGCTGGGTTATCTTGAAGATCATTCTAATATAAAGCAGTTAGTGTCACCCAAGGATTAAATACTTCTAGATTTAAACAAGTCAAGTAAACATCATTTTAATGAGAAGAAAGTATTGCCAGAAGGTTTTTCTCTGCCTTAAGTCAGTAGCTCTTAACCATTTTATACTCAAAGCCATTACTTGTCAGTCTCAAGGTCCCCCTCAAAAAATGCCAGGTCTTAGCTTTCATTCATTGTCAGGAACTCTAACAGGCAGGGAAGCCTCTGCTAATTGCCCAGAGGGCCACAGCTGCCCTGAGCTTTGACTGGCAGCTCTGCCCCAGGTAATGAGTCCAGCTGCCTACAGCCTGGCCTCCTGATTGGCTGCTGCCTGATTTAGCTCAGCTGTGGCAGCAGGCTCTCCACCACCTAACAGTTCCTTCTGACCCTAGAAAGTCTCTGTGATCTAGTTCTTTTGGTTTCCTGACTGCTTGCTCTGTTCTTGGGTTGTAGCTTTTTAATTTTCCCTTGGATTTGATCATTTGGCTTCTGAGTCTGAATCCAACTTGAAGTTCAGGACTTAGAGGAGCTCCAGGTGAGAATCATGGCCTTAAATTATGACTTTCTGTTCATGCTTGTGTAGAGGACATTTTTTGGGGAATGGAAAATTTAAAAAAGCAATTCTGTGTGGCAATTCTCACAAACCTTCTTGTCAGTGAAGGGTCCACCTCTGAAACTAGTAGCTTCTGGGAGTCATAGCTCCTGGAGGCTAGAACCACTTGCAACTCTGTCCCATTCTTCAGGACTGGGTTCATTTCCTACTGGCCTTTCCCAAGCAAAACAATAGGAAAGCACTGATTGGCTCCTTTTTGGCTTAGAAGCCCACACAGGCAAGTAGTTAAACAAATACAACAATTCTGCTGTCATCCCTAACAGAGTCAAACTCTACAGGAAAGCGGAAATCTAGTTCTAGGGAACTAGTTTTCAACCTGATTCTGCCTGGGCTGCCCCCCCTCACCCCCCCCCCCATCAAAGCTCCTACTGCCTTGTATGGTACAAAATCAGACCTCAAAAGCAAGTCCAGACTGTGCTAAGGACATTAGATCAATCCAAGTCTTTTAGTCACTGGAGCATACTATGTAATGATACATGTCACCTCAACTCAGCAGACAGCACTTCCTTGTGGAGAGAGGAAAGGTCCTGTACCATTTATTCCCTTCTAATAATCTCTGAGGTGTTTCTGGGTTTACTTGGCTTAGGAAAAGCAGTCCATGTCCTTTTTAAACCAACAAAAAAGATTCACCAAAGGAAATAGTTTTAACAAGACATTTTATTGAAAATGTACACAAAGGCAACATGTTTTTTAGCTTCTGAATTTACATTTTTAGAGCAGAATGTTTTAAGAAAAGAGGAAATACAACTGACATATACTGCAGTTTACATTACTAAGGCATTTAGGCTTAAGAGCAGGTTGCACCATATGCATTTGTGTCTATGTATACATAATGCACACACACACA
>JAGPOW010000304.1:49881884-49893088 GCA_030014935.1 Caiman crocodilus | reverse complement strand
TTTTTTTTTTTTTAAATGAGAAAATTCTATTTTCCCTTTTCGGAATGTTCAAATTACTTAGTTGTTTTTCAGTCAAAAATTTTCCAAACCATAAGTCACTGTAATCGGATACTATACAAATGAAATTTCAAACAAAAGGGTGAAAAATTAAGATGGTTACAAGCAAGTGAGGGTAGGACTCGGAAGAAAAACACTTAGAAAATTGGTAATTGTTATTACTCCAGCTGTAGTGCTATTCTTTTTCCTACATTTTTTTGCTGCCCTCTACATTCCAGTTTCCAAATAAGTATGCTGTTGCTTGGCAATACTAGGAAGCACATCTACAAAGCAGGGACAAACATTAACTAAAAAAGAGAGCAACAAATGCTACATTTTTCTCTCTACTTCATGAAAAATCAATTAATTTCAGTGTAATCTGACCGTAAAAAATTAACTCTGTGCTTCTAATTCCAATTTGATTTCTATTAAAAACATAGAAAATATGTTGTTGCTCTTCATTATCAGCCATTTTCATATCAGATACACAGCACTTTAAATAGTCTGCTTTTATTAATCACTGCTTTATTAATTCTATTTCTTATCATAAAAATTATGTCTTCAATTACTGGCAAAATGGATCTTCATAATAGAATCCACTGATCCAAACTAAAAAGTGAGGTACACAAATGAAAAAGAACTTGATATGTCAAAAAGTACAGGACGCAGCAGACAGAATTCTGTTTTCTGTTACATAGCAAAGCAATTTAGGAATGTAAATGGCATTTTAAAGCACTTCTGCACCATTTGCAATTCTATTACCATGCAGCATAGATGCGTAAATATCAACAGGGCTACTGAGCCTATGTAACAGGTTAAGTACTGGCCAGGCAGGTATGTGTGTGTACACTGAATGCTTGCAAGTCTCAACATTTTTTACCTACCAAAAATCCCTAACTAGCATGTGTTAAACGCCAGAGGAAAAGTCTCTTACGTTTTACCTCGTGTATTGAATGAATGAATGAATCCTGAGCAGTTATCAAGAAGAAGGGAGACCTTGGGTTCTAGATGACATTCATCCAGAGGGGTTTTCAACTTGCTGTCCAATTTCCTAGCTTAGTGTCTGAACCAGCGGGCCATTATTCAGGCATTAGTGAATTGTTTTTCCAACCCTTCATTTGAAGTTGGTCCACTGGGTAGTTAGATAGAGGAAGCAGGAGATTTGCAGCCAGGAAGAAATGGACAAGCTAGAGAATGTACATATCTCGGGCCACTGATAGACATTCATTTAAAAGCACAATAAGAGCTGATCTGTAATCCAAACAGTACCTCCTGGCATGCCATACATGAATGGTAGGACTTATGACTTTGGGACTGGACATCAGATCCAAATTGGAATTCTGGGCTCCCTCCCGCAATGGCAAGTTAAACACTGGGTGCCAAATAATCAGAGGATTGTCAGCTGGTTCTGGCACTGTACTGGAGTTTGAACTGGTTCCAGGGTGGCCCCTGACTGCCAACAATCAGCTGATCATCAGTTGGCTCCAAAGGATTTGAGCCCTAGTGTAGCTCTGGATCACCTGATTGTTGGCAACCAGAAATCACACTGGAACTGGTTGCAGATCTCAGTGTGGTTCTAACTTTGACATGCATTCAGTTCAAGGTATGATGGAAACCAACCACAAAAATATTACATATTTTCACCTTGGTTTCCCTTTTCGTAGTACCATTAATTCCCTGAACAAGTAGTCAGATTACTCTTTAAAAGGTGATCCTATAGACTAATTGAGGCTTAGGGGTTGTATCTTCCAGGGGCACTGGTGACATGGATGCTATGCTATGAAGGTTTAATAACTTGCTGTCAGCTGCTGAAGGAAAATGGTGGAGTCTCACTAAAGGAAATGTTATCTGTTAATCTACAAGCAGGTCATTATCTCACCTCTGAATCTCAAGATCGTCTGAGCTTCTATCTGAAGAGAGACTAAAGAGGCTAGTCCTATTCAATTTGCAAAAGAGATGCTTGAGGGATGGCATGATAAATGGTGTAGAGAAAGCAAGTAGGGATTTATTACTTACTATCTCTCGGGAGCTAGGGGGTCATACAATGAAACTTGTAAGTCATAAGTTCAAAACCTAACAAAAGGAAGCAGTTTTTCACATGGCATGTAATTAAAATGTGGAACTCGTGGCCACAAGATGTTGTGGAAGCTGAGAGTTTAACCAGATTCAAAAAGGGATTGGACAAATTCTTGGAGAAAAGTTGCATCAGTAGCTATTGAACATGGGAGTTAGATGTACAGCCTTCTATACTTTAAATTCTGGAGGTTTCAAGTGGGAGACGAACAAGGGAAGAATCCTGGTCAGACCCTGTTCATTCTTTCTTCTAGCATTGACTGTTTGGTACTGTGTGAAACATGATCATGAGCAAGATGGACCTATGGTCTGACTCAATGGCAGTTCTTACCCTTACTCAGAAATGGAAAGGCCCTCAGCTTTGATTTTTTTTTCCCCTTGACCACTTCAAGGATTTAACTGACTAGTGTTATCCAACTTTGATGAAAAAAAATAATATAATATAGAAGGCATTGATCCAAAGCACTGAAATGATAATATGAGTCCCAATATTAAAAACAAAAAGTGATGACTGATCCTTTATAATATCACACATTAGTTTTATGTGTACTCCTACCAAAATTCTTGGGAGATACTTACTTATTTTCATTTTAAGGTATGGATTTCTAAAAAATAATATTTTTGGGAGAAGATCAGCCTTGTCTTAAAGAAGGCTGTTCCTGAATAAACCATTTCTTGAGATTGCAGCACTACTTAGGATCTAAATATGTGAAAAAGACAATCTTTTGTATATAGCCTTCACACATTCAAGGGCAGGAGGCAGGGTAGAGGCAGTTGACTCCATACACAGATTAAAATTATGGAAGAAACTGACTATAACATCAATGGATAAAGCTGTCTTACTGTATTTGAATAGTAAGTAATGATTAATTCTATCTAGTATACAGCATTGTAAAATAGTTGAAAAATCTATTGAAGAGGGCACCATCAAAGATGGGTATGATAATGATGGTATTTGCTCTACTACTTTTAAATTTATGCTTGAATGATCTAAAAAAGTGCTAACAGAATCAATTCCATGAACCCATGATATTGAGTGCCGTTATCCCTGTCTTCCTTTATGAAGATGATGTGTTAACAATGTCTCCAAAGATTACTAGATGCTTTTCAGCACTTTCTCCCCTTCTTTTTTGTGTCCTTGTGGCAAGGTATTTAGTAGAATTTGCAGATTTGTTGGACTCCAACATGGTCATGCAGTGAGCACTTTGCTGCTCAAACCTGCAAGTTCTGGGCTGTAATTGTGAGCTGTTGCACTTCTCATGGCTTAAAAATCATCACACCTACATTTTAAGGTATTAATTTTGGGGGGATGGAAGGAGGAACCATGTTTGGTTTTTACAGACAAAACCACAAGTATGTCTTATTTTATATACTGTATTTACCTAATTAAACAACGAGATTTCCCTCCCACTCCCCGCATTTAACAAAGCAGGGAAAAAAAACCCTTGTCTTACAATCAAGGGGGGTGGTGGGATGGGGAGCTGCTGCAGCTCTGGCTCTGATCTCAACCCCTGACTCCCCTTTCCCCCACTACCTGCAGTAGTTGGGGTAGGGGGGTGAATTTTAAGACAACCCTCCAATAATTAGATTCTATACATGAAAAATTATAATAAATGTATAAATTTTCTGTGTGTAGAATCTAATTATTGGGGGGGGGTCTTAAATTTAGGGTTCTCTTAGATTCAGGAAAATGCAGTACCCTTGGAATCTATTTTAGTAAAAATCTGGGCTGGATTAAGCACACTGAAAATGTAAATGCTAGAGCAAAACAATCCTTGAGTGGAGTTTTATCCTTTTACAATAAGACGGGCAGAAGAGCAGTTCTGGCAGTACTAAAGGTCCGTAGATTGAAGGTAAAGTATGGAGCAGAACTTCAGAATATTGACCTTATGGTCTACCCAAAAACGTAAAAAAATTCTAATTACTTTTTAAGGCAACTTTTATCTCTACCTAATTTTATGAAGGGGGCATACGTTCTGCAACTGGACTGATAAATGTGAAAACTTTATATAAATTAAGAACACCAAACTATTGGATAAAAATCAGCTCTTTTAGACCTACCTTATACCCTAAGTGCATTCTTAAAGCCTCTCTTTTGCTTAATAAACCCATATCTGAATAGTTAGACAACACTTATTCTCCTCCAAACAAATGGCCTGGGAAATGTACTGAAAGTCACTGACCCAGAATTTCCCCTATATTTAAAGCAAGATGGACATTTAAGAATTAAAGATGCCAGCATGCAAGCTATGTAGTAGACTGTCTTGAATTTCCCATTTTTTAAGATTAATAAAGTACTTCTTTCACCAAGCACTACCTAAGATGCAAGATGACAGACAAGAGGCCATTACTTGATTGAGAGTCACTCTAGTGAGATGTGCAGTTACATAACAGTATTTTATTATATATCATTTTATGGCTCATTTTTAATTTACAGCTTTTTCCAAAACAATAAAATAAATTGCAACTACTGCTGCTATAAAGGAGCTGGTCCTAAGTCCCCTTTCACTTGATGTAACAGCAATTTCTTCACTTCTCTCTTTTCAATAAATATTAAATGCAAAGCACAGTGGTTCAGTTTTAAGAAAAGGCCTAATCCATGGCCTGGTAGCTAGCAAACTGTGCAGGGATATGCAGATCCAAACCCCTTTGTGGTAGGGCAGAGGTAGGTGGAGGACCTAGAACCTCAGTCCCCTGATTACCCTAACCACTTGGCTACCGGGGCTAAAATATGGGATACCATCCTCATTTTTGGCAATATTCTTTGGGTAGATGTGATATCTTTTATTAAACCATCTGAGTAGTTGGGGGGAAAAAATCTTTCGGGAGCAGTCACCCTTTGTCAGGCATAGGGAGTCTCTGCTGCTCCCTATGCCTGACAAAAGGTGAATGCACCTAAAAGCGCCCAAAATAGAATAGTGCAAAAATGCTACTTGTATATTAAGAAAATTGTCATTTAGGTTTGTGAAGTGAACTTGCTATATATCACCAAGCTCTTCCTAGATATATCAAGTAGGGCTGTGCGAAGCTTTGGTCCCTGATTCAATTTGGCCTGGTTCTGTAGCCGAATCTCTGAATCCAAATAGAATCAGAGGACCCTTTAATCTCTCTGAATTGAATTGGAACCCTCCAAATCAATTTGGACATAGACACAGATTTAAATATTTTTTCTACATACTTCTAGGTAGCAGGGACTCGTGAATTCTGAGATGCTGGGGCACAGTGACTGTCCCACAGGAGTGCAGGGGACTCCCAAGCATGCTTGGCAGCAGAGCTGGGGGGGGAGCCCAGGGCACTCCCCAGCAGACCTGGAAGTGGATTGGAAGTACTTCCAATCTACCTCTGGGTTTGCTGCCAAGCACTTGAAGGCCCCTTCACCCCCCCGCACTCCTGTGAGACGCTCCATCTGCCCCAGCATTGCAGTGTTCACCAGCTGAGTCTGCTACTTCAAGGTATGTAGAAAAAACTTTTAAAGCTGCATCTATGCCCGAATTGCTGATTCTCCAAATCGGCATCAAATCTTCAGATTTATATTCAGCTGAATTGAATCAGGGACAGTGATCCGAATCAACTAAGTGAATCTCTGTCCCTGATTCAAAATGAATCTGAAACAAATGGGGCCTGCTTCACACACCCCTAATATCCAATAGGTAAGAAGATGTTTCAGTAGAAAATTATTTTTCAGCATGTCCATATTCTAAAGTCTTAACATGATATGTACTTCCTTCTATTGGCATTCATTCACTCAGTTTCCATTGCTCTCCACATCATAATGAGCAATAGTTGATGGTGGCAAAGAGGTAACAGCCATGAAGCCCAATGTCAAAATAGCTCATCATATCTAAATGCTACATTGTCACATGACTGGTCCATTTATATTTGACAAACCTAAAGCATAACAAACTTCAATATGAATTCTCACAAAAAATGGTACAACGGTGCTAATTTGCTGCATAGTCAAACTTGGTCCTGCAAAAATAGGGACAACTTTCTTGATTAGGAAACTCAGAAGGAATGTTGATTATAGCTGTCATTTTGGGTGCAGTTGTCATTTTTAACATGTTAACAACTGTTTAACACCCATTAATTAGCAAGGAAGGAAGAGAGGAGGAAATGTTGGGTATTGAGCTCTTCAGTCTGGCTCCCAGTGAAAATGTATATTTTAGACATTTTTTGGATACTTGGGAAGCATGGACTTTGTGGTCTCTCAGTTTAGATTAGTAGCTGTGTGACCTGTTGTCAAAATGGCTAACAGCTCTTTTAAAAGGCCCAATGATATTACAACGTAAAAAATGGTTTTAGTCCTTTTCACTAAACTTACTTTTTATCTACTTCAGCAATTCATTCATCTGGGATCATGTCACATACAAAATCAATGCTGCAATGCCAGGTTTGTGGAGACAGTGCAAAATGTTTGTTTCAAAAGCCATAAAGTTACAGGGAAGTTCATACAGAAATTTTCCAAATAATTAACTTGATTTAATCTGACAGTAAATCTTTACTTCCATCTGGATCGCTACCCTAGCTGATCTTTGATCAGTGTTCTTTCTTACAGGTATAACATATCTTAAAGGCTATGGACAAAAGTTACACACAAACTGGTATAAAGTGACTGGAAACTGGTTCAAATCTGCAACACAACCGAAGTTCAGTGTACATAAACTGCTTTGAAAATGGCCAAAACAGGTTTAAGATGAACTTGGATGGAATATAGTATTAGATTTTAACCTAAATCAGTTAATTAGTTTATTGAACTTTTATCCCAGATCCCTTCCAGATTCAAGTTAACTCAGTCCCCCAACATCCCAGGATGCTTTTCGCCTCCCCCACATATACCCCTCACAAGGTGGGTTGGCTAGCCTTGGCCCAAACTGTCTGCTCCAGTCAAGCAGGGAGGCATGCTCTAGCTCCCCCACCAAGCTTCTGGCCTGGGGCACTACAGGCATTTGGCTGCACTTCCGATATCAAAAGTGAATATCTGTTCACTTTTATTGGTTCAATCTACGCATCTTAGACTAACCTAAGAAGATTGAATTGATTCAATTGTGCTTTTTGAGTGTCTGTACTTAGCCAAAGAGAGCTTTTACCAAGAGAGCATAGCATTGTTTTCTTTCAATCTACTAAATAGATGCAAATAAATCTCTCAGTATCTTGAAGATTTAGTATTTATGACCTGTGAATCCTGTTGCAGCTTTGTCCTGCAGTTAACGCATTATTTCCCTTACACTTTTGATTTATTGCTCTTCAATTCTCATCTCCAATATTTTGCAGGTAAATCTTATAATAAAATGCAGATAAAACTTATCTTCTGAGTGAATGAACTGTCACCCTCTGAAAGTATATGTAGATGTTTCCATCCATTTTATTATTATTTTAAGGTGTCAGTTGTATATAGCAGAATGTTATCTCTGTTTGCCATCTTCTTTTGGAAAGTATTACATAATAAAATGTAGAATAAGACACTATTCACTTTGGATGAAGTGCATGTACAAAATTAATAGTAACAGTTTTTATAAAGTAAAACTACAGTGGGGTACATCAGAAGTGTTCAGCCCCAAGCCTGTGGGCCAAATGCAGCTGATTTTTGGGTCCTAGCTTTGGAACTGGGAGACGGTTCAAGACTCTGGTCAGATACTACTATATTTAGATCATAGTAAGCATTAACTTCTGACTGCGCAGAAAACTTTCTACATTCATATCAATTCTTATTATGATTTAAATATAAAACCTTCTTTAGCTCACACCAGACTAAAACTGGTCCCAGAAAGTATGAAAATTTATTGAACTTTAGTAAAGTTCACAGGTAGGATTTAGATACTGCCAGGTGAAAAATACACACCTGCAGTAAAATGAAATTTTCCTGTCTCAAAATTTAGGACTCCTGAGACATGGGTTTTGGTTCAGCTCATCTCTCCTACCTATTAGGCTTGTGCAAATAGGCAACTGTTGGATTCAGATTTAGCTGATTCAATTCAGAGATTCGAATCACTTTTTTCAGCCAAATCGATTTGGAAAAGATTCAGAGATTCAGCCATAGGGTCTGATGGGGAATCAATTAAATATCTATACTTTTGTTGACTTACATGAAACTTGAAGGAGTGGTAGCCTCTGCTGAGGGCATGAAGCCTGCCATGTTTCAAGGAGATAAGTGCAGGGGTTTCTGGGAAACTGCAAAGTTGCTGACAAGCAAAGCTCATGACGTAGGTGACACTGGGTGTGTTAAGGCACAAGGGGGTGAAAACTGCAGGCCTGCTTGCCCCTGATGAGGCCACAAAACCTGCCAGCTGTCAAGGAGATGGGTACAGGGGCAGTCTGGATTCTGATGACCTGCACCTCTGGCTGCTTGCAGGAAAACTCATGACATGGGTGCTTGTGGGACTGTGTGTGTTCAGGTGCACCCTTCCTGGTGCTGGGCTTCCAAGGCGCATGTAACACACACACACACACACACACACACACACACACACACACACACACACACACACACACACACACACACACACACACACACGAGTTTTGCTTGTCAGAAGTTTGAGGTGCAGTTTCCCAGAAACCCTTGCACTTATAATCTTGGAGCTTGTCAGGCTTCATGCCCTCAGCAGGGGCTACCAACCCTGCAATTTGCATCCAAATCAGCCAAAACCCAACAAAGTTATAGCTATTTCATTGATTTCCCCCCACCATTATACCCTATGGCCAAATCTTCAAATCTTTTTCAAATCAATTTGGAAAGCCTAAAGCTTCTCACGATTCAACTTGGATTTGTAGATTCAGGCTCTGAATTTTCCAAATCCTCTCCGAATCTGAATCATGATCTGAAGCTTTGCACAGCCCTAGTATTATTAAGAAATCAAACATTGGAAGAAACCCAAAATAGCCACAAAAAGAAGGAATTTAAGAAATAAATCTTAAAAGATCAAATTTAAAGCAATGGGTTCCCTGCCTCCCTTACATGTAAGATGCTCAAATGCTGCTTTTGGAGCGAAATAACAAGTTATCCTAACTAAGACTGTGTGTCTAGAGAGGACAAAGATAACACCCCAGCAGGTGGCTTTTCAATAGGTGCTTCTACAGAATCTTAACATGTGAATTTAGAAATTGATCTTCTGTCTATGACAGCATGGGCTTGTGGGAAACAATTTCCTGCTGCCTTTTTGTGTTTATTGCTATCTCCTTATTTCTCTCATACCAGATGAAGTATTGTGGACAGCACTCAGATTCAATCACAATATATAATATCAAAAGTTGTGGGAGATTGTGGCAGATTTCTGTATTTAATTTTCTTGAGTAGCAGCAATTTTCAAGTAGTTTTTCAGGTGATCTTATCAAACTTTGTTGTCATTGTAATACTGATACAGACAATAAATACACTTAAATAGCATCTTTTACCTGAGGGTTTCAGAATACTATATAAACTATTAATTATGTATAAGGGCACTCCTGTATTATAAACATCTTAAACATACAAGCTGGAGCAGTGACTTGTCTTACAGCTCAGAGACCAAATCAGCAATAAAACCAAAGTCCTGATTTAAAGTACTTTTCTAACCTGTATAGGAACACTTTCCAAAATAATGACAATTTTACTTATTTTGTTTTTCAATTATATATTATAGATAAATTAGGATGTCATTATCTCTGTTGCCTTTTTTTATTCTGACACAAGTTAAGGAAGCTTGAAAAAAAGATGAATGTTTCATAGTTGGTAGGGTCAGAAGGGACCTAAGCAGATCATCAAGTCTCCCTGCCATGGGCAAGAAAGGATGCTGGGGTCAAACGACCCCAGCTAGGTGTCTATCTAGTCTCCTTTTGAAGACCCCCAGGGTAGGAGTGAGCACCACTTCTCTTGGAAGTTGGTTCTAGCTCCTAGCTGCCTTGGCTGTGAAGTAGTGCCTCTTGATATCTAGCCTGAATCTACTCTCAGTCTATTTTTATGGCATTATTCCTTGTTACTCCTGGTAGTGCTTGGGGGAACAGGGACACTCCCATTGCCTACTGGTCTCCCTTGGTGAGTTTATAGATGGCCACCAGATCCCCTCTCAACCTTCTCTTGTGGAGGCTGAACAGGTTCAGGTCCCATAGGGCCTGCCTTGCTGCCCCCGATCATGCAGGTGGCCCTCCTCTAGACCCTTTCCATGTTGTCCTCATCCCTCCTGAAGCATGGCGTCCAGAACTGGACACAGTACTCCAACTACAGCCTGACCAATGTCGCATAGAGGGGGAGAATCACCTCCTTGGACCTGCTCGTGATGCATCTATGGATGCATGACAAGGTGTGGTTAGCCTTCCTGACTGCATCCCCACATTGATAGATTCATAGATGTTAGGGTCGGAAGGGACCTCAATAAATCATTGAGTCCGACCCCCTGCAGAGGCAGGAAAGAGTGCTGGGTCTGGATGACCCCAGATAGATGACTATCTAACCTCCTCTTCAAGACCCCCAGGGTAGGGGAGAGCACCACCTCCCTTGGGAGCCCATTCCAGACTTTGGCCACCCTAGCTGTGAAGAAGTTCTTCCTAATGTCCAGTCTAAATCTGCTCTCTGCTAGCTTGTGGGCATTATTTCTTGTAACCCCCCAGGGGAGCCTTGGTGAATAAAACTTCACCATTTCCCTTCTGTGCTCCCGTGATGAACTTATAGGCAGCCACAAGGTCGCCTCTCAACCTTCTCTTGTGGAGGCTGAAGAGGTCCAGGTGCCCCAGTCTCTCCTCAGAGGGCTTGGCCTACAAGCCTTTAACCATACGTGTGGCCCTTCTCTGGACCTTCTCCAGGTAATCCACATCCCTCTTGAAGTGCAGCACCCAAAATTGCACACAGTACTCCAACTGCAGTCTGACCAGTGCCTGATAGAGGGGAAGTATCACCTCCTTGAATCTGTTTGTCATGTATCTGCTGATGCACAAAGTGCCATTAGCTTTCCTGATGACTTCGTCACACTGATGACTCATGTTTATCCTGTAGTCCACAAGGACTCCAAGATCCCTTTCCACTTCCTTGCCACCAAGCAGGTCATTTCCTAGGCAGTAGGTATGCTGGACATTTTTCCTCCCTAGGTGCAGCACTTTGCATTTCTCCTTGTTGAACTGCATTCTGT
>JAGPOW010000304.1:49857628-49881784 GCA_030014935.1 Caiman crocodilus | reverse complement strand
TAGGTATGCTGGACATTTTTCCTCCCTAGGTGCAGCACTTTGCATTTCTCCTTGTTGAACTGCATTCTGTTGTTTTCTGCCCATATGTCCAACCTGTCCTGTAGTTGTTCCCTGCCCTCCAGTGTGTCCACTTCTCCGCACGGTTTTGTGTCATCCGCAAACTTGGATGGAGTACACTTCACTCCCTCATCCAAGTCGCTGATGAAGACATTGAAGAGTATCAGTCCAAGGACCAAGCCCTGTGGGACCCCACTGCCCACGCCCTTCCAGGTCGATACTGCCCATTCACTACGACTCTGTGGGTCTGACCCTCTAGCCATTTCGCCACCCACCGGACTGTGTAATCATCTAAGTCACAGCCACATAACTTGTTCATCAGTCTGGGGTGAGATACCGTATCGAAGGCTTTCGTGAAGTCTAAGTAAACAATGTCAACCCCTACTCCTGCGTCCAGGTGTTTTGTAACCTGGTCATAAAAAGAGACTAGATTAGTCAGGCATGATCAACTTGCTACGAACCCATGCTGGTTTCCCCTCAGCATAATTTGTCCTGCCGGGCTCTTGCAAATGTGAGCCTTAATAATTTTTTCAAAGACTTTTCCAAGGAGGGAGGTGAGACTGACTGGCCTATAGTTGCCTGGGTCCTCCTTCCTCCTCTTGTTGAAAATGGGGACCACATTGGCCCTTTTCCAGTCCTCTGGAATCTGGCCCGTGCACCATGAGTGGTCAAATATTCCCGCCAGTAGCTGTGCAAAGACATCAGCCAGTGCCTTCAGTACCCTCAGATGGAGCTCACTTAAACGCATCCAATTCCTCCAAGTGTCTCTGCACCATCTCAGGGTCTATACTTGGTAGTCTGGCACCCTGCTGCTGCCTCTCTACAATCTCAGTAAGAAACTTGTCTTGCCCCTCGCTTAGCAATACTGAGGCAAAGAACTCATTGAGGAGTTCAGCCTCGTCTGCCCTGTCCATCAACAATTGCTTCTGCCCATTTAGTAGAGTTTCTATTCCACCCTGGGCCTTCCTTTTACTCCCTATATATCTAAAAAAAAAAATTGGATTTTGGATAGGTACTTGGCTGGGGTCCTGTGAACCCAGCACTCGTTCCTGCCATTGGCGGGGGTCAGACTAGATGGCCTGCTCTAGGCCCCTTCTGACCCTAGTTACTATGAATTTTTTGCTATCCTTAATTTGGGATGCCATCCTCAGCTCCATGGTAGCTTTGGCCTGTCTAACTGCCTCCCTACAAGCGCGAGCAGAGGAGGTAACTCTTTTGGGCCCATGTTCATCTTGGAGTCAATAATGACTCTAAGATCCTTTTCTGCCTCTGTGCTGATGAGAATGGTCATAGAAAAGTTTTAAAATGAAACTTGACTATATACAAAAACATTATTATAAAAGTTTGCTAAACATAATTTAAGGACTTCACTAAGCTAGTCATTTCCATAACCAGACTGATCACCCTCTGAGACATTCAAAGAGATTCATGTTGATTCTTTTATGTATATTGGTATTCTTTGAAACTGTTAACCACTGCTGTTGCTCTTTAGACACGTAGTTATTTGCTAAACAAACTCTTTCCTACCTCCACTCCCCCCCACACACCTTCCTCTCCCTTTCCCTCTTCTGTTCTTTTTACATGCATGTCCTGAATAAAACAACAGCAAGAAGACAGTTTAAATGTGCACTTTTGCCTCCTCCTCCAAAGGATGGCAGGAGACAGGAGATCTGTTTCTGCAATCTATTGATGTTTCACAGTTGACAAGTTAAAATGGTTATAAATATTCTGGGGTGAAAGAAGAGGTAAAGGGCAGCATCTGGGGGACACAGCAGCCTGTGATCAGCTCCTAGGAAAAGCCCACAGCAATCTCTAGTTCTAGACAGAAAGCAGAATCCAAGCCTGGTTACAGTGGCAGCTGGCCATTCGAGCAGATTCTAGTTGGAATGTACTGTACCCAGTTAAAAGATAATGGCTTGTAATGGAAATAGAAGTTAAAAAAGAGGTCACATAAAGCGCCTTTACAGAAGGCACATAATGCAGCAAAAATAGGACACTGCACATGGCATGGGACTAAGCAGTGATTGACACCCTGAGAATGGAAAACAACCCAACCAATACTAGTGAATAACTTTGAAACACTTTGTAAAGGTCTATGGACTTTTTTACAGAATAGCAAAGCTGAGAAATGTGATCACTAAACCAAGTTCTGTATTCAGTTATGTTTGGAGTCAATGTTGGTGAACATTTCTATTTCTACCATTAGTACTATGCATAGTAATTATGGATATCTCTGAACTACATACACTACAAGAATGTCCTGAAAAAAGCTAAAGGGAATTTTGCTCTACATGTCACCTTGTTACTAACTTTCCCCAGCAGAGATTGTCAGATATTCATGATTTTCTTGTTACCTGTTGTCAGCTGAGAACACACAATTTCACTGTAATTTAAACAATGAATCCAGTGGTAGAAATAAATATTTTGTAATAAATGAATTAATACACCTGTGGTGACATTTTGATTTGTAATTTTAAAACCATTTTTATTACTTGTCACGCAGAGAAAAACACAGTATAAGGCACTACAATTACACTTCATTAGCTGGGAGATGAGACAAAAATCAGATGTTACCTTCGTGAGAAATTTCCTTCCAGGGATTAGGTGGATACATGAAAGCAGCATTTTGGATTTGGTCATGGATGTCTTCATCTTCATTGAATGGAAATGTACCACTTAAGCTCACATAAATTATGACACCGACAGACCACATATCCAGAGACCTATTATAGCCTTTGTTTCTCAGCACTTCTGGAGCTAGGTAGGCTGGGGTGCCTACAACTGACCGTCTAAATGACTTCTCTCCAATAATTCGGGCAAAGCCAAAGTCACAAAGTTTAACCTGTTTGGAATAAAGTGGTATAATAAAAAAAAAAAAAAAAATCTTTTTATTGTATTTTTTTTTTCCTTCTGTCTTCAGATATTTTTGTTATGATACAGGGAGCGGTATATCATTTACTCTTTTTACCTATCAATGGGCATGTATTTGACATGAGAAGCCTATACTTGCACTTTAAACAGGGCATAATCCCATGATTCATCCCATGTTAGATTAGATCTCCAGGCTACTGCACTCATGGTTCACCAGCTGTGTTTTCAGTTGATTTGACTGGGCCTGGTCCTTGCTTATCAAGGAATTATGACCCTGGTAAACATGGTAACACCAGTCAGCTTGCTCAGAACAAAGTACTATTCATCCATTCATAGGAATTTAGCAGGCATAGAGAAAAATGTTAAAACAATGAACTGCTAAATTTCTGCTGTTTTAGCCACCTGAAAGATATGCTAGATTTAGTTAAGTGAGGTTTTTTTAATCCTCTCAGCCTATGCTTCTGGGCTAGGGATAGATGTTCAAAAAGTCAGAGTCTGAATTGATTCAATCTTTGCAGGTTAGACTAAACCTGCAAAAGTTGAACCAGTTTGCAACTGTACTGGACTGAATCCCCCCTGGACTGAAGAAATGCAGGCACATGCTTGCAGTGGCCCAGGCTAAAGGCTGAGGGATGCTAGAGTGAGTCCTTCCTTCCCTTCCACAGTGCTGAGCTGAGGGAGGGCATGGCCAGGCCCTGGCAGGATGCTCTGATTAGGGAGGGATGTAAACCTCCATCCTAGCCTAGACCATCTCAGGCTTTTCCCCACTTGCTCCTCAAAGCGCAGGAGTGTTGCTCAGCTGCTGGCTACCACCCTGAGGCAAGATGGTGCTGAGCTTTTCAGTCTCTTCCTCCCCGCTTCTTCATATTGTCTGCAAAACTGACGGGGCTGCAGACCAGCAAGGGATTGGTAAAACCAGCAGTGGGCTGATAACATAGTGTTTAAAAAACAGTCTCTCAGTCTAAAAGTGTCTCTCATTAGTTCAAGCTCTTAAACAATTTTTTTTCCAAGGAAGGAAGGAAGGACATTACCAACTGACCTGTTTAACTCCAAAAAAGCCTTAAGTGGGCACTGTTTTGTCTGCCAGTCCCAGTGAAACTGGACACACACACCTCTGTTTTAGCTAGCATACCATATGCCTGGGGTTTGTGCTGTGGGAGATAGGATGGAGGGAGGAGGGGATCCATGCTTTAGCAGCGAGTAGTGTTGGGGGGGGGTAGGGCAGCAGGAAGCCAGGCAGACCCTGCTGTGTCTAATTTGCTCCAGAGGTCTGGCTAGGGAGGAGAGGGGTGAGGCTAGTCTGTTCTCTAGAGCAGATTGCAGTCCTGGGCTGGGCTAGGTATCTGGAATGCCGGGGGACTCTGGTTTAACTTAAACCAGGAAGGGGTCCAGCATAGACACTGAATAAACTAGTTTGACCCAAATCAATTAAGTTTGATACTACATTCAACCAGGTTTATCATAAACCAGTTTCAGACATTTTGAAACTGGTTTATGTGCACCGAACATATGTTCTGTTACAGGTTTAAACCACATCACTTAAACTGGTTTACGTGTAATGTCTGTCCCTAGCCCAAGGGAATACTTATGCCCAGCTTCTATGCAGTCCCCCCGCATCTCCCTACCGCATCACAGGCTCAGCTTTTAATTCTTCGTTTAAACCTCCAGCTTGTAACATTTCAAGTGGCCTCAATCTTTCTTCTTCACAACCTACACTGCCAAGATTCCCAGTTCCACATCTGTAGAAGTAATTATGACCTCCATTTCCTGCGTAAATTGTGGCAAGTGGAGACTTGGATCCTGTATATACTATTTAGCCAGCAATAGTAACCACCCAACCCAGGTAAACAGACACAAAAATATGAGAGAGATTCCATATTCTTCAGTCATAGACCTAATTATAGACCTTTTTGAAGATGGGGTAGCTTACTGTGGCTTCCAAAGATTACTGTGGCTGTGTTGGCAAACAAACAAGTAGCATTGTTAAAACTCTATGTGCATATAAAACATCTGACTTGTATTGCAATTATGGGCAAATTAGCTGCCCACTTGTGTATATATATGCACTTGTATGTTTGACTTTTGAAAATATGATCCTATAGTACTGTAGAAATTAGGAGGTTAGTTTTCCAATCATATATGATTAGATTTTCAGAAGTACCAGTATCAAGTGATTAGGGGTTCCCCTTAAAACATAAAAGTATACAAAATTACAAAAGTATGCTTCCTTTAAAAGTATACAGAAACATTACCAACTTTTGAAAATCCTAGTCCATAAAGTTAATCAAAGTTAATACTTCATAATTCAGATGTTTACTCTATGTCAATACGTATATGAAGAAAAGATTTTCTACTTGCTTGTGGGAAAGGATCGGCAGATGCCAGTAATACATTTTCTGGTTTTAGGTCACAATGAACAATATTTTTAAAGTGAAGATGCCTCAAAGCAACAAGGATCTATGAAGGAAGAAAAAACAAACATTTTATTAGAATGTTATACCCTGAGGATTTTATTGGTTTTTGGTGGAGAATAGGGTTTAATTCTTATATGTTTCTGGCTACAATATGGATAGAGGATCATTAGTTAGTTCCAATATTTTTTTTCTTTTGAATAAACCTTCTGAAAAGGCAGTGATTAAAAACATCTATTTTAATAGGTATGGTAAGTAATAGCAAGATTATCTACAATACTGTAAATATATAATGTGGCAAAAATTTCCTAAAAGCATCACAATATGAAACAAGACACCTCCCAACCCAAATAGTTTCCATTCAACATGGATACAAAATTCACAATTTTGCCCAAAAATCATTTCTTTCTTTCTAGAGATCTATTTTTTTCTTATTCTGAAATGTTGGGATCCAAAAATATTTCATAAACTGATTTGTAAAATCACTTTAGCTTGAAATCTGTGTTCAAAAGTCACAGAAAAACATGAAAGCCTTTCTGGAAATTAAGGTTGTGGAGAGAAAATAGAGAAAATATATGTTTTGGAATAAAGCTCATATGTATTTCATATGCAAATCCACACCTGATCCACTAAAAATACAACAACACTTTGCCCCTGCTCTCAGATGCAGTATAATTGGATTTTGTACCCTTAATGCTCCCAAACTTTGCATCTGACCAAGAAAGGAGAAGCTGAGGTACAGGAGACAAACAATGTCCAAGATAATTCAACAGTGGAAAACTCTCTAATAGTGAGCTTTTCCAGTTGTATTATTCCTGTCATTATAAGCTCATCCTTTTTTCCATTCAACGTTTATTGGGATGTTGTAATTTTAAGGCTACCAACAAGTCAAGTTTACACTAGGATTATGGGTGGCCAGGGGGAAAGCAGCAAGAGTAATGATTAGGGTGTCTTGTTTCATTGGTTGTTGTAGCCATGATGTAGCAGATGACACATAGCCTACTTTTTATTTGGGTCCCACAACATTCTCAGAACAACACGGACTCTTATAATCTCTACACCATGACTAATGGGAGGAAAAAAAAGCAAATAGGACAACTGCATATAAAAACTATGCATTAAAACAGCTTCATCACAAGTAGTAAGTGATGTAAATTAACTTCAACACAATGTGTAACACCTATGCCTATTCCTTCCCTGCCCCCCATGCTTTATGTAAGCAAAATACATTTCAGTTAAATGTGGTGGGAGAATCTAAAAAGATTCAGATTCTATACCTATGTGAATTATCCATAGCATGGAGATCCTCACCAGGCTGCTAGATCTTTCTGTCCATACAGAGTGCCTTTCATCTCTTTTTTCAGTTTTCTTTCTAACTGGGCAGGGAAAGGCCTCCTATCCTGAAGCCATGCACATATACAAATGTCTGATTCACCTTAATGGATGCATGTACCTCAAATAGTGCTTATGAAAATATAAACCTTCCTACTGTAGTTTAGGATTAAAAAATTAGAAGTGTAAGTTTTGACTAAGGAAAAACACAGCATACAGCAGTAATAATGGAGACTAAACATCGTTCTAGGTCCGTAATTGGTTTCTTACCTGAGTAATTAAAAACTTCGTTATTTGCTCTGGCAACCTGCCTTTTTCACTTGACAAGATCATCTCGAGCATGTCTCCATGGAGCTTTTCCATAACAACAAACACTCTTTCTGGTGTCTCAAACATACACTCCAGATTTACAACCCCAGGGTGATGCAGGTTCTATTGAAGATAAATATAGCACTTGAATCAAACGAGTTTTTTCCAGTGCTGATTACTGGGCTTTATCACTCTACAGCTGTCAAGTGAGTGCTGAGACCTGAAACAGACTGGCCATCACTCTAAGCTTATGAGGCTAATATAGAGCTTGTTTGGTCTGGGGAACTAGACATAAAAACATTCAGAAGCTGTGTTCTATGTAGGGTAGCAGAAATGGTAACAATGCCAGGCTGGGTAAATTTAAAATCTGCTCAACAGTCATGCTATTTTCTTCTTTGTTCATGGGTTAAAATCACAGAGAAAAGTTATTTTAATACAATAGAACAAGAGTTAAAGTAAAATATTTTTAAGCGCAAAATTGCATATTGCATAATATTCTGTACTAAACTAAAACTATACAAGTAAACAGACATACCCTAGGCATATTTTCAAGGCCTACTATTTTTTTTCACTCGAATATAGAAACTTTAAACCCAGGTTTTTCCACCATACAACGGTAATTAGGATTTAATTGCTGCCCTCTAAAATACAGACTACTTTATCTAGTAGACTGACAGAATGCATGATGTCTAAAGACCATTTTCTGTTATTGTAAAGTCAATCAAGAACAGGGCTTCCTTGCTGTGGGCTCTGAACACATATTACATAGTATTCCTGTGAAAAGGTTTGTACTTGCTCATTTTAATGATAATGTAATGGTCTACTGAAAGGAATACACACAGTGCCCTCTGTGCTATGTAATGTGTAGAATAATGTTACAGCAGCCTTATTTGTCCTAAGAAAGGCTGCCTCAGTGAAGAAGACTGAAACTAAAAAACAAAAGCAAAGCAACAAAATTTCTAGTTTTGTTCCTGGAAGTTGGGGAGATTTCATTGATGATGATGTGTGCCAAAAAGGACGCAACATGAAATTAAGTTCCCAAGCTAGAACTGAAGGATTAAACAGATACAGAAGTACTGTTTATTACTTACCAATAAAAAGGACAGTAACATATCTGCTCTTAAATTGTTTCCCAATATATTTGTTCTTTGATATTTATGTGGATACTGAATACCTATGCCTCTAATGCTTTAGTGAGAAGAATTATTGGAAACAGTTGTTTTCAGTTATTTAAACACAAGCATCATTTACTCATTTAAGGTCCTTATACACAATAGCCAAATTCCTGGATGATAATTCTATTAAAAACTGTTAAACAGAATGGCTAGAGATGTTTCTTTGGCATCTCTAAACCAATAATAGTTGATTCAGGGAGGGTAATGAATAGGGGAAAGGTCACTCTACATATATCCAGTTCAATGCTCTCCCACTAAAGCATCCATTCTGTCACTGTCAGAGACAGGATGGTGGGCTAGGTGGACCATTGATTTGACCTAGTATGGCACTTCTTATGGTTTTATAATCTTAGGATTGCACTGAACTATTTAAATGTAATTAATGATATTAAATTATATCATTACACTTAGCTAATACATTAGAAGAGGTAATAAGATAAAAAAATACCTGTAAAATTGCAACCTCATTACGAAGTTGGCTTTCTTGTTTTGTTGGAAATCTTAGTTTGTCAATTATTTTAATTGCAACATCTCTTCCTGTTTTGCGATGTTTCCCTGCATATTAATAAAAAGTATGCTGGTTAGCGTTATTAGAGCTGATAAACACTGGCTTTTTTTACAACTCACTTCACTGTATTGCATAACAGTCAACAATCAAGCATTTTCAGATCTTGCTTACGATGAGTAGAATTTAATAAGTTAAGGCCACGTCCAGAGAAGTGCAGCCATGCAATATGTGGTGCCACAAACACATCTGTGGCATCACATATCTCATGTTCAGTTGTTCTCCACGCTGCAATGGAGCAATGTGGAGGGTTGTTTTTTTTTTTTGACCCATGGATATTCAGGGGTCAAAAAACCCTGCAGAAAAAAAGGTGGAGAGGGCATGCATGGGCAGAACAAAAGCACTCAAAAGCAGATCCAGGCAGAAAAGCACTCAAAAGCATAAGCACTCAAAAGTGGATCCAGGCCACCTGGATCCCAGGTAAGGCTGCTGGAGCCAGCACAGTGCTGGCTCCAGCCTCCCCTACTACCCGCAAGGTAACTTGCCATGCACCAAAGCACACATGGCACTGGCGTTCCCTGGGGACAAGTAGCAGCAGCGCATGGTGCACTGCTGCTACTTGTCCCTGAGGAACCAAATGTCCGCACTGTGTGGTTGTGGCATAAAGGCTTTTCCCATTATTTATTTATTGACAAATGAGTGTTTTGTGTTAAATTGCTTATCACTGACAATCTACTTAAATGTACGATACTGACTCAGGACTATATTCAAGAAAAAGACAACCTGTGGTCAGACTAATAATTTATTTAAATGGTTTTCAGAAATGAGCTCACAGCCTACAAAGTAGTGAACATGCTGACCCCAATCCACAGAAGTGTTTAAACATGTTCTTAACTGTAAGCATGTGGGTAGTCCCACTGAAATTGCTTCATGTTAAATATACACTTAAAGTACTTTTATTGGCTGGTAGCTTGCAGGATCAAGTTCTGTCTGTTCCCTAGGACTAGGGGCAGAAATTACACGTAAACCAGTATAGATGATTCCAAACTGGTTCTAATCTGTAACACAACAGAATTTCAGTGCACGTAAGCCACTTTCAAAATGAGTAAAAGTGGTTTAAAATAAACCTAGACAGATGCAGTATCAAGACTTAACTGATTTAGGTTCAATCAGTTTATTGAACTTCTGTCCCAGTTCCCCTTCAGATTCAGGTTAACTCACAGTCTCCCAGCATCCCAGGATGCTTTGCATCTCCCTGCAAACCCCTTCACAGGGTGGGCTGGCCAGCCTTGGGCCAAGCCATCTGCAAAGCAAGGAGGTGTGCTCTACTGCCCCCCTGGCTTCTGGCCTGGACGACTGCAGGCATGTGGCTGCATTTGTGGAATCAAAAGTGAATGTCTGTTCACTTGCTTATTGGTTCAATCTATGTAGTTTAGACTAACCTGCCAAGATTGAACTGATTCAGACTCGGGCTTTTTAACTGTCTCTACTTAGCCCCTGTGATTATAAATATAATGAACATACCTGACTAGATATAACCAATTATATGAACATACCTGACTAGAAGTCATTCAAAACTATTTAATATTTTCAGTCAGTACTCAGGAGATAAAATCAATAACGCTGAGACAGTAGTAAAGTTTCACAGGGTCATAAACAAATCTGGAGATGCAACTTCATGAAACTGTTTCAGCTCCATTATTATTATCCTATATCACTTTACTTGGTACCCTATATAAGAAAATTCTTTTTTTCTTTCTCTCCATCAAATGGCATATAAGACATTATTAGAATACTCTTTCCAGCTGTGTCTTATTATCTGTTTTCCAGAGGGAAAAATCATAATAAAATTTGTTTGTGACACAAAATTTATATTTTCTGTTAGTTTGTATAAATAAATAAATAAATAAATTCTTTTTCCATCCTGATTAAATTAAATTAAAATAATTTCCCATATTATGAAGCTGCTGTCACAACACAAATCAAGTGAGTGTCCCTGACACAATAGACCACCCCTCCATATGATTTGCATTGAGACCACCCCTCCGTATGATTGACATTGTTCTAAATTTGGTATGTTCCACCTAAATAATATTCCTACTTGGCAAATTTTCATTGGCTAGTATAAAAGTCTGTGCAGTTTCCACCCAAATCGGAGCGGTGTACATTCTGACCACATTGCAGGAAAGACCTCACAGAGCTCTGAGCACGCCGCAACGAGCTCTGAGCTTGTGGCAGGGTGACTTTGGCAGACTGATCACCCACCACAACTCCCTGTCAGAGATCTCCCGATGTACCCCTTCCCTGCGTGCTTTTGTCTGTACACTCCATACGGTAATCCGAACTGTAACTACGCAAGTGAGCCTATAGCCTGCGTCACGGCCACCAGCAGCGTAAATAAAATCTATTTTAAAACCAATACGCTGTCCCGCCTTTCCATTGCCAGCCTACCTGATGTCTGTTTAGTTAACCACCGCTTCCCTCGGCTGGCTCCGACTGGTCGGCCAGGCGAGACATGGCGTCATGAACAGGATCTAAGGGCACTGCGGTGGAGAAGATTTTAATTGAGTGTTACCCATGGCGCACCAGAGGGCGTTCTCTGACTGATTCTAATGAATTGTGGGCTCATATTGAATATCATCAAGCAGGTGACCCAGGGGAGAAGCTTATCAGCGGTTACCTCTCGCTGAAAGGGGAAAGAAAAGCTTCAAGAGTGGGAAGTTCATCTCCACCCTGGGACATTCGGGTGCTTAATGAGTGACAATCGGGTCCTATTCAGGCCCTGGAATGAAGTGGACACAGTGTCCTTTGTTAAAGTCAAGCCAGTGGGTGCAGTGGAACCAACCCTCGCTTAAGGGTACGCCCGCTGTATAATGTGTGTGCCGGAGGGCGGAGAGTCAACAACGGCCGATCGAATCAATCCCCCGACTCTGGCGCCTGGATTGAGGGGCCATGAGCTCCTCTTGGAGCTCTGGGAAATGTTAGAGTTGGAGGGCTGTGTCGCGGTGCGGTGGACGGGCTCAAAGTGGGATAAAGGGAAGATGCTGAATATAATGTTCCATACTGTAACAACTCTGTGGGAAAATGTGAATCTAGAAGTTCAGCTGCTCACGGCCACCCAGGTGGTTAAGGAGGCGGCGGTAGAAGAGAGCCATGGGCTAGCCGAGAACCCCGAGCCACTGCCATTCCAAGATGGCTTCAGGAAGAAAGGAGAGCACGCGAGAAGCCTTGGAGAAGAAGGCATGGTCACGTGGTCATTGCCCCGCCCCCAAAAGCAGCACCAAAAGAAGCTCCGCCCCCTGGCGTGGCATCAGCGGTACATAGGCCCCTCTACAGGGGAGAGAAGCTCCCGCCTTGCACAGTTAATCCCCTCCTAACCACAGCCCATCCAATAATGATGGTTAGGCAGGCCATTGATATGCAAGACAAAGACACAACTCGTACCATCACATGTGCATCCACACAAGAACAGAAATGCAAGAGTTGTGTAAAGGATCAAAAATAAAATTTGAAGAATCGTTAGCCATGTGGCTAGGACATCTGGTAGTGGAGTTCAGGTCAGACTTGTTAGACATCGAAGAGACAAATTATCTAACTTGTCAAGCCTTGTGGAGTGGAGGACACGTCACCGACCGGGATGTGGTAGCAAGTAATACTCGCTGGCCCATCCCGCTTCCAGCACTTGTCGCTAGACAAGTGACCCACAAATTTCATGCCTGGCATGAAGGTTGTCCTAAAAGGGCCAGTTCAGAACAACTCCTGCTGGCCATAATAGGAGTGTCATATGCCTCCTGGAACCCCAGTGTACACCAACTGGGACTAATGCGGGCTCAGTGTAGAGGGGAGTGGCCTCACCGTCACTTGTTGAACCCTGGAACTGTCCCTGCAACCTTAGACAGTATACAAGACTGCGTGGAAGTATACGGAGGAGACAATGCCACGACGCTTTGGCTCCTCCTCAATTCAATGGCTGGACAGCAGGCAGGGAATCTCTTGAGTCACCTTCCACAACTGCAAGCCATTATGGAGTTGTCCACGAGGGTTTCCAGCGACGTGGAAACTCAGTCCTCAGCTTATCCCATTAGAGACCAGAGACTGAAGTGCTGTGAATCTGACGTTCCATGGGAATTGCGACCGTTGCCACAGTGAACGCCAAAAGAGAGAGCCATATTCAAGTTCCTCTTACAGCGTTCCGGACTAAGGCACAATTGCACCTTCTAGGGGACGAAGGCCAATGTCACCTTGCAAATGAACTGGATTTCGAATACGATGACTAAAGACAGCGATGACCAATTACCAACCCTGGCTCACTGCAGCTAACTCATTCATCGTCTTGTTGTCTTCCAGTTTTGTGGCGAGTTCAATTGTTGCTTTCTTGTTTGCTTGTTTGTTTGTCCGTTCTTTTGCAGGTTCATCGGTGATGGAGTGACAATCCATGACTGCCCGATCGTGAGGACCCTGAGTGCCGAACCATGGCACATTCAAGTCAACATAGTAATGACTGCTCACTTACGTCATGAGCAGAGTTGTCATTATGTTCTTGCTGCTATCAACGGGTTCCTCGGTGAATGGAGCTAACTTCGAGACCTTCAGCTCAGACCTGAATTTCCTGTCACTTGAATCCAGGACTGTGACTGACGGTTCATCAACAGATAGCCTTGCCACGTGCTTGCAATTTTGCCTTTCTGTTGGTAATCCCATATACATACCCTTGGTCTACCCCTTTAGTGTAAATACCTAGTTTAAGATGAGAGACAATAACTGTTCCTAGCAACTGGAAATAAAGACAAGAAATATAGAGCATGTGTTTGGCAAGGAGAGCTCAGAATGTGAAAGAGAGATGAGAAAGATGATGATGGAAGGGGACAAGTAGTAAAGATACAAAAGGAAAAAGTGATCAGGTTCTATAGGGACCTGTACACTATAGAAAAAGGAAAGAAAGAGAGATGACAATAGAAAGAAAAGAAGGGAACTTTAGACAGAGAAGCAGAATGTGAGAAATATCGTGAGTGAATAAAAAATGATGTAAAAAATTAGTAATGACTACATAGTAAATCAGTGTTACAATTAAGTCTTCACAGGTCTCAAGACAATCGTGAAAACCTCCTGCATGAGGGGCATTAAATTCTAGCCTGGAATATCTAGTCTAAGTTACTCAACGTTGAATTACTTTGTATTGCTATTAGTAGTAGTAATCATGTTGTGTATATAGATTGTTGTGTTTTATGGTTTTTAAAAAGAAAAAGAAGACCTGTAATTTGTATACATTCATTTACTACCTTAACCTTGTAACACCGCAACGAGTTTCCAGATGAAAGTTGCTCTTACCTAAATTTTGTCTATTGTGTCATGGCCAGGGAGGCATGTCACAACCCAAATCAAGTGAGTGTCCCAAATCTACTATCTAAGTGACACAATAGACCACCCCTCTGTATGATTGGCTTTGAGACCACCCCTCCGTATGATTGCATTGTTCTAATTAGGTGGAACATATCAAATTTAAGTATTCCTACTTGGCAAATTTTCATTGGCTACTCTAAAGGTATAAAAGTCTGCACAGATTCTGCCTAAATCGGAGCGGAGCACATTCTGACCACGTTGCAGGAAAGACCTCGCAGAGCTCTGAGCACGTGGCAGGGTGACTTTGGCGGACTGATCACCCACAAACAACTCTCCGTCAGTGACCTCCCAATGTACCCCTTCCCTGTGCGCTTTCGTTTGTACACTCGATGTGGTAATCTGAACTGTAACTGCGCAAGTGAGCCTACAGCCTGTGTTGTGGCCACCAGCGACGTAAGTAAAATCTATTTTAAAACCAATACGCTGTCCCGCCTCTCCATTGCCAGCCCGCCTGATGTCTGTTTAGTTAACCACTACTTCCCTCAGCTGGCTCTGACCGGTCGGCCGGCCGAGACAGCTGCAACAGGAGCTACGTATATTACTGATTTTATTCTTTCAAAGGGAGTTTACCAAATCAGCACCACTGAGTTCCATGTAAAGTTAAGATCTGAGCAGTATTTGCATGAGAAAAGTCTTTAAAATCGTTTGACCATGTTATTGTTCAGAGACCTAGTCTGGGAATTTCAAGGTCTTACACTGATTAGACCTTGTGAAGAATGGATTTAGGCAACAAAATACATTGACTATACTGAGAAAAAAAAAAATCAGTCATATGCTGAATACAAATACAATGATATATTTTCAACCAAAGTTAAATAAGATCTGCTTTAGTTTCACCATACAACATGTATTTATTAAAGCACAGCTAATTTTCTATATTTTGCAGTTCTATTTTGAAATCTAAACACACGGAATATTTAAGAAACGTTATATATCTTCAACACTTACTCTCTGATAGTAAACATATAACAAGTTAAGAAACTATTGCTCCTACCTCCATATACAATTCCAAACTGTCCTGATCCGAGCACCTCATCTGGAAAGATTTGGTATACTGTACTAATATCCTGTTGGTATAAATGTAATCTATATTAAGTGCTGGTATACAGAAACAAAATGTTACTTTGAAATATTCTGCAAATATTAATCTACATACTTTTACAATAGCATATTTTATGATATTACAGAAATATTACATCATTAAGAGTGGTTTATTTGAAAAAAAACCCCACAAAAAACCTGACCATTGTGGGGATCATAGTGACATTTCAGTCTAGACTTTGAAGTGGCAAACTCATTTTGACCCCATGGCTGTATCTGAACTGCAGGGCTCCTCATGGGCCAGTCCAGACATAGTGGCAGTGGGAATCACCACAGCCATCGCTTGCCCCTTACCTCCAACACACATCCCCAGGGGGGTCAATGGCTTGGATTCTGGGGATAAGATCTGTTCTGTTCATCCTACCTCCAAATTCCCAGCCCTCCTGCAACACCATGGGCAGATGACATGATTCTATAAGTCATACATTGACACCAATGTGTCAAAGTTCTATTCCAAGCCCAAGTAGTCCACTGGATTAGTGTCAAAGGTTTTAATTGTTTTGTATTTTATAATTTTCTTTTTCCCCTTTTCCCTAGCTCACAAATCAATAAAAATATTTGACCCTGGGAAAAACTACTACAGTTAATGCTCCAGGCCATTCAAGTCCTTATAACTTCTTCCCAAACTGAGAAATGTATAAATGGAAAAGGCTTCCTTCAGTATTAGGGCACTCATTGGAATCCCTCTCTTATTTATTCCTTTGGCCTAATTGCATTGGGCTTTCATAGAACAGTCAGCAGATATCTCCCACTGGATTGGCTCTGGGAAAGGTTTGCAGGATTCCCCCTTTCCTCTTCCTAGAGTCAGCCTGGCTGAAGCATTTCTCTGCAACCGCAGTGGTATAGCTACCTCCTTGCCTTCCTGGAAACCAGAGCCCTGCATCTGCAAAGAAGTGTCTTCAGCCAGAAATTCAGTGCTGGCTCTGAGGGTGGAAAGCCTGTGAGCCCTTCCTGGAACCATTGCAGCACAGGGTCCTGGAGCTCAGAAAGGACAGGAACACTCTGGACCCTATGCTGCAGCAACTCTGGGAAGGCCCCCAAGCCAGAGCTGAATTCCTGGCTGATACTGCTTCTCTGCAGACAGGGGGATCCAGTTCCCAGGGAGGGAGACAGCAGTCATGCTCTTGCAGCTGCAGAGAAGCAACTTCAGCCAGGAATTTGGTGCTGGCTCCAGGGGAAAGATCCTGTGAGCCCTTCCTAGAGCCACTCCAGTGCAGGATCCTGAGACTCAGATGGGCCAGGGGAGAGACACTGTACCTCGCCGACCAGACTGGGAATGCAGGGTACGCTGTTGGCAGTGCCTACCCCCCGCAGCTTGCAAATACCTTCCTACCCACTCTGTCCTACATGAGGTAGACCCTCATACCCTCACCCTGGACAAAGCTCAGGGACTCGTGTTGCCATGAGGGGGCAAGCACACCTCCCTCCCACTAGCTGCCTGCAGAGGAAGGAGGTATATAACATGTAGTGAATAAGGGATGGCCCCTGCTTAGCGAAGCTTGGCTGCCCTTGGTGCAAGCATAAAGCGTCTCCTGCCTTTTGACCTCAGCCAGTAGAAGCATTTGTCTGCCTCCCTCAGATGGACAGCAAACATGAGTTCCATTTGCCAATGGTCCAATCTACACAGTTTAGAGAAACCTGTGTAGATTGGATCAACTCTGCTTTGGGCTTTTTGACTTTCTGTATTTAGCCCCAATTTTAAAAGGTTCAGGAGAAGTAGCAGATGCAGTGAAGGGTGCATATGCAACTTGTTATTCAGTTCCCTGGAACAGCTCCATACTTGGGCAGATATGCAGTGCAGAGTTTCAGTGTTGTCAGGGAAAAGGTATAGTTACCAAGAGGTGACATTATTCTCTATAAGTGTTTATTTTGCAGAGCTCCCACAAACTAATAGCTGTGCAAGTCAATTTTGCCTGGATTAGGTGCTTAAATAATCATCATGATGCAAGGTTTAGCTAAGATACATGCTAAGCTAAACTACTAAAATGTAATTTTTCTGTTTGAATGAAAAAATACTTTATGTATGATGACTTTATCTCAAAAGTTAATTGTATTTTTGCAAACGTGAAAATGTTTGCTAAGAAATCCTTCCAACCACCCATCTTTCTAAAAAAGATCAATGACTTTGTAAGCTTTATCATATCATGTCTAGCATTCAGAGAATACTCACCACATTTTCTTGAACCTGGCAGTTTGACACTGAAATGCTGATGGATATATCCCCTGGGGAAAAATAGTAAAATGCACACTAGATAGCTGTGCTTTTAGTTCAGAAACACAGTAAATGTCTTTTCCTATTATATTGCTATACTAATGCCTACATACAATCCTAGAAATGGAATCAATTATTCACCTTCCAGCCAGTACAAAGTTGCATCTAGCCCACATTTACATGACTTGCAAAATCAGTTTTCACATTTTGTGGAAGATGGTTTAAGAGTCTGATAGAGCTCATTATTTAAATGTTTCTTTGAATAACCTCATCCTTTTATCTAGGTTGATAAATTGACTGGATTTTACCTCCTCAAAGGGGTACATTTGGCATTCCAAGCTCCTGTGAAGATGATAATTGGGGAAAAGGCCATGTGGCAAGAAGACCCTACCTCCTCCAAAAGCCCCACACCCTGATTTCCAACCCAGCCCCATAATAACCCTAAGATCCACAATATAAGATCAGTTGTTCTCTCGCTGGTCTACATAGCTCCTAAAACCCTGAAGCAGCACCACTGTTCTCTTTTCAGATTGCAGTCTCAGGCCAACACCCTCCTATTCACACTATTCTGTTCACTGATACATATCTTCCTTCTTCCCTGCTTTTGTGGGGTGTCTCCTTTCAAGGCTATTTATGAATTCCACCCTGTTGAAGTATCAACAAGGCTATTCACTTTCTTCCTTGCTGGAGGCACATTTTGTTTTGTCTTGCACAGGAAGACCTGGGTCCTAAGAAAGACCCTTTTATCCTTTCTTTCCCTCATGTATAAGCTGAAACGCACATTATTACTACATGAACACATATAAATCATAAGTATTACAGTAAAACCATGGTCTGTCACAGACTTCACCATGAACAATTATCCATAGTAAAAAAGGATCAATCTAAACTGTCAAGGGTACAGAGAAAAGCTATTAGAAAGATCCTAGGAATGGAGAACCTTATATGAGACTAGCTTTTAAAATGCATTCACAATGTAAATATCAAGTTATGAGAAAGTTGTAGGTAACATGGGGTATGGTCCACATCCTTGATTCAGAGGAACCTGTTTTAACCCAACTAATTGCCTGCCACTATAATGGCAAGGCTTTGGTATTGCCCTTACCTCCTTTGTGTTTTATTGGTGCCCGTTTCAGGATGTTTATTTTATTTTTATGGGGGGCTCTGTGACCATACTGTGCAACAAGAGCCAGTGGCTAAATGAAGTTGGCAACATGGAGTGAAAAGAGAACTCCCTCAAGTCCTTTTTTCGTTAGGGGATGAATTTCTCATTGTATATATGGGTCTCAGGGCAACTGAAGATGGAAGCCTTCATTTATCCTATGCTGAGTTAAATGGATTTTTATGCCATCCTTAATGCAAAGAATCTCAGGGATTTACAACAGCATGTTAAGCAGCTTGACTAACCTACAACACATGTAGTTTCTTTTCTGTCATTCCTTTCCTAGAAAGATATTCATGTACAGAATCAGATATCAGCAAGGTTATTTTGTTATCATCTACATACTACTCTGTGTGGGTGCATCTAGACATTCATTAATGTGCAGTAGCTACTGCACATTTAATTTAGTACTTGTATAATCAAGTACTAAATAAATGCACAGGAACCAGAGTTACTGTGCAGTAGCACCGGTAAACGCCTTTTTAGTGATGCTACTGTGCGGTACTGTATTAGCACTGTTTCTGCAGTGATGCGCTACTGCACAGTAATAGTAGGCTACTGCACAGTTAGTGTCTCATGTAGACTCACCCTATGTGAACAATTGTAGGCTTGTACTTTAATTGGTGGAAAAGCTTAAAGGACTTTTCCCTCTACCCAAGCAGCAGAGCTGGGAGCTATATGTAATCCATATAGTGGTGACTTCAGAAGTAGAAGCTAGCTTCCCCAAAAGAGAAGCAGTGGTGGGCTCCAACTAACCTTCCATATGTTTATGTGATTGGCAGCTGCCAGTGCCCCAATATAAGGCAGAGTTGCAGGGGACTGTGTGCAGCACTTTAGACTACACATTGTCTTTTTTGCCTCTCCTGCTTTCCACATCACATAACGGAAGGTGATCTCTAGTGATCTCCACAGTTCCCCAAATTATCCACAGGAGGGTTGAACTACTTTTAGTGTTACCTGCAAATATAGGTTTTGTTTGGTTTGGTTTGGTTTTCCCCCAAAATCAAACAAAAACTCTAACTCAGCTCCTATCCAACTCTCCATTCCCTATTCCTGTCATATAAACTTGCAGCTCCTGCATAATTTCACTTACGGAAAGTACAGAGAACCTAGAATCAAGATAGTGGTAAAGAAAGGAGTAAAAGATCAGCTGCGCAAACAAGATTTTAAATAAGTCTAGGCACAGACATTTTCCTCTACTTGTTATCTTACATTGGTCTTCCTCCCAAATGCAAGCAATATATGCAGCCTTCTGGGGTTTAGAGTTTTCCCAGGATTCTGGAAGCCTTATTTCAGATAAAGTTTGCATTTAATCATGTTAGTAACAAAAATGATGATGATGATATTCTATTCTAGCACATGCTCTGAAGTTCCTTGCTAATAAATGTAAACATCAAATATTAATATACACGTGCAATATTAGCCCCAAATGTTTCCTAAGCCCTGTTAACTTCAGTGGGACTATTTATATTAATCCCAATAGAGTATGTAGTACCTTCTTAAATACATATTAATACATTGTCTATACGTAAAATGAAGATAGGTAATTAAACTTACTGTGCAAGCTGGGGCCTGATCCTGCTGATGCTCCTTTTGGGATGACTGGCATTAGAGCATGTTGTATAGCCATCTCCCACATTCTTGCCACATCCAGGCCAATACCACTGGTGAGGATGCTGTTATTAAGTGGGATACTTGAGCGGTTTTCTAGGTTTTCTCCAACATAATATACTATATTTGCTGTGGTTATTTCAAAACAATGAGGATTGGCTCCTTGAGGAAGTAAAGTAAAGTTTTTTGCGGGTTCCAGAGACAAAATCTCAGATAATGGAATTTCCTGGCAAGACAAGATATTGACTTTTGCATGTAGACTATTAAAGTGCTGTAAAATTAAACTGAATTGAGGATACATAGAAGTTAAAGTATGACACTGGTTGTTGCTTTTAATCACCAAAGATGTATTGCCTCTGTGAAGAATGATCAGTTGTATAACATATATATTTTGCTGATCATTGTAAGTTTTGGTCTGTACCTTGGTAGTAACAGGCAAGTTAAACACATATGCAGGTAGTATAATACAAGTAAATAGTTATTAACAGGTCTATTCACTCCAGTTTCTAAGCATTGGATTCTGTAAGTCTGGGGACAACATGGAAAATACTGCATAAAACAACAGAAGCCATTTTTACCTTGTAATATTTGCTTCCAGTTTCATTTTGAAAGAGTGTTATACATTTGCTATCTAGTCTCCAGTAGTGTCGCTTCCTCTGTAACAAAAAATTATAATAAAAATATTTCTCAAAAGTGTTTAAAGTATGTTAATGAGATATTGTTAATAAAATACATTGTGAAAGATAAATAATTGTATTACATGATTTTCAGAAGGATTTTTGTATTTGTTTGAATAAGTGAGTAGTTTAGGGTGTCATGCTATTCTCATGAAGATCTATTCATATTTGGCTGAGGTATGAAAATTTAAAAATTGCCATTTGCATTCTGTGGGTAAAGGCATTGTACATTTTTGGTAAGCTGCTGCTCCAGACTTCACAGCAGCTGTTATACTTCAAATGTTATATCACCATGAGCCTGTAGCTGTACTAGTTTAGCATAACAACTACAACTTTAATCCTACTTCATCCAGAGTCAAAGTCAGGGCAATTTAGTTCACATGAGTTACTATAAGCTCATGCAGATGTAACAGTTATAATACAACAGCTGCTGCACTCTGGAGCTGCAGCTCTTCCTCCCCTTTTGAAGTCTCTACAAATGTTTGTTTGTCCATACCTTGTGTTATGCTTAGCAGACTACTCAGCATTCTGTCTGTAGCTGCCGGGCATCGAACATCTTACCTCGGGCCTCTTTGTCCTGAGGTTTTGTAGATATTCGGCTGGCCATCGCAGGAAGCCTTGGGGCAGGTCTCTTTCCGCTCCAGGGTCCACCCCTTCTCGCCTGCCACGACTTTGATCTTCCAGTGGGTGGAGCTTCCTTCCGGGCAGCTGTCCTCTCTGGCTACGTGCAGTCGGGATCTTCTGTGAGGCTCCTCCACCCCTTTCACCTTGCCCTTACCCTGCCCGGCAGTTCCAGGTGTTCTTGTTGCTACTTCCTGTGGCCGCCACCAACATGGAAGGCTTTCCTCCCCGCCTACTCCCACACCGCAGCCCCTTCTTATCTGGGGTAACACAAACCAAAAGAAAACTCTGCTGAACTTAACCACGGCTTGCTGCCTACCAACACCGGGGCCTCTGTCCCTCTATCAAATCACTACCCGTGACTCAGCCTGCTAGCCCTCACTCTCTGGGCCAGCTACCTGCCACTCCTTACCCTGCTCTCACTGGTGTAACCCTCTTCCAGGATTTTCCCAGGTGCGGATCCCTCTCTCAGGATCCATACTGCCCTGCCGTCCCTCCCCAGATCTTCCCAGGGCTGCAGCCTCTCTCCCAGATCCTACCCCCAACCGTAGTCCTCTCTCTGGGTCTTCCTTGGGTCACGGATCTCCCCACGCTGCCATGGCTCTCTCCCCGCTCTTTCCCGCCTCACCCGCTGCAGCCGTGCCATCCTCTGGCGTCCGTTCTTTTCCGGGCTCTTTGCAGCCTCCGGGTGGTTCGTCTGCTTCTGGTCTTGGCATCCGGTGTCCTCCAGATCCTCTTTCCCAGCCGGCGCACGTGCCGGCAGCCAGCCCTGGTGTTCTGCGTCCTCTGGGCTTGCTTTTTAGCCCGGAGCACGCGTCGGCAGCCGGCTTCGGCAAGCCGCGCCTCCCAGGCTCCCTCTCCCGCTCAGAGCCTGCTCCACCTGCCAGTGCTCTACAACTCCAGCCACTTCTGCTGCGGCCCCCACCCGGCAGCCACGTGCTCCTCCTCGTCCTGGCCCTGGCCTCCTCCTTTATTCTCTCCAGCCGGTGCCTCGGGCTGACGTCACCCGCTGTCCACAGGTGTTCCACACTGTCGTCCCAGCCATGTGCAGGGTTCTCTGGCGATCCTAAGGTAAGTAACTGCCATTTTCCTTTTCTTCCCTCTTGGTCTCCGCCGCCCGCCTCTGCCTCCGTGGCTCCTTTGGGGAGCTTCGGCGTGCCCCCAGGACTTCTCCCTGTGACACTGTCTATACTAAGCATGATACCCAGCATCTTCACTTTTATATCGTACAACAAAACCAACGTTCTCATTGTTGATTCAGTAGAAATAAAGAAAAATAACTAGCCCTCTCCAAGTACATCATGGTTTACAAAAGCCTTAATTCTTAAAAAATAGCAGAATGCATAGGGCTGAAAGGGACCCCAAAAAGTCATCTTATCTAGGAAGCGACAGTTTTAGAATATAAATGTGAGGCAAGGATTTTTGTGGGTAATACCTTTTATTGGTATTATTGCATATTTGGGATAGACTTAGACAAATTTTGAAACGAATTGCATTTTTCTTTGCCAAACATCTTTAATAAATGTTCTGGTAAATGATCTTATTTTCTTAGAATTTATTTCTAAATGACTTCACATTCACCTGCTTTTGACAGTAAATCTGACATCTTCAGATTTGTTTTGTTCTGCAGCTAACCTAACAAGGAGAAATGAGAATTACATGTGGTTTTAGTGTGTGACCCCTTTTATGAAATATTTAAAACTTTAACATCCAATCCTGAGAGTATCTTTAAAAATCACTGTTAGTTTTAATGACTCAAGTGTATAAATTATTTGCTGAATCATATTCCTTAATACTATCAAATAGATTTAGTAAGAGATGTCCTTGTTAAGAATCTTTCTTACCAGTGTGTCCTTGCTTGTAAAGTGAACCATCCATCCTTCTTTCATCACTGTGCTACTTTTCCTTTTTGTGTGTTTGACAGACTGTACCACTCTCATTAGCGGAATATTGTTGCTTGTTGAAGGGCTTTAAACAATCAATAAAAACTTTAAAAAAATATACAATTTTAGACAAAACACTTTCAAAGTATGACATAGTTATTTAGTATCCAATGAAACAGGACTGGCAGAGCAGCCGGTTACCTGTCCCAAAAACCTGTTGAAAATCAGAGAGAAGAATGAAGAAGATAGTAAACTGGAGGTTATTGAAGACAACTGGATGTGAAAGACAAAGGTTTAGGTGCTGCTATGCCTGAATTAGACCAGGGACTTGAATTGATTGCTCAGCCACTAGGGTTTCTAGCAATTCTTGCAATTTCTCTTCTCATTCTAATCCAGCCATGAACTGAGGACTCTTGAATGAATCTGCATGATTTGGTAAAAAGACATTGCAAAGCTCTAGATAGGCTCTACGAAGCAAATAAATAAAGGTTTTTCTCAAAATTACAGCCCAATGGGAAGAATACTGGTCATGACCAGACTCAGTTGAAGAACTGCTTTGCAACTTTAAGTGCTAGGTGAAAGCTATGTTATTATAATCATGAGTTACAACAATCTAAGTCTAACTGGAAATATAAAAAGATACTTTTGAGGATAATGTCATCTTTTGATATTCCTATTTCATAGTCCAGTTAGTGGTTATGATTTTGACATACTGTATTCTGTATTTTTGTTATAGTTTCATAGTTTCATAGTAACTAGGGTCAGAAGGGGCCTAGAGCAGGCCATCTAGTCTGACCCCCCGCCAATGGCAGGAACAAGTGCTGGGGTC
>JAGPOW010000304.1:49834999-49846725 GCA_030014935.1 Caiman crocodilus | reverse complement strand
TGTCCCAAGCCAGCTCTATACCAAAACAGGAATGGAACGGGAAATTAGATCCCATAGGTTAAAGCCAGCTATAAAACCCTGCCCGTGCTCACCCTGGGCGGAGCTCTCCCTCTCACAGTCCACGGAGGGAGGCTGTCTGCAGAGGCCAGACACGGGTGTTTTGCTAAAAATCGCTCGCTAAGCCATAGTGAGAGGCCACAGCAAAACCTGCCACCCCCGGAACCTTCCCCCTCCCTTCAGTGATTAACTGTCTGCTGTAACGCGGTCTCAATAAAAACAACCACTATCAGCAACAACTCGTAAGTACCTTCGTTTAAGAGATCTCGCGAAATCTAATTGATCTAGCAGCCAGATAAGGGGAAACCCGAAGCTAGCATGAGATAAGCTAGCATCTAACCCGATTCGCATCCAGGACCTTCCGGAACAAGGCTCCTGGCGCGGCAATTACTACACCAAGATTTCTATCTAAGATGACTGGGTGCAGTTTTCCAGGAGGCAAAAGGTAAATGAACTATCTTTTTGCCTGGATACTGCTACCTGGGAACCAAAGAGCAGAGAGAAATTTGTAATCCTGAATTAGAAAACAATTTAGGACAATAAGGGTTGTGGGAGCCCTGGGCAAGAGAGGCATTTGGGGCCCCTTAAGGGTATGTACTCAGATAAATATTAACCCACCACAATTGTATCATGGATCTTTTTAATATTCTTTGGGGGAATTAGATAAATAGTTTAGTGTTAAAATGCAAATAGAGCCATTTCCTTGAAAAAGCTTCACTACCACCTCCACCCCCCCCAAAAAAACCAAACTTGCTCCACCTAAAGTGTGGGGCCCTGACCAGGCACTCATTTTGTCATCCGCTAAGGCCACTACTAATACGAGCCAGCAGTTGAATGGTTTGTTTGAGGCTTTGCTAGTGTTTCCTCCATATTTTTCAATCTGAAAGCCAATAACCTTCTATATGGTAAAGAACAATTACTTATTTTGATTTTACTGCAGATAATGTTTTGGGTTTCTCAGGGGGAGCATAGGCTGTAGCATTACTGATTAGCAGATCCACTCCTTTATCTAAATATGCTCCCCAAATTCATCTGGAATGTCAAATAATACTTTGCTTGTGCAGGTAGACTCCTGTCAACTCAACAAGACCTAAACAAAATATGCTTTGTTCTAATATTTTCACAATCTATGGATTTAGCGATGCATGGCATCATACATTTGCTTCAAGTCACAGTCTGAAACAGTGGGAAGCATTTGTTGCTTTCTGTAACAACTAAGATATAGTATAAGATTTAAGTTACAAATAAACTCTCATATCAACTGTTTGCTCTGTGTTAGTGGTACACACAAGAAGCAGTTTTGTATATATTTATCTTTCAGTAGTAATGTGACTCACATAGCATTTCAAAGAAAGCTGGACTACAGTACAGGTTAAGATATTAACAGAACATATGAACTGAAATGCTAGGAACCAGAAGCTAGAACATTAAAGCCAACTGGATAAAATTGAACCATTTATCATTTTTAGATTTTTTCCAAAGTCTATATTTCCACTGTAAAATAGACAAGTTTAAGTTTGCCAATCAGAATATCGTACAAAAGCAGCATATGAACTTTTCTCTACCTCCCCCTTCTCTCTCCCTTTAATTGGGCTCCTAAATTTTATATTTCTTCATGGAAATTTAGTAATGTATGGAATCTATGCCAAACTCTCTGCCTGAAACAAAATGAAAACATTTGTTCAATCACTACCTCATCTAATGGTTTATAGATCCCTTTAACAAAGGATTTTTGTATGTTTTACTTTTAAGCACTTGTACTTAACCTCAAAAAATCTCAGTCAGGATAAACTGTCCTTTGTTAAAAAGCCTGCCTATGAAATCTGGGTCCTTCCCATCCACCAGGATGGTAAACCTTCTGGCTGAGGAATCAGTAATTCTGCAGGCCAAACAGAGGTGACCAGACCAGTGAGTGCATATGTTCTGAACATATGCACAGACATTCCTGTTTGTGATAGCTCTGTAGATTGCAGTCCTTCTCACATGAGGAAACAGGTATATGCCACAAGAAGAGCCAGAAATCATACAGCTAACTTGGTCCTCCTATCACCAACTTTACCTTGGGAATAGGAGAGGGAAAATATTGGAGCAGGCGGAGGCAACTTTAGTTATTCTGCTCCGCTAGGTTTCATGGAGTGAGACGGTATTCCAAGAGAAGAATACCTTCCTGCCACATATTTGCCTATGGCTAGGATCAGCCACTTAGCTCTGGACTTGCTTTTTTTGTATAAGTTGCTGTCAATGATGCCTGTGCCACACTACCTTTTATTCAGAACAGTTTCTGCTTTTGCAAAAAAAGACTCTTTCAACATTTTGTCTCATTTTTAACCTAGCATCTGCAGAACATTATTTACAGTGCCCTGTGGTTTGACTTGGCCTTACAACGTGGATGTTTTTGGGATCTTTTCCCATTCAGTTACATAGCTGGGATTTTATTTCTTTTAATTGGAAGGGGGAGATTGAAAGAAGCATTAATTTTGCTTTCATTATGTTACTGGCAGAAACTAGCATTTGAGATACAAATCTTTTTTCAGTGAAACTACATATTGAATCCTTACTCTATTTTTTTGAACTTACCTACTACTGGCTTATTCTATTGCCACCTAATTTTGTTATCTCCCTCTGGAGTTTCTCAGAGCCTTGCGTAATCTCAACTAAACTAAATAAATTTTGCTTTCTCACTCTTTGCCTCCCTTTTCCAGAGTATTAATTCATATAACAAATAGCATAAGTATCAGATCAAGCTTCAAGGCAGCTGGTTGAAAAATAATGATTTATTCTTGGACTTCTTTAGAATTTAGTGTGCAATCCAGCTAAAAATTTTACCTCTTGCTCTGTGATTACTTTGTTCTTTTAGGGGCCTCTTTTAAAGGATCGTGCCAAAGGTGATCTGCAAATCCAAATATGTTACAACTTTCTATCTTTCTCCAATGTCTTTAATGTGGCTCAATGAATTCTGCAGATTGAGGTGATACAGTTTTCCTTACTTTAATATGCCGACTCATATGAAAGATGATGGTGTTTAAAGAAATAGTTCATTTTTGTTGAGATTAACTGTGCACAATTTCATTGAGAACAAAAAGAAGCTCTACCTGCCAGAGAACATCCTTTGCAATTTTTAAAAACAACAAATTGGGCCTAATGGATGTTTCAAATAATAAAGATGTACAACTCTTTTTTTTTGTGTGTGGTCATATCAAATATCCTTTGTAGTGCTATGTGGTAGAGAAACAATTTCCCCTCAGCTGTGCCTGTTTTAAGCAGTGGGAGTTACTGGGGGCTGAACTCCCTGAGGAGCTGCAGACAAGCAACTGAGATAGCCAGTTAGGCAAAGTACAGACAGTAAAAAAGCCCAAGGATGAATCGATTTAATCTTTGCAGGTTAGTTTAAGCTGTTTAGATTGAACCGCTAAGCAAGTGAACAGACATTTACTTTTGATTCCACAAATACAGTCACATGCCTGCAGTAGCCCATGCCAGAAAGATAGGGGGATGCTAGGGCATACCTCCTTGCTCTTCAGACGACTTGGGCACAACACTGGCCTGCCCATCCTGTAAGGGAGCTTGGGGAGGAGGTGCAAAGTATCAGCATCCTGGGAGGTTGAGGAACTGTGCATTAATTGAATCTGGAGTGGAACTGGGACACAAATTTAATAAACTGATTTTACTTAAATCAGTTAAATCTGATATTACATCTATCCAGGCTTATCTTGAATCGATTTCAGCCATTTTGAAAGCAATGTATGTGCACTGAACTTCTGTTGTGTTACAGATTTGAATCAGTTTCTGATCACTGAAACTGGTTTGTGTGTAATTTCGGGCTCTAGCCCTTCAGTCACTTTAGGGATTGAAATGGATTAAGCAGGTCTGTCAGGCAGGTAAGAAGAGATGACTCCTTTTAAAGGGCTATGATCACTACTAATGAAATGATAGCCAAGGATGACTTTTTAATCCACAATTCTTATATTTTTAACTGTAAGTTCAGCACAGTTGTCCCACAATATCTGGAGCTGGTTCTTATGTCTAACATAATTTAAAAGTACCCTTAAGGAAAGGGAATGACCCTATTTTTCACAGAATAATTTACCTTGCAATTGGTTCAGTCTTTTAGAAATCACAGTGAAAGCCAGAATCCTGCCTATTAGGCACCTACTTCTTGAGCTGTTGTGTTTGGTTTGTTTGAGAGAGAAATTATTTTTTCCTGGTTGCCAGCCACATTTCTGACTCAACAAGTTTGGATACTTCCCAGGAAATGATTGCTTAACTAGATTACACCATGGCAACTAGAGCAGCCAGTTCTGCTCCAAACACCAAACAGTCCAACATCATAATTTCCCAAGCAAGGTATTCTACTTTTAACAGGTTGGTATTATATTTCAGGTGGCTTTAGATGACACAAAGACATGTGCACCCTCATTTAACAGTAGAGATGTTAAATTGAGTCAGTGAAATTGAACTGAAAGAATAATAATTGAATAATGAGAATATAAAACTACATGCTACTAATTGATGAGCTGCACTAAAGCAGTTGGAATGCATCTGTAAGCCTGCAGAAGAGATACAACCAATATACAGAAGGCTTTTTGTGCATTGTTAAAGTTAGTACATGCTGTGAGCAGTCACATATTAAAGGTTAATACTCTCTCTACCATGCACAGGTCTAACCTGTTGCCAGAGGCTTGGTTAGGAGCATGTCATGTCTGTTCTGTGCCTACATAGTGCAGGCTAATTCAGGCAGTAGGTTCAGCACTGGGAGATGGGAGGCGGGGACATGACAATCTGGGTGGCAGAGAGTGCCCCTATGCTCCTTGCTCTGTCTCCCCATCCCACTCACCCACTGCTGTCCAACTATCCCCAGCTGTCAAACCAAGGCAGTTGAGTTCTGGATGATAGCTAGAGCATGCCTCCTGGGATACAGAAGGACCAGAAATTGCTGCTATTAACCCTGTGAAGCAGATTGACATTACTGAAGCATGAGCTGAGCATGAGCAGTGAAGATAATCATCATCTGAAGAGGATTATTTCTGAGACACTCAGGGTGAAGTTAATGCTACTCTTAGACCACACTAAGTGTGAAATGTTAAGTAGTATTAAAATCAGAACATACTGTGAGCAGTTGCACGCTAACTGTTAATACTGTTTCTTGCCTGCACAGCTCTGACTTGGCACTAGAGGACTGTTGAGCAGAGGCTTGGCTAGGACACCTGGGCTCTATCCCTGATCTGGTTGGGAGTGCTGGGAGCCATGCATCCTGGGATGCTGGAGGACAGCAAATTGCTTTTTTAACTGTATGGAACAGATTGAAGTTACCCTAATATGAGTTAGATAGCACAGGCCGGAGTTAATCCTCACTTGAAGTGGAATAATTTTGAGATGCTCAGAAGGCACTTAGTATAAGTTAATGTGTTTAACGTGTGGACACTCACAAATTATGTGGCCTTAGTATGGTCTATATGTAACATGTAACTTCACCCTGAGTAGGTACTTAGCTCATTTTAATTTGTCTTAATGTGTGAATATTCCTGTTTTAAGAATATTAACACATTTGAAAGGTAACTTGTAACTACCCTCTCAGCCAATCTCATTGCCTGGGGGATGCTGAACCTGATGCTTCCTCTAAGCACACGTGTGTACACACACAGACATACACAGAGTCTATACTATATTCAGGCCCGACCCAGACATCTCCTCCTCCCCTGAATATAATAGTGAGTGGTGTGCATGCTTTTCCCCTTAACACCTCTCTGTACCAGTGTGAGACCTAGGATATGAATCTGTGGTCTGACCCACTATGGTACATTTTATGCCCTTATGTTCTAAAGATGGGAAATGTCCTCTAAAACCAACTGCTCAGAAGTGCCTAAAATTTACAAGAGACTCCTAGATACCAGAATGTCCCTAAAACTGCCTTAAGACTCTTGATAAATATCACATGAACTGAAAAACTTCATATTTTCTTAGTCAGAAAATAAATGGCTTGTTTTTGATATCTAATTGTTCATGCTATTTAGAAATAGAGGGCACTTTTTTTTCTTATTTGTTCTTGTGCAGACATACTTATGTCAACAGCTGTACTAGAAACAAATGTCACACTACATGTATTAACCCTTCAATTCCATTCATGAAGAGGCTGTGTTGTTTGGGGCTTTTTTTTTACTTTTGCAAGGCAAAATTTAAGTAAATATATGAAATACAAAATACATGTAAAATTATTTGTAGTCATTTATATTGATATTAAGAGTTAGTCAAAGGCATCCAATCTAACCAAAGAACTAAACCAGTTCAATACATTATCTCCTCCCTGTTCTGTGCATTTCAAAAAATAAACTGCTAACTTCTAATACATTAATTTGTGCAGAAGAGAACAAAGTTCTTAATGAAAAATAATTAGTTACATGACCTGTTATTTCTTATGATCAGGGATACCTGCAGCAATATCTGCTTCCTTCATATACACAATTGATCTGTGAATATCTGACAGAACTGGTATCAAATGAGGCTATATAGCACAGGAACCACTTGAGTTTTCACGCAGTCAAAATATTTGTTGTCTTTATATGAGAACTAAAGCACTTCAACTAAGCATACTGAAATACAGCATGATAAGATGACTTATAATTCAGCTACTTTAGACATAATTGACTGCTCTGTACTTTACAACCCTTTTCTTTAGCTATATAGCATGATTTAGTCATGCAAGGACTAAGAAGGAGAACTGAAGTCTCCATAGCACTTAAATGAATGTATCAAAGAACTCACTGCAGTACAATCTGTTAACACGATACCATCTACACATGGAAATTATTACATATCCTACACCCTCCTGCTTAGACATCAATGCCAGCAAACTCTGCTTTAAATGCTCTGCCTGCACCCCATCTCATTTTTTAAAGCAACAAACAACTTCTATCTTTTAATAGCATTTATAACTATACACACTTTTCAGACAGATTTGGGGATTTCCTAGTACAAAAGCTTTATGTTGTGCAAAGGATTTGCTAAGGACTGCAGACACTATACTGAATCAGGTGATCTAAAACATAATTTCAATGCCAAATTTCCTATCTGATGAATCATGATTCAAATGAAGTCCGATAGCTTCTTTTCATAGAGTTGAATGGGGTGGATCAAAACTAGTACTGTTATGGGACTTTTGTACATGCCACAAAATTGGCCTTTAAAGTGGCTTAAATGCCCCTTTGTACCCCTTTAATGGCACGGTTGTTTACACTGTCAGTGGTGTATTATGCTTTAATGGTGTGGCTGTTTACACAATCAACGGCATATTGCTCATTGAATGACTCTAAGCAAAATAAAACACCTCCGAGGTGTTTTAGTTTGCTACCTTACAGCTGAGGAGGGAAGCACCAGGCCCTGCGCATTCAGGCAGCCTGCTGACAGTCCATGCAGGCAGGCTCCACTGAAGAAAAAAAAAAAAAAAAAAAAAAGCAGCGAGCCTGTTTTTTTTTTCCCCTTTCCCAGAGCCTGTCTGCCTGCCGGAGCTGCATGGGTGCTCAGTGCTTCCCAGCGCAGTTGTGAGGCAGGGGAGGCTGTACTTCCCTCCATGGCTGCAGTGCCCCTACAGGACTGCCCAGGCCAGATGCCTGCGGGTGGGTGCTGCCTTGGAAGCACCGCCACCACGGAGGGAAGCACTGGCCCTCCCGCAGCTCAGGGAGCACCTGGCTGGCTGGCAGCTTGCCCCCTTCTCCCCTGCTGCCAGAAAGGCACGTAAGGGTCAGGCTCGACTGTTGTGTGCATGCCAAAGGAGTTTACTTCAGTTTAGTTCTCCCTAAATTGAAGCGGTATTTTTAAAAACTCACCGTTTCAATTTAGGGAATATTAAACCAAAGTAAATCTCCGTGGGGTATACAAGCAGCCATAGAGTCTGTTTGGGTGCTGAATAATCACACACAAACAGGGAGCATCAACCCATGCATATTACTTTGCAGCAATAAACTCCACCGCATATTGTATCACAGTTTATTGCTCCCAGGTGCTGCATTTACATCTATGCCCAGGACTGCAGCATGTTGAGCTAGGTCAAGCAGCCCCACCTGGTGGGGGCTAAGAGAAGGCTGCTCTGACTTGGGTGCTTCAGTGGACAGGTTAGTTGGCAGGCAACCCCCCTCACTGAAGCACCCTCATACCCCAGCCAGCCCCATCAGTGTCTACACATCGTTGCTGCAAAGTAGAGAACTCTGTCATATGATAATATTTTTATTTACAAGTACTAACTTGTGGCAGAGTTTAATAGTTTACTCTAGCCTAATTGCCCAATAGATGTAGATACTGAGACATCTAAGGAGGAGCTAATTAGCAACTCCAGTCAATGTCTTGTGTAGATGCACCCACAGTGTTAATATCAGGACTGGGCATGAACAGATTCAATGGTGGGTGAAAACCAAGATTCAGGAAATAACGTTCAGAAAATTCACCCTTGGATACAGGGAGGGAATGATGGAAAAAAACCCAAAATAGTATGATCTTAATATAGGAGTTCTATTTAGAGGGTTGGATAATTTTTACTTTTCTCTGCCTAATTATGACCTACTTTTGCTATTAAATTTCTTCATATAGGAGTATAACAGGAAAAAAGGTTTAAGGACTATTTCATGTCTCATCAGAAAGAAAGAAAGAGTGGTTAGAACTGTACTGGATATAATCACAATCTGTAGGCTCCCTGAATTGCAACTGAAACCCTATTTTGAAGGAGTATTTAGAGTAGGAAGAGAAATGCGGTAAAGGTCATTGACTTCTAGAGGTGAAAAAAAAAAGAATAAGAAGTCTTGGCCAGCAATTTTCACTGAAAGAATGAATCATTTAAACACTCAGACACTATGACAATAGGGAACCTAAGAACTTATACAGATAAAATCTAGTAGGGTAGGACCAGCTGTACTCAAAGGAGACTGTGTTTTCCATTCTTTCATATTTTAATTCATATTGATTCTTTCATATTATAATTGAATTGCATAACACGCAGGCCTTGCTGAACAATATTCCTTAGAGAAAAGAAAGATATATTTGAACACAGCTTTATTTGTGATCCTCTGGAAAGCTCTTTTATTGGCTCATGGGTTCTAATATCACATGTCACCAAGTATGGAATTTAAGTTGAATACGATTTTTCTTTTATTATTCTTTTGCAGTTTTAGCAAAGATTAAGAGTAGAATCAGTATAACAACTGATGTACTCCCTAATGTTTTAAAGGGAGGTAGACTTTATAATCTATTTTTTATTCATTTAACTATGATAATCAGTTCATACAATAACAAAAGTAGTACCATATCCATGACACTTTGTGGACTATAAACCATTTAATGTTCTCCTTATCCAATGACACCTTGTTTGATATTTTTATATTTAGCCAAGAACAGAATAACTATATCTCTTTGTAAACTGTAATTTACTTTACCATATTTCACATCAATAGTATTCTGGAGAGCAATTTTAGTCTCATACCATTTGGGCTTTCATAAAGTAAAAATAAACAAGTGAATCATCGTCTAGGAAAACTACACAGTAAAAGCTTAGGGTTTCTTTGTTTATAAATTTCAAATCTACAAAGGAAATAACTCAGCATTGTTGTTATTTTATTATCAATGAACAAGTGCCAACACAACTCACAGATTAATTAAATATTAGTTTTATCCCGTGTCCCATGAATTTCAATTTCGAGCAGAAGTCCATAAAACTGGCAAAGGCACCATTTTTATGCCAACATGAACTATATATTTCTATTTTATTCAATTACTCCCTTGTGTGTCAAAGGCTCTGTCTTTTTTTAAGGGTAACAATAGCCAAAATAGCAGACCTAAATCCATGTAGCTTTAGGTAGAGCTACGTCTAGTTATATGTACAGTCTATAGTGTCAAAACTGGTTTACCATAGAATCATAGAAAATTAGGGTTAGATGACCTCAGGAGGTCATCTAGTCCAACTCCCTGCTCTAAGCAGGGCCATCTCCAACTGGATCATTCCAGCCAGGGCTTTGTTGAACCAGGCCTTAAAAACCTCCAAGGATGGAGATTCCATAACCTCTCTTGGCAACCCATTCCAATGCTTTACCACCCTCCTAGTGAGAAAGTTTTTCCTAATATCCAGCCTAAACTTCCCATGCTGCAACTTGAGACCATTGCTCCTTGTTCTGTTATCTTCCATCACTGAGAACAGACTAGCTCCATCTCCTTTAGAACCATCCTTCAGGTAGTTGAAGGCTACTATTAAATGCTCTCTGAGTCTTCTCTTCTGCATACTAAATAAGCCCAATTCAATCAGCTTCTCCTCAGAAGTAATGTGTCCAAGCCCCCTAAACATTTTTGTTGTCCTCTGCTGAACTCTCTCCAACTTGTCCACATCCTTTCTGTAGTGGGGGCCCAAACTTGGACACAGTACTCCAGATGTGTCCTCACCAGTGCAGAATAGATAGAAATAATTACTTTCCCTGATCTGCTGGCAATGCTCCTAATGCAGCTCAGTATGCTGTTACTCTTCTTGGCAACAAGGGTACAGTGTTAGCGTATATCCAGCTTATTGTCCACTGTAACCCCCAGGTCCTTTTCTGCAGAGCTGCTGCTTAGCCATTTGGTTCCAAGCCTGTAGCGGTGCATGGGATTCTTCAGTCCTATGTGCAGGACTTTCCACTTGTCCTTGCTGAACCTCATGATATTTCTTTTGGCCCAATCCTCCAATTTGTCTAGCTTACTCTAAACTCTAGCCCTACCTTCCAGTGTACCTACTACCCTTCCCTGCCCCAGTTTGGTTTCATCTGCAAACTTGCAGAGGGTGCCCTCCATCCCATCACCCAGATCTTTAATGAAGATGTTGAACAAACTGAGTAGCGATGAAGTTAAAAGTTTCACCATATTTTCTATTTTACTCAAACTCTTTGACTCCTATAGAGATACAAAATTTTGGACTAAGTTTTAAAAAAGAGTTCTATCCTGAAAAAAGTCAACTGTAATATTTTATAATATACAAAATATATTCTTGCTCAATTATGTCCAGATAAAATTTGTTTAGGTACCCAGTAAGTTTTGGGTTAAATATTTAGACAGTTCCAAGCTTACACATTTCCAGAAATCTGAAAGCAAAACTGAGTTTCTCCTTCATGGATCCCAACACCAATAAAAAAAAAAATACACTCCAAATAATGCCATTTGCTCAATACCAGTTGAATATAAAGGTGCCAGTTTTCATATCTTTTCAAAGCAGAACTAAATAAGGCTTTTAATTAGTTTTGGTTTTTTTTATAAACATAGATATGGCATAAATGTAAGCTGTAGCCGCTAAGTCTAATGTTGGGTGGAGGTACATTTTAAAGTATAACCCTAATTCTGAATTGCATGGCTGACCACTCGCTCTCTAAGGACAAATCTAATCTTTGGAACTAAATAGACCCTTGGATTCTGGAGAACATATGAATCTGAAGAACACATAAATCTGAATAAACTCCTGTGTGTTTTAAGAGTAGTTCTAACTGATGTTAAATAAAAGTTGCAGGAATTCTAATACTCTATTCTTGATAGTATGATAGACAGCAGAGTAAATTTAGTACATACCTCATAGCCAGGGCTGACAGGGGACTGAGACAGAAAGTTGGAAAGAGAAAAAAGGAGAGCAAAGAATTGGGGGAGAGAGGGAGAAGGGGGAAGAGAGAGAGAGAGAG
>JAGPOW010000304.1:49820533-49834615 GCA_030014935.1 Caiman crocodilus | reverse complement strand
AGAGAGAGAGAGAGAGGGAGAGACAGAAAACAATGTTATTTTTGAAGTAAGCATGGATGTTTTATCATTTTACACTAAGAGACTAACATATAGGAGAATATAAAAACAAAAATAATTATATTTTCAAATTGAGTTACTATTCAAAGGAATCTAGGTTATATAACCTATTCTTAGATTTTCATATTCTTGTCTATTCTGTTCAGGTAATAGAATGAAAAAAAAGTTTAGATATGTAGGGCTAGATCTGTTAAGTTGCATTTAAAAGTAGCCTACAATAAACTGTGAATTCAAATAATTTAAATGCCTTATGAGATGATGTTGATGCAAGTACCCATACATTGGGAAATTAAGGATATCTCAGCGATCAGAATGTATTTGCAATGTTTTATATGTTTAAAATGCAGCGGCAAAATGACAAATAAAACATCATGGTGTGGCTCTATAGTTATCATGTTTCTAAGATTTCCATGGTAAATATATTTATTTTACAAGTAAAAAGACATTCTTTCCATCTAATAGTTGTGCAAACTAAGTATACTATCTCTGACTAAAACTGCTCTTTCTAGCCCACATAACTCCAACAATAAAGATTCTGAAATCATTACTTAGTTAACAATTCTGTTTATAACCATTTTGAAAAAGCCTCTCTCTCATTCAGCTCTGTTGGCTCTTCAGTAAAAAGTAGTTACATTTTTGTTGATCAGCAAAGTAAGCAGAACTGACTGAACAAACCCATAACAAACTTTCTCAGTAAAAAATGCTGTCTTCGCCCTTTTATTGGTACCAACAAGAAAAGGAGGAACCCTAGGTAAGGCTCTTGAGAAATTCAGTCAACTGAGTTTGATTGAGAACTAAGTATTAGAGACAATGTTGAATGTTCTGTGAAAATAAATTATACTACCATTTTCTGTAGACCTGCAGCCACAATTTTTCATATATACGTTATGCATGCATTTTTCACACACAAATCTGAGCATGCAAAAATATGGAGTTTTACATCTGCGTTAGATATTTATATACCTGTTTTTTTGTGTTCAAATTATTTATCTTATTTTAACAGTCTCCACATATGGTCTGCATGAAATAGAAAAATTCAGTCTGTGGTCAGCATTTAAGGGTACATACAAACATCCACTGCACCCAGTCTAGGGTTAGTTAAGTGACTAGATTGAGAGGGGTACATGCAGCCAGTTTGTTCAACTGGGAGTGGCGTGGACAGCCCAAGGCAAATTACTCTGGTGGTGGGGAGAGCTTGTGGCAATTAGGGGCTTTAGCAGGTCCATGGAGGGTCTGATGGGCCTACAATGCAGGAGCCAGGGGGCTAAAAATAGCCCAGTCAGGATCGAAGGGGGTAAGAACTGCAAAGCTCCAGGACTGGAGTAAGTGGCTAGTCTTTTCCAAGCCCCTGGCCTATATCTAAATGGGTACAGGAGTTTGCTAGATCAAGTTACCTCCTTTGTAATCCCTTAAATTAGTTCACCACCTGAGATAAACTAATTTAGATCAAGCTTGCCATTTTTGGGCTGATATGTGCCCTGAGTGCCTGTCTAAGTATAGGTCAATCTAAATGTAAAGCTTGTAGGTATCCTAAATGCCTCCAACATTAATTCATACAAAGTAAATCTTACCATTTAATTAAAAAACAACAAAATAAGTATAATTAAGAACCTGGAAAGACAAAGGTTATACAGCCGTTAAATCACCTGTTTAGGGACAATCTTAACTTGATCTCAGTGACCAATTATTGCTGTCCCATCCAGCCCTATTTTTATGACACTGATATTACACCTATAGAAATAAAAGGTATTTGGCCTGTTGAAAATACTGGTCCGGAATGGAGTCCTTATGGTTATGTTTATATGCTGGGGATTCAATTCCATGTAATAATAAAAATAAATTATAAGTTCTTTGCAACTGCATCTTCCATTGTGTTGGTAGAACACCTAGAATAACATAACTTAATCCCTTTGGTTGCTGCCACAATATAAAGTAAAGCAAAACTTATCTCAGAAACACTGCAGAAGCAATGAATCCAAACAAGGGATTTGAATGAGAATAAAGAATAATATTTATGTACATAAAAAAGAAGAAAGCAGGAAAAAAATGCTCAAGTAAAAACTAGATTTTTCTTCAACATAATTTTTACTTCTGTAAGAAAAGGAAAATCAGAAAGTTATTCATTTAATTTCTCGGTGTTATGCTTGTGGCCTGCTAGTCATTACAATTTTTTTTCACTTTCCCCATATCCATGTCCTACATATATGACATTCTGAATCATCAGAAATGGATGAAAAGGACAGCCTGACAGGAGTTATTGATTGTTAAAGAAAAAAAATAGAGAAAATTATATATACACTGTAGTTTGGCATGAAACCTATCACATTTCTCCACTGTGAGTCACACTGATGACCCTGACTCTTCCAGAGAATTTAAAAATCTTAAATAGCAGGGGTTGGCAATTTGTTACTAATATGGGCCACAATTGTGACCCAGTGGGCACCATAGGCCAGTGATAGTGGGCAGAAGCTGCAGTGAGGAAGAACAGCCCTTTGCAGAGCTTGGAACAGCCGGAGGTAGTTGGTGCCATTAGCAAAACCCAAACCAATTCAAACAGCTGGGGACTGGTGCATCTTTAGTAAAATGTGAACCAGATTGGGCCTTTGCAGGACTTGCAACCCTTTTGCAAGCTGGATCCAGCCTATGGGCTGTAGGTGTTGACCCTTGTTAAATAGTGTTGCAGATGCTACCTATTTAATGCTTTAATGAGAATCATGAAAGCTAAAGTATACCATGACTAGAACATACTGAGAAATGGCAACCTTGAGATCTTTGACTAAAATTTTAAAGTATTGAAGGTTGGCCACCAAACTCGAATTAGATGATAATTTTGAGTCATTACTTAATTGAGCTGCATTTAACTAATGGACTAAATGTCAAAGACTCAGTGTTCTGTCGCTAATGTGATCCATCATGCCTCCCAAAACTATATGTAATGATTATCATAAATAACAAACATTCAAGATGTAGTTAGACACAAACAAAAATGAAAAACTGTTCTACACTTTCCACCATACGTTAGGTATTCAAAATTCAGCCTCGGTTCCATGACAATCATGCATTAATGCTTTTCTGTCTGTTCTGGAGAAGCTTGTTATCTTTTTAAATCCAATATTGTCTCTTTTGGCAGTATCCTGGCTTGGAGCAATGTTAAGCTGTTTAACATTTATATAACATGGCAATAATCATTTTTAATCATAGTTCTGGAAACAACTTAGAGCAGTGTCAAACTGCTGCTTAATTTTATTTTTGTTTATATTTATTTTATTAATATAGTAACAATCATAATTACCATGCATATCAAAAACACATTTTTGAGAACCACAAAAATCTGTAGAAGGATTTTTCTTGGTTGTTTTTTGCAAAATTTGAGTACCCAGCTAATTTTAACTAGCATTCCATTAAAAAATAACTTATATTTATAATGTGCACCTGAATTCCTAAGTATCTTAAGGCTAATGATAATTAGTAGTCTCAGTACATAATCAGGGCTCATAGATGGTTTTGCTTGTAATGCCAGGTCTCTTGTCATTTGCAATAAAATTGTTTAGGCATGTCAAGTTTAATAAAACTTACATCTTAGCTGAGAAGAAAACATGACATATATTGTTCTCATCTGCTTCCACATTCTTTCTTTTGTTTTTAAATTTAAACAAAAGTTTAAATTTTAAACTTTTATTTACAGTTAGGTACAATTCTGTGTGAACAGTGTAGCTTCTTAGCTATTAAAATATATTTGTTGCAACTTGAATATACAAATTTGCAAATATTTCTAGGACAAAGAATATATAGCAACACAACTTGTTCTAATAATTAACATCTTGGTTGTAGAAAAGCCATTTCTGAGGTGAATAATCACAGATAACATATTTACTACAAGCTGCAATTTAAGCAGAGTGGGCAACTCACTTTGGAACTTCCTTCACGTTATCAGTTTAAGTCAGACTCTCAGACCTATTAAATCATTAGTTTTCTATTTATAATTAAAAAACATATTAGCTTCAAGATATATTCTAAATAAAAAGAAACCAAAACTATACCCTCTTTTCTATTGCCATTGCTCATCTTTTTTTCAAGGTAAAAATTTCTCATTTCAAAGCAGTCATGAAAAAAAAACCTTCTTCTAGCTTCAGAGCATTTTGAATCCCCAAAATGTCAAAATCTGTGTGTGTGTGTGGGTGTGTGTGTGTACACATATGTAATTATTAATTATAAATTGTGATGGCTTTACAGAGATACAGTATTGTGAAACTGATGACCCACTCTTGCATCAAGATTCCTTTCTCTCAATCTAAAGCCAGACTTATTTTCAAAACAAGATGCTTATGGAAAATGTCAATAAATGGAAAAAAGACAGGAAGCTGGTCACATTATTCAGAATCCTGGTCACACTGATGTTTGCTGTTCAGCTGGAGGTTAAAATTCATTTGGCCTCATGGAGCAGATCCAGACTGCAAGTGACATCAGAGGCTCAAATCTCTGTGGCTGCCAGAGATTCTGTATCAGTGAAGCTCTTGAACCCAGGGTGGTAACATGGCCACAACACACACACAATTTGAATTTTATTTTCACCTGTGGTAGAATGTGACTGTCTTGTACCTGTACCTACTAGAAGTGAAAAAACAAAGGAGAATAGCTAGTACCCATCACCTTTTAGATCAAAAGACTGGGGCTAAAGCATTTAGCCAAGCTGTAGACCCTCTTTACCCAGTTGGAATCTGAGCCTAAATCTTTCACTTTTCAGGAAAGTGCCCCAACCAGCATGACACCAGCTAGATCTTACGTAGGATGACTTAATTTACATGCATGATTGGGCAATTCTATTCTGCCAGGGCACATACACAGCCAACGTGCCATATACTGAGCATGTGCAGAATGGAAGAACAGATCAAGGGTAGCTACATAGAATCCCAAAGTATGCATCGGCCCAAAGTGTGCACGCACGCACAGAGAAACAAAAATGATCAGGTTTCTGAGGTCCTTTTTTACATGTTCTAGTTAAGCTTTTGCTTCTTTTCTTTTTCTATACTACATATAAATACTACAATAAACACATATGCTTTTTAGCACAAAAGAGACAAATTCAGTTTCCAGTTCTGAAGGAAGTATATTTGTCATATTATTTCTTCTACTTTCTACGTGCTAATCCTTCAACCACCTTTGACTGCTTATCTTGGTAACTACATCAGAATTGGACCCTCATATACCACAACCTTTCACAAATAGATTATTATTAACAGTATTAAGTCTCTAGGGGAAGCAAACTTGACACATGAACTAGCACACATTTAGACAGCGATCTTCCTGTTATGATAAACCAAAATTTGTATAATTTACATATACTGATTCTCAACAAGTCTGACAGGAAAAATATCCTTAAATGTTGTATTTCATTCTTTTTTCAGTGACAACATACAGTAGTTTCATGATTAGGGAATACCATACCAGAAGGGCCTCATCTGGTGTGCTAGGTGAGGGCTCTGCAGACACTGTCCGAATAGTGCTGACTCCTGTTAAGGAAACATTTGACAGTCGTCTTTTACGTACACCGCTGCAGTTGTTAGGGATTTTAAATGCACATCTCTTATGGTAGTTTAGACCACATCCTGAAAAGAAAAATATGAAACCCTCCTATTATAGATGATTTTAGTATAAATCAAAAGTGCATTTTTATATTGAACTGCATGGCATCCTCATTTTCTTTGAAACTGTTGTTTCCTCAGCTTCACTACTTAGCTCTCCAATTCTGGAGGTTAAAATGGATGTTAAGGATACTACAAGCTTCCAGAAATGCTAAGGATGCTACACACTGCCAGAAATTACAATTATGGCCAAAACTCAATCTGACTCCCTAATTCTTCATTTCTCTATGGTCTGAAAGCACTAAGGAGGCTGCTTACCCTACACTCAGAAGGTAGGGAATTAAAGATTTCACTATATGTCAATCATTGGCAAGACTCCAATTAGAACCCAGGAAGGATGCTCTGGGAAGGGTCGGAGCAGTTATAACAAAATAAGCAATAACAGGCAGTTACACACTTAACTTATACAAATATAGATTAAGAACAAATACAATGAAACTAACTGAGTTACAGTGGTTTTAAAAAAAAGAACAATGAAAGATAAGAATTAAGCCAAGTGAAATTTAACTGACAGAAAGATAAGACTTCCATAAAGATACAGAATAAATATAAATAATACATGAATAACTGTGGTCATCTGGTCTTTCTTACACTACCAGTCCTCTCTAAATTAGGAGTGCACCAATAGAGTCTTTTGCAGATGATACTGATACCTGATTTTTAAGAAGGCATATCAGCTGATGCCGATCTGATTTCCAATATCCAGCCTGGCAGCGTGGAGTGCTGCCTCCAGCTGGTAAGTCTGGTGTGGTGGAAGGGGAGTGGGGAGGAAAGGGGCTGGGGTGGCAGATCAAGGCTCCTGTGATGTGGGAGGTATGGGGCTGGGGCTGGTGCAGGGGCTGCTCAGCTGGGGTGGGGTGGGCACAGGATGGTACTGTGGCTTATCTGGTGAATGCGGGGGTGGGGGCAGCACTGGCACCTGCTGCTGCATGCCTCTCAGCTGGGAGCCGGTGGTTCAATGGCTTGGCCGACACTTGCCTCTTGTCTGCCCATGCAGCGGCTCCCGCTGCTGTTCCCACTGCTCATCCAGGAAGGCAGGGGGTGGCATATGCCCCTGGATCTGTGCAGGGTGGGCTGGAGCCAGGGCTGTGCCAAGCTCTTCCCAGCAGGGCTGGGCTGCACTGAGAAGGGCTACTGCAAATTTGTGGCTGCAGTCCCCTCCTGTAGCCCCTTCCCAGCACAAATCCTGCCCCAGCTCGCTCCACCCCATGCAGATCTGGCAGCACAGGCCCTCCCCCTCTCCTCTTCGATGAGTGGTAGAAGCAGCAGCAAGAGCCACCAGACAAGCCACTATATCAGCAGCTCCCAACTGAGCAGCGTGCCATGTGGAAGTTGACCCCCACTCCCCAAGCCCGTTGGAGAAGCTGGGGCTCTGTGCCACGCCTACTCTGCCCCAGATGGGCAGCATTTGCCCCAGCCCTGTGCCTCCCTCACCATGGGGACCTTGATCTGTGCCCCCAGCTCCTTCCCTCCCACCTCCCCTTCCACCACACCAGACTTACCAGCTGGAGGCAGCTCTCCACCCTTCTGGGCTATGCTCTATGCCACCTGTACTGTGCTGTGGCTGCGCACATGCATGGGCTATTTATTGGCCAAATTATCAGCCTGATATGACTGATTTCCAATATAGTAAATTGTCTTTATATCAGTTCTGATCCTATATTGGACCAATATATCCTCCTCTACCTAATATTCCTTTAAAAAAGAGGCTACCCAAATATGACAAAGTTAACTAGCTCGTTAAACTGTTTGAAATGTTAGTCAAGCTGCTGTTTCTTCTGCAGGAATCACTGTCAGTCAAGTTCTTATAATACCTGTAACTTGAAATTCTAGTGCCTTATATCCAATTGCTGTTGAGTGCACAGTGCACAGAAAAGTTTCATTCCAGTTCACTATTGTGTTTGAAAATAAATTCTAATATAATATACCTTCACATTTAAGTCCTTGACGCACAAGGCCCCAAAGCATTTCACCACAGTGGTCACAGAAAGCTGGTGCTCGGTATGAGTGAACAAACAGAGCATGAGGGCGGATTTGAAAGTCTTCAAAAGTGGCAGAAGCTGCAAAAAAACAAAAAAACAAAAAACCCCAAACAAATGAAGATAATTAAGTTATCATCAATATGTATCATTCAGTGATATTTTATCATAAAAGATACCTTTAATCATCTGGCAAATGAATACACTTTTTATTCATTTAGAATATCATTTATGGAAGGAAAGGTTGATAAGCAATATAAAAGTATGTTTTTCTAAATTTGCATCAAATATCTATATTTGCTTTATATTGTACTGCTCATAATGTAGCTAATCACTGGTGAAGCCCTATTATAAAAGCTATTTTTCCAATCTGCATATTTATGCATTTTTCCAGAAGAACATGTTAACAAACCTCACATGTGCATTACTTTATTAATTATGTTTATTGCTGCTGTACCTCAGGGCTAAGCAGGAATGGGGCATTTTCCTAAGCACTGTACACACAGAGATAGAGACTGTACATGCCTAGAAGGGCTCACAATCTATGTAGAGAAGACAAACAGGTGATGGAAGTGATTGAAATGGAGGGAAAAGGGGTATGGCACTGAACAATGTGATGGTGACAATGTCATGTTAGTTCTGCAATTTTTGTAGGTGGGTGCAGCTAGGAAGCAGGAATAAGATAAATGGAAGGACCATCTGAATTCTCTGTTTGGGCTGGTTCTGCAGAGTGAAGTCAGCCAGGCTTCCCTATTGTCAGACAGACATTCAAGAAGCCTGAACTGAGTCAATCTTTGCAGGTTAGTCTAACCTGGCTAAGCTAAACCAGTTTGTAATGTACAGACATCCCCTCTGGACTGAAAAAATACAGGCACATGCCTGCAATGGCTCAGGATAGAAGCTGTGGGTTGTGTGCTAGAATAGCCCTCCTTTCCCTTCCATAGTGCTGAGCTCTGGGGGAGAGGGGCTGGCCAGGATCTGGCACGATGCTCTGATTAGGGAAGGGTTCCTCCCCCCTCACTGTTAATAACAGAACATTGAGTTACACAGCAAAGAGTTACACAGGGAGTTGTTAGCATTTGTCAGCCCATCTGCAAAACAAAGCCTCTCTCATTATTTCAAGCTCTTTTTAAACAACTTTTTCCAGAGAAGGAACAGAGGGACATTACGAGCTACCTGTTTATTATCTCCAAAAAGCCCTAACCTGACACTGTCCTGTCTGCTTTTGTCCGGTCTCCCACAGCATGGACCGTAGCCCAGGTGATACACAGACACCTCTCAGCATTAGCTAGTGTAAGGCAGAGGGCAGGGGGGAATCCCTGCTTGAGCAGACAGTGGTAATGGGAGGTGGAGGTGGAGCAGGAGGAAGCCAGGCAGATGTCTGTAGTCTTTGCCAAAGCTCCAGGCAGGGAGCAGAGGGGCAGGACCAGCTTTTCTGTGGCGTAGAGAACCCAGCCCAGAGACTATGCCAGGATGCTAAGGGACTCTGGTTTAACTTAAACCAGGAAGGGGTCTAGGACAGACACTGCATAATGGTTTGATTTAAATCAGTTAAGTCTGATACTACATTCAACCAGGTTTATCTCAAACTGGTTTTGGTCATTCTCAAACTGGTTAATATACACTAAACCTCTGTTCTGTTACAGGTTTAAACCAGTTTCTGATCTCTTAAACTGCTTTATGTGTAATGTCTGTCCCTAGCCTCTGTGCTTCTTATCCTGCCAACTGAAGTTGCTGGCTTTATAAAACTTAATTTTTATTATATATAAAAATATTTACCTAGAATTTTTTATACTTTACATTACTTTAAGCACTGTCATCAACATTTAGAGGTGTGATAGTTTGACAAGCTTTCAAAAAGGTCAAATGTGATACTTGCTATATTCATCTAGATATATTAAGATACCCTTTGATGCACTATGATAAACATTGTCTCTACTGTCTTAACAGCTTTTCAACATAGAGAAAGATTAGTATATTAAATGATAAATTAGAAAGGATTTTAATCACATTTCAGGTTATATTGCAAAACACTTCTAGCATTAGACAATGGGATATATCAATGCTAAGACACAGTGCATATATCCACTGAAGCTGTGTCATTATAAAACAGAGAAAATGAAACCAGATCAAAAATTGTAGATTATGTCTGGTATCATTTGCTGTAACTTGTTAAATATACAGCCTGCAGGCCAGATCTGGACCATGGAGCCATGTTACCTGACCTGGAAGGGGGACTAGGGCTGGAATTCAAAGGCATTCAAAGGGTGAATGGGGGCAGGGCCAAAATCAAGGGTATAAAGCCCTGTTGGGGACGTGTTTTGGTAGTACGGGTTGAGCGATGGCTGCATTGATCCCTGTGCCTTCCTGAAGCTGCTTGCCCTGCTGCCATCGGTCACCTCACCACCACAGATAGATTCAGATCTGGTCCCTCAGGAGGCTCATAGTCCAGACCCACCCTCCAAGAAGCCCACAGTCTACATCTGGCCCAAGGCACCAGGTATGTTTGAAAACTTTGACTTATCTTATAGTCAGTGTCATGCACAATCTTTCTTTTTCTTGCCAATATCTTTCATTCTGAAAGAATGATTTTTGAAAAGGAAGTATATCAACATCCATCAACGCAACTGCAAAAATTTATAATTCAATATATAATTCACCAATAAATCCAAAATTAGTGTATCCTGATTGAAGCTAATTTTAAAACCAACCTTTAGAGTCCTGCAACTTTTACCACTCAATTATTGAAATAGCTGTAGTTAAGTTATTTTGAGACTGGTTTAAACAATAGAATAGACAGCTACAGACTCTTAAGTTATGGCTCAAGAAAGTCAGTATTAAGACTTTTGCTGAGTTTTATTTGAATCAGAGCTGTGCTGGCCTTACTGCAAATGTGGGAGTGAGTACCCGAAGGATCAGAGAAAGGATTGTAAATAATATTGTAAAAATATAAGACGGAGCAACTGCACAAAAGACATATCCCTGGAAGTATGAACAAAATGGTGCATATAGATTTAAGTTATGCAAGTAAAAATGCAGCCAAAAACATTTTTGGAAGCTTGGTTTGAGGGTATACCAAAAGACAGTGCCACAGTAAAATATGTAACTAATTAAGGTAATTAGGTATCGTGATATAGCTAATTAGGTATTCACTTATAGCGGTTATGGAGACAAGACCTATAGAAAATAGATTATATATATCAAATTCAGTTTTCCAAACAACATAGTTCAAATAAATCCCTGAGAACCAAAAACCCTGCTCCCATTCCTATTCCTGAAACCAAAAATCAGCAAACTAATCAAGAAGAGGTTTTACAGTCATTATAGATGGCTATAATAAAGAACAGCTACACTAGATTCATTTCCAGTAAGAGGGTGCAACATTGAAAAATAGTTCTAAGGTTGTCTGTGGAAAAACTGTATTAGTTATGTTTACATGGAACCAAGGAATACTTTTTCATCAGAAATCACTTGATATCATTACAAAAATGGGAGCCAGTGACTTAGTGTAATTATATTAAATCCTTTTCTAATTTAAAAAATTCAAACAGTTTAGAAATGTATTATAGTAAGAAAACGCTAACATTTGGGATGTTATTTTGTTTTTCTGAGAATATTCACTTCCCAATTTTCCTAAAAACTAAGTAATTTTTTTCCATAATATTTCAGATGAAATGTTATTCTTCATACAGAAACTCTAAGAGGTTAGGAAATCCCAATTCAGCATTAAAATAACTCCACAATTATTTAACATTGGCTATATTTTGCCAATAAAAATTATTCAGCTACATTTCAGACAGCTGAGGTTTAGATCACCTAAGAAAAACATTTTTAGAGTGTTATTGCTCTTGTGTTTTTCAAATTAAAGTGGCCAACTCCACTGTTAAATCAATGTTGGCTTTGATATATTAAGAAACCAAACTCACCAAAATGGGTTTTATATCACTTAGATGAATCCTTAAAGAGTTTACTTTGGCTTGAACTGAAGATGAATCTGCATCTAGTCAGGAACTCACTGTAAGATATGCTTCTTACAGCTATCTTCTTCAGCCTTCAGTGGGGATTATACAATGCAGAATCAAATTCTAATGTTTCCATGTACTTAAAAATATTGTTTAATATATTTCATTTTTCTTGGACCTAGAGTACTCATCATAAAGAAAACCTAGCCACAAATTATTAAGTACTTCATGTCATATTCCAGTCATCTACTAGTAAAGTTTGGAACCTACGTCTCCATCAACTGACCACTGACTTGTGGAGTGCTAGAAAGATTAATTATCTCTCCAGTTCTTTTCAGCATCTTCATATAGCCAGTGGGTAAACTGGTCAGATGATGTGGACTCAAGAAACAGCCATATGAAGATGACACATGGCTGTATTAATCCCTCACCACATATTATTTCCTCACTCCAAGATTACGTCATGCTTAGGTGAGATCAGTTAGTTGAGAAACAGCTGAATGGACTTGAACCTGAGCAAGGAAGTGATAATGTTGATGCAAAAAGGAAAAACATTTTGAAGAATTGACAGTTGATGGACTTGGTTCATTCTCCTTGGTTTGAAAATATATCCCGATCCTTGACCACATCAGTCTATAGTTTCTAAGTCATTTTTGGATTCCTTACTAACACAGTCTCACAGAGCAGTATCTACAATTAATGCTTCCTATCATCTCTAGTTGTCTTGACGATAGGGTAAGTCATCACCCTATTGTGTGACTAAAACACTCAAAGGTGTTTTAGTTCAAAAGTGCACTTTTCCCATCTTCTTGGCACTGGCATGCATTTTACTGTTTATATAAACACCAGATGTCTGGTGCATTGGAGTAGACAAATGTGTGTGTATACGTGCCTTGGGGTTTATGCCTCACACATCCAGAGAAAGTTTTAACCCACATCTCCTTCCTAAGAAAGTATCCCTAAGCAAGTAGCATAATGATGGGTGGGTGACTGAGACACTGTGTTAACACTAAAATCATAAAAAATTAGGGTTGGAAAGGACCTCAGGAGGTCATCTAGCCCAACTCCTTGCTCAAAGTAGGACCATCTCAGCCAAAGCTTTTTCTAGCTGGGTCTTCAACTCCAAGGATGAAGATTCCACAATCTTTCTGAGTAACCTGTTCCAGTATTTTACTACCGTCCTAGTGAGAAAACTCTTCCTAATATCCAACTTAAACTTCCCTTGAAGCAACTTGAGATCATTGATCCTTGTTCTATATTTACTGTCTTCAACAGAAAAAGGATTTTTTTTTAATCTTACATTTGGAAGATACTTCACCATGCAACAAAAAAAATAATGGGAAGTCCCCTTTGGCCCTGTGATACTCTGTGGCATAAACAGGCATTCATTTCTAGCAGTGCTTTCCACACTGGATGATTGATACCTGTGAGATGCATGAATGTGTTGAATTTGCGTATGTAAACCTAAAGTTACTTTCTGCTTAATCTGCTAATGCCAATGCTGGCAAAGTTTTACTTTGTTTCCAATATATTTTGTGCTTGCCGGGCTGGCAGTGCTCCTTCCTGTTGTGGCTGCTGTCATTTACTGAAGGCCACAGGATAAACATAACATTATCAGTCTGGGGAAAGCATGAGGAACATTAGGTCTTCCACTCCTGATCCATGGCAGGGAAGGATTCCTTGCACTTTCCATAAGACCAGGGATACTTCATTCGGGAAATAGGCAGGAAACAGCCTCCTCCATCCCATTTTGAGTTTATAATGGCAAAGTAGAGGGGGCAGTGTGTTAAAGCCCCCAGCCTGTTTTACTGACACAACAGTTTCATAGATTCATAGATGTTAGGGTCGGAAGGGACCTCAATAGATCATCAAGTCCGACGCCCTGCATAGGCAGGAAAGAGTGCTGGGTCTAGATGACCCTAGATAGATGCTTATCTAACCTCCTCTTGAAGACCCCCAGGGTAGGGGAGACCACCACCTCCCTTGGGAGCCCGTTCCAGACCTTGGCCACTAACTGTGAAGAAGTTCTTCCTCATGTCCAATCTAAATCTGCTCTTTGTTAGCTTGTGGCCATTATTTCTTGTAAACCCCAGGGGCACCTTGGCGAATAAAAACTCACCATTTCCCTCCTGTACCCCCGTGATGAACTTATAAGCAGCCATAAGGTTGCCTATCAACCTTCTCTTGCGGAGGCTGAAAAGGTCCAATTCCTCTAGTCTCTCCTCGTAGGGCTTGGTCTGCAGGCCCTTAACCATACAAGTGCCCCTTCTCTGTACCCTCTCCAGGTTATCCGCATCCCTCTTGAAGTGCGGTGCTCAGAATTGCATGCAGTACTCCAGCTGTGGTCTGACCAGCGCCCGATAGAGGGGAAGTATCACCTCCTTGGATCTATTCGTCATGCATCTGCTGATGCACAATAAAGTGCCATTGGCTTTTCTGATG
>JAGPOW010000304.1:49794444-49817539 GCA_030014935.1 Caiman crocodilus | reverse complement strand
TTTTTTTTTTATAACCACTAGCTTTTGATTTTTACATGGAATAACACAATTTGATGCTATTGCTAAATGTAATAGTTGGATCAATATCAAATCATATTGCTATAAGTTACTACCAGGGCATTGTTACATGTGCATACTTCTTTAGAAATACAAATTACCATGAAGCTGAGAATAAGCTTGCAAAGTTTTGCTCTTGGAAGAATTTCTAGACATTATGAGTTTATAACAGCAGAAATATGATTTGTGTTTATTTTACAAACTTAATGACACTTTTTGCTACCAGCAAACAACTGTAGTAACTTCAATGTATTCTTTCACCTAAATGCAATAGTGACACTGTATGAAAAAGAAGAGAATTCAGAACAAATTCATGACTGGATCCTGAAAAGCTTACTATGATAAATAGCGTCACTAACTTATGCTGTTAATGTTGCCAGATTAAGTCCATAATAGGGTATTATTATATCCTTAACTCTCAGAACTCATTTGCTGCCATCTGTTTAAACATTTCTAAGAATTTTAAGCCTCAACTAAAACATACACATTTAAAATAAGAACAATTTTGGGAAGGAATCATTCTTCCAACCATAATATATAATATGCTTGTTAAGGCAAAAGAGAACAACATAGTCTCTTCTTCATATGAGACATTTTGAAAACCTGTGGTTGCCAAATATCTTCTGCATGTTTAAGATGAGTTCCATTAAACTCATTGTAGTTATGAGAGTCCACACCACCTGAAGATATGACCCTCTAGACTTTGGTTTATAATTTATATTGCAATATATACTCTTCCGACTGCCATGGTATTATATTACCTAGGATTTTAAACAATGTACCCTAGTACAGGTAAACAAGCCACAAACATGTTTACTTAGTTTGCACACAGATTATTAATTTCTGGGGGGAAAAGATTAATATTCATAAGTAGTCAACATCCTTGATTTATCTTTAAATCCTGTATTTCTTAAGTTCTCTTTAATATGCTTCTCTTAATTTGAGAATGATTAGTTGGTTTTAAACATGCAACTTATGCAAGAGAGTAGACTTTACCTTCATTTGAAATCCAAGCACAACATCCTTTCATTATAAATTTACCTGTTTTACACCCAAGGGGAAAATCAACACTAGCTTAGTTTATCAATTCAGTCGTTGCTAATCATAAAATTGCACTTCAGAGATAATCATTTAGCACAGGAAAATAAATTGTATATAGTAATTAGAGTTCATTCAGGTTATAGATCCAAAATGGACATTGACTAGTAAAATTAAATAACTGAAAAGAAATTATAGTAAAGTAACAGGTTATTGCCCCTTGTTGCAATCATTCAGATTTGGATTAAAATCATAAGGTGAATCCAATACTTCAAATACATCTATAATTGTTCTTTTCTGATTTGCTATATTTACAATCATTTGTTCTGAGGTTCATAATAAAAGAAATGACAGATTATTTGGTCCATGCTAAAACTATGTAAGTGAGCAATAACCATATCCCTGCCCATCAGAATCAGTAGCTCTTGTAAATTGCTTTACAAGATGTTTCATGAAGAGTGGAGAAAATTGTGTTTGTAACTTGAAGTACTGAGTATGACAGCTAAAAACCAGAGCTCTCAGACAAGTATATAACAGTCTTGTTGGCCTGGGTTAACTGAGAATATACTTCATGAATTATATAGCATTTAACTGTTTTTCTAATAGTCTTTATTAATAATATTACTGATAACTACTACTAAAAATTACATCGGCTATTAATGAAAGGGATATTTACACTTTCTACACAGTAGCATAGATTGGAATCTAAGGCCTGGGTCAGAAAGTCATTTAAGCACAGGGGCACAGCTAGAGGGGGTGCAGTAGCATAACCATACTCCCCTCTTAATCAGACACCAGAGATTTTTCTTAAGTCCTTGAATCAAGGCAGAATTTTACCTCTCCCTTCCCTTCTATGTTCAGCCTCACATCCTATCTCTTGCTCTGCCTTCCCCGTTCCTCCCTCTCCCATTTGCTGCCTGTGTTCCCACTGTCTCTAGCTGCTCCAGAGGCAGGGGAAGCTCTAAGAGCTGCTCCTGTTCCACTCCAGTTGGGCTTGGTCGCAACTGTGACAGTGGTGAACGAGTTCCTCCTCCATGCCCAACCCTCTTGATATTCCCTGCCTGCCCAAGAGTTGGCATGGGGCTAGGGAACCTGCGTGTCATTGCCACTACTTCCACCATGCCTGGCAGAGCCCAAGTCCTTGTGCAGCCCAGGTGGAACAGGACAGGAACAGTTCTGGGGCAGAGAGAGCTCCAGGGGCATCTAGAGAAGTAGTGGACAGGAGAGGGGAAAAATCAGAGGGAAGGGCTAGTTCCACTGAGCATCAGGGTGTGCCAAGAGTGGGCAGAGGGAGATTTCTACCTGATTCAGGACTCCAAAATGTTTTTAGCTACTGCTCCTGTGGTGTGGTCACCCACTCTGTTGTTCAGGGGAGAGCTGAGAGTGGGGGGGTATAGCCACCCCTGCAGCACTAGGACTGGTCACAGCTCCCACATTCTCCTTCATAAAATCCTGGATCTGCCTATGTTTAAACATGTGCTTAAGTCCCGGCATAATCCCATTGTGATGTAAACACATAGTTATGTCCCTTTCTTTATAAGGATGTTTTCCTGTTTCATGGGTCTAGGTCTCCAACCCATTGCACAGAATCATGGAAGCCAAAAGGGCCCAAATAAACTGGAGTCCACTATGTTTTCCCAATCCTTCAGTCAGTGTGGACCTAGTTTAGTTACCTACAATAGACAAGACTAGAGGAGACTGATAGAAATTAAGAAATACCAAGCAATACTAAGTGACAGGAAAAATATAAGCAGATGAAATACACAAGTGGCAAAAGGAACCTCACGGATCTCTTCGTCAGTTCAGTCCCTGCAAAGATAGAGCATATGCTATTCCTAAACCATCCCAGAAAATGCCTATCCAGCCTTTTGAAAACCTCAGCAATTAGAGATTTTTATACTTTCCTTAAGCAATTTATTTCACTGTTTCACAAGAACTGTCCTATTGTTCTTACAGCTACAATTTTTTTCCTTGAAAGTTGATTTAAATGTGCTTTGATGTACTTCAGATCCTTTGGCCCACAGCCTGCCTTCTGTGACAAGGAAGAACAAGGGACATTTATACGCATGCTCTGGGACTGGTGCAGGGAGGCTTTTATTTAAGTAGCTCCAAGAGTCACTCTAATGAAAGTACCTGGACTGTCTCATGTATCCTCATCCCTGTGCTTAAAAACGGTGGCAGGGGTGCTTTATATAAAGCAAATTGAACAAGATTTAGATAAAGGGCACCCAGTGCAAGTTTTAAGCATGGGGATACTAATACATGAGACATGGGAGACTGCTGCAGCATGGTAATTACCATGCTCTAGCAGACTCAGTTAATCAAGCTTGCTCCAATGTGATGTAATTACAGTGCATCAGAGCAGCCTCACTACTTGTGTATAGGTGCCCAATGTTTCTCCATCGTCTTTTTAGCATGGATTCAAATATCCTTAATGTCCTTTTCTCGATGCTAAATATACCTATTTCCTTCAGCCTGTTTTTACATGGCTTGTATTCTAATCTCTTTAATACCTTCATCACCTGCCTGTGCATCTGCTTGAGTTTCTTTACTTTCTTCTTAAAGTGTGGTCTAAAACTGGTTATAGAAAACAGACAACATATTCAAAGGAACAATTTGAATTAAGTATATAAATTGTTATATCCTTAATGAAATACAACAACTGATGAATACTTATACAATTCATAATAAATAGCTCAATGCAAGTATCAAACCAAATGCCAAACAGAACAAGAAAGCAGACCAGATATTAGGAAGTGATATCCTAGGTCCACTGAAGACAGAGGGAGTTTTGTTATTAGTTTTAAAGGGGGCAGGATCTCACCCAGAGTATGACCCAAATGGGACTATATTAAAATTTAAAATGAGGATTCCATTATAAAAATCAATAGAGTTCCTTCATTTGTTATGCATTGTTCAGTTCTGTCATCCTATCTAAAAAGAACTTCAATAGGAAGAGAAGAGATTCATAGCCAAGAAACAAATAAGTAGATGAACGAAAGAGGCTTCCGTGTAAGAAGAGGGTGAAAAGACTAGAATGATTTCATCCACAGAGGAAATGAGTGGAGTGTTATGTAAGATTTAAGAAGAGAAATACTAAAAGCATCCATGTCCCTTTAGGGCAGCCTCTGGGCCAGGAAGCAGAGCTCCTACTATGCAACATTCTAGTTAGTAAGCATGCAGTTTAAAGTTCATAATACTCTTGAGTCACAGCCTTGAGTCAAAGCCATTGAACTTGCAGTCAGAAAACCATAGTTGGTGAAGCCAAGATAAGGGTAGTGTCCCAGCACTGGAGAAGGCTGCAACCTGCAATAGTTTCCTTTTCCTGAGGGTATAAGTCAGCACAAGTTTAAGATAGGGAGTGATCCTTAATTGTACAGAAACTTGCTTTGGCTGTAAACCTCAGACAATTCCTCAAAGGGGTGGTATCTTGTACCACAATGTGATACACAAATGAGGTATACAAAACAGCATAGAGGATTTAGATCAAGGGATTCTAATACAAGATCAAGAGGACTGTCAATGAAATTAAAATGCAATTTGCTTATTATTGATCATGGAAATATGTTGTTAAATAACTCTTAATTAATCTGTGATGCTCACTACAATTCAACATCACTGAAGCTATGGGCTCAAAAGAAGTAAAAATTAGGATTTCAGTATTACAAAAAATGTGTTTTTTGCTTCTGGCAGATTTTTATTTTTGTCTTGACATACACACTTATACCTCAAGGTAACAGAAAAGACTTGATGCCCAAGAGCCTTGCCATTTGCAACTGATAGACATGAAAGTGAAGGTCAGTCATGGAATGTGAAAACATGGTGAATTTTGTCTGGAATCTGACAGGAAAAAGAAGAGTTAACCATAGACATGCTGTGCACTCCAAAGTTTCACTGCCAAGGAAACACAGACTATACCAGCTGCAGCAGCAACCTAGAGTTCATCGTTAAAAGAAACTTAGTCAAGAAAAATATTTGTCTTGGATTTGTTTTTAGATGAACAGAGATTTCAGTCTGTCTCTTATTGTATCCAAACCAATTATACCTGGCCATTGAATATAACACATTGAATCAGGCCCTCAAAGAAGCATCCACTTTGTCACATAGAATGATATATATTCACGTTCATGTTTAATAAACACAGAAGTAAATGTTTAATTACATTTGTAAAAGAGAATGCAGACTGAATTTATCCTTTTATAAAAATGTTTTGTATTAATATGTATTTTTGTTTTCTGCTATGAATTCCTTTTGTATCAAACACTCGATGTTGCTTCAAAATGCTAATCAGTTGATACCATCGTACTAGAAGGGCAAATAAGACCTGAACTACCGATCAGAAATAAAGGACACCATGTACCATAAGTTCTAACTCTGGCAGATTACTTCAAAGCTTTCACCATGAATGAGAGGAGGTCAATTAAAGAAGAGACTGCTGAAGTACTGTACTTGAATAACCTATTGAGCTGTTATTACTGAAAGGGGATTTCTACAGTAGATCAACATGATGATACATAAAACATTTCTAAACAGGGAAAACCTGGTATACATCATTAAACAGAATAGAGTAAAAAAGAAATAAAACTGAAAGATATTGTGGTTGACCCCAGCAAAAAACAATATGTTTTTAAAAAGCCTTTGTTCTACTGCTAATATGGCCACATAATCAAAAATAAAATGAAGATACAATTAAATCTAGCTACTTGGAGAAAAATGGATATTCTTTTAAAATATTAACTGAAATTGATTTCACCCTTCTTTTTGTTATAAAGTACATCTGGCAAACACAATATCATACTTGTCTTAACTTTGGAAACACTAAAAAGATACATTATAAAACTCAGGATTAGTATCATAGAGTATCTAGAGTCGGAAGGGACTAGATGACCTGTATAGTAGCCTTACATCAACTGAATTTTAAAGCTATTATTTTGCTGAAAATGTAATATTAAACAGTCACTGTATAATAATAGTTAATAACCCAGATGTTGCATGACACATTTTAAAATGCAGTTAAAAACCCAACCACATAAAACAAGACAAACTGTTAAAAAACAAATCATCTTAAATCAGTGGTGCTTAAACCTCTGGACTGCAAGCCAAATCCAGCCCATGGAGCCAGCCTGCAGGGATCACCACAGGTTGGAAAAGCTGGCAGAGGTAGAACAGTGAAATTTCCTTACAGCTGGATCCAGCCTCAGCCAGGCCACTGCCCACACAGTGGGACCAGGCCAGGTCTGCTCCCATGCATCCAGGTTGTTCTATCCCCTCACCAACCTACATGTTGGATCAGGGCTCAGCCCTGCCCTAAACCCCACCTTGCGTCTGGATTGAAGCCAGTCTGCTTCCCTCAATATTTGCATTTGAAGTGCAATTCCTCCATTCTGCCCCGCCCTCCCCATCCAGATTGGGATTGAGCTATTCCCTGCCCGCTCCTTCCTCCTCCCCCACAGGCAGACAAGCCTCTGCAGCCAGATCTGGAACTAGCACCACTCATCCAACCAATGGAATGAAAGTGCTGGGCGCCACCGTTTTAAATCATGCCGTAAAAAGGAAACGTAAGATGGAGGACTTTATGTAAAGAGAAATCTGCAAGTGATTATTTTAAAACTGAAAAATTCTTTGGAAAGGTAGCATCTGATTTTTATTTTAGTTATAAACATGAAAAAGGAAGTGTAAAGCACCTAGATCAAAATACTGCTTATGTTGAGGTCCACAGAGGCATTCAGCCTACTAGTAGGGGGCTGGGGGTGTTACCGCCATCCACAGTCAGGGAGCAAACTGAAGGTAAACCGGGGTTCATGTGCCGGGACAAGGGGTTACTAGAAGCAGATGTCAGAAAGCAAGCCAACGTCAAACTGGGCTTCTGAAGTTCAGGGACTGGGTGCATGGGTAGGAATGCAGGAACAGGCACCAGGAAAGTTGCATGGATGACTGCTACACAGACTGAGGCCAGTTTGTTGCACAACAGGAGCCAGGTGCTGCAAGAGCTTCTTAAGAGTGGCTCTGGCTCAGGAACCAAGCAGCAGGTTCAGGCTCAGCTAGCCCTTCTTAGAGGCTTGAGTGTTACTGACCTAGTTGCAGGACAGAAGCTTTACAGCTCATCTATCAGCCTAATATGCAATAGTGAAACCTCTCAAAAGTGGTCGGTGTCTGAACACTGACATCTATCTGAATGAGGCTCAGGATTTTTCCCAATAAAACTAAATTTTTTTGTAAAGCAAACAAACATTCATAATGAATACCTTAAATATCAAAAGCTTTAAAATCTCACCAAAGTGCAGTTTACTTTTTTAGATAACTCCACAAACTTTTGGGTGACTCCTTTCTTATAGACCTGAGCAAAATCACTAGAAGGTAGTAGTCAGACACATTTACAATATCCCTTAGTTACTGAAGGAATAGTTCATAGACTTCAGTTTCAAAACTTGACAATGACTAAGTTAAGTTGACAAGTAAATTATAAACCTGTTTCATACCCTTGACCATCATAGTCTGTCAGTTCCAAAAGACAGCCAGAACTATGACTAAAACCTACCTAGGATGTAAGTGGTGTAAAATAGTACTGACAGTGAAAACAATCAGGTTCTTAATTCTCTGGACTAAAAATGAAAGAAAACAATAACTAACAAGCCCACTGGTTATTTATTAACTAAATGAGGAAGCAGCAGTCCTTCACATTTGAGGATGGTTCAAAGTGAGTCACTGATAATGTCCATTAGCAATGTTTCCATAATTACCTCACTGACTTACAGAAGCTAGGATAGACAGGACCCGGAAATGTAGTTATGCTTCAGGGAGCTCAACCAGTGATAGATTCCGGGATTATTCACAAGACAGACTTTCTCCAGACTGAGGTCTTTCTTTCACAAACATAAAAAATAGCTCAGATCAACTGAAAGAACTGTTAAGGGGGAACAGTAGCCTGTACAATACAAGAATGTTTAATTATATAATTTTATCTCCAGTATAGCTCCTATGTTTATCCACATAAAAGACTTTTCTAGGAGATGACTGGGAGATAACCGTCTCTTCCACCAGTACTTTTCTCCATCTACTACTCAGATGCTCCTATTTCTCCACATGCCAAGATTCTCCTGAATAGCCAATAGCTATTGGTAAGCCAATATAACAATCTATCTGTTAGGGGAATCCAAGTGCACTAAACATTAGGGCTGTGTTAAGCTTCAGTAGCTGATTTGATTCAGAGGAAATTCAGCCCAATTCAGGGACCAAATCTCTGAATCCAAATGGAATTGGGAGACCAAGTAAAAGCTCCAAATTAATTTGAAGCATCTGAATTGATTCAGAAAAGATTCAGCTGATTCAGAGATTTGGCCATAGACTAAACAGGCAGCTGCCAGCTGTCTTCAGCTGGTTAGTCTGTTGGGGTTGGGGCAGGGGGGACAGAAGGGGTGTAGGAGGGGGGAGGGAGCGAGGGATTGGAGCTGGGGCTGGAACAAGTTGCCCAGCTGGGCTGGGGGGTGGGGCACATTACTTGGGGCGGGGGTAGGATGTGGGTGCAGCAGCACTGGGAATGAGTGGCTCTGCCCTGTTGCCACTTGTCCAGCAAGGGCAGGGGTGCAGGATGCAGGCACAGCTTGCTCTGGGTAGAAGGGGGCAAGTGGCAGCAGGACATAGCCCTTATTCCCAGCACTGCCACACCCACAACCCACACCCCTCTCACTGGCTGACAAATGGAAACAAGGTAGAGCCCCACTCCCAGCACAGATGCGGGTAAGGCAGCACTGGGAGTGAGGGCTATGACTTGCCCCCACCTGGATCCAGCCATGCCTGCACTGCACCCTCCCCGTGCTGGTTGGGCAAGCAGCAGCAGGGAATAGGCCTCGCTGTTACTGCCGGTGAGTGTGGGTTTCTGGTTGTTTTGTTTGTTTTTTAATTTCCAGACTGCAGGGGTTGGGCAGGGGGGCCATCAGTGGCAAGGCTGGGGGGGTGGGGAATGTGATCAGAGAGTGGAGGCTGTGCAGGGGGGCTCTGCCAGGAGGCCCCAGGAGCCCCTGCTACAGCTGGTGAGTGTGGGGCAATTTTTTAAGTGTCAGGACTAGACTGGGGTTGGGTGGGGGATGGCACTGGGCAGGGCAGCAATGGAGGCTTTTCCTGTGGCTCTCACCACCTGGGGAGAGGCAGGCACAACTAGAAGAGCTGCTTGGTTGTGCCTGCCTCTCCCCGGCTGATCCAAATGACCAAATTTTTCCGAATCAGCACTGAATCTTTCGAAGCTGATTCAGCCAGATTGATTCAGGACACTGATCCAAATCTCCAAATTGAATCACTGTCCTCCAAGTTGGCTGAATCCAAATCTGAATCAAATACTTCTCTAGTCGCACAGGTCTACTAAACATGCTACCTTACCAAACTGAATATGAATGAACAGTGCATTATTGTTGGAGGAAAAAAAAACAATAACAAAGCACTGGGATGAACTATTCTAAGTATCTTATGCAATTCCTGGTAAATTATTCTTCTGCTCTATTCAGCACTGTTAAGGCCTTACTAGAAGCAAAATTTTAGTTTTGGGTATCACACTTTAAGAAAAAGGTGGACAAATTGGACAAAATCTAGAAGGCAGAAACAAAAAGGATGAAAGGTCTAGAGAACACATTAGGAAAGATTAAAGTAAGAGAGGACCAAAGTGAAATTTTCTTTAAACACAAAACAAAGAAAAGATTGTTATAAACAGAATAGCAATCTATTGTATTCTGTGTCTACAGGAGGCACATCAATTAGTAATGGGCTTAAATTGCAACATGTGATGTTCAGACTTAAAAGCAGAAAGAACCTTCTACCCATGAGGCTGGTTATGCACAGGAAGGATTGTTTAGAGTGGTTGTGGAATCTTTGTCATTGGAAATTTAAGTGCCAGGTAAATAAACCTTTGTCTGGGATTGTTTAGATAGAGAATACCCAGCAGGGAGTTGGTCCAGATGATTTCTCAGAGTCCCTTTCAGTCTTATTTTTTCATGAATATATAGGTCAAGAGCTTACACAGTGACAGAATCCATTATTCTCCAGGGGGCGTTACAGTAGCTATTTTGTAAATATAAAAGTCTGTGTTTGAAAACATAAAATGTTGTCAGAACATACAAGTAGATTTGGAGAACTTCAGACAATGAGTGTCAGGGAAGTAAAAAAAAAAAATTCTAATTTACACTAGATTTTAAATTTCAATTACAGTTTTAATTTTTTAAAATAAAGGATTGTAAATACATTTGAAATTATGGCAATCTTCATTACAGCCTACATTTGTGACAATTTATTAAATCATTTAAATTAAATAATTATTTCTGAACAAATATATGATTATTACCTATGTTTAAAAGAAGATCAAATGACTAAATTAGGGAAAGTCAAAGGCAAAGCACTTGGAACCAGTCTGTTGATATGCTAAAGTAGTTTTTGACAATAGCAGGCTTTTCTGTAGATACAAAGAATATTATATTCAATATTCCATTTCAGTTTGTTCAGTTACCTTAGTTTAATAACTAGTTCACTCAAATGGAGAAATGGATTACTATTTTTGTTTTGAAGAAAGCAAGCATATACTCCTCCATCTAACCATTTGGGGAAAAAAGAAGATAAGATCTACTAGGTATAAAATCCTGAAGGATGTGGAGACCTGAAGCAAATAATTCAATTTGCTCATTGAAGATATTTTCATCGATGAATCAATTTTAAATGGAAGACACACTTGATAATACTTTTTTTTCTTGTATAGCTATCTAGCACTTCTATTTAGCTAATAAACCAGCATTTATTTGTTGTTCTGAATTTTTAATTGGAATTCCAATTTCCATCCAAATGTCCAGTGACACAAAAAGTAAGTAATATGTTAGTCAACTAGTAAATAAGAACTCTAAGAATTAAGAATATGAATAGCATATATCTTAAGTTATATAGCTGCTTACATAAATGGATATACAGTGTATTCTTCCGATTAACAACAAAACTAACAAATTCAGTAGAAAGTCTATATTTAGCTAAAAATCTATTTTTCAGCCTTTTGCTAAGAAACTAAAAATACTAACAGAAAAGTGAGACTAGCATTTATTTAAATTATCAATAAAATCAGTGATTTAAATCACCTTGATTTAAATCAGTCTGCTCTATTCAGAACACCTGGAAATAAAAGGTCAAACATTTGATGAGTATTGTGGGAACTTTCCTCACTATTTGGTTAAAGCCCAAAAAGTCCTTGCTTCCAGAAAGTCATACTTGATCAACAGATTTCAATATAAAGATAAAAGTTTAAACTCAATATTAAAAATTAGCAATAATCATTGCAAATTAATATTTTCACTTTACAATCATCTAACAATGGGCCATAATTAATATTTTGAGAAATTATAATTCAAATAATATTATGAAAATGGGCTCCCACAGGTTCAGAAATTTGGCAGCAGGGCAACAGTGGTAGTGTTAATTGCTGCAGCTCTGGAAGCTCCACACAGTGGATGAAAGGGTCCCTGGGGTGCAGATTTGGTCCAGAAACTGGAGGCTGAGCACCCCTTGTCTGGTCACTATTTAGTTAACTTGATAAGCAAAGCAGTAATTGGGATTGATTCTCACTGTCTGTGTGTGTGACCCTTTCTCCAGAAGCATGAAATATCTCTGTATATAAATATCTCTCTGTACTACTAAAGTTCTCTGAAGCCATGCAAAGTTAAATAATAATCTCTCTTTCTTACATATGCTGACTTAGAAAGGGCTAAAATATTAAACTATAACAGGAGAGCAATTATCCAGGTAGGCATGCACAGACACTTACCAATATATTGATTTTGTCAGTACCCTGGATAAGAAGGTAAATGGTATGGAAATGAGAGAAATTTTGCAAAATGTCTGTTGTAAATAAATAAAGCTGATTTTCCTCATGAGATGGAAATGAAATCAAAATAGCAGCAAGCATCAGATTTCTTTTAAAATAAGAATGAAAAAATGCATTCTTTAACGTAATCATAAAGCTCTGATCAAAGAAAATTCGCTGTTGATGCAATGACTTTCCCCCATCATAAAATCTGTTTTTTTCCAAAATTTACTGTAAAGTGTTTTCTACAGAAATGCAAAATGACACTACTTATAATTACATGCTATTTTAGCTTTAAACTGACTCATAAAAGCTTGACGTGAGTGAGAAATTATTAGAGTTCAAAAAGCTTATTTAAAAATGTCAAGGTAATTCTGTTCCTTGTAAACAAATACACCACTTTCCCTCTTGCAAGCCACATATGCAAATTTGCGTGCTTAATTTCACACTTCTCTCTTGCTGAAATAATCATTAAGCATCAAAAAATATATGAAAGTATCTAAGGAAGAATAACTGGAACTGTGTGTATTTCTACACTATAAGCCAAGTGATGATTACCTATTGACATTTACCATTTTGCCAGCTTCTATTGATGATGTTAGCTAAATTTATGCCCTTGGGTTTATGATTATAGATGATGCAGGTGGTGCTGCTGGTGACCTACTCTTTTTTACCCCCACCTTTCCAGCAACAATTTTAGCAGGGTTTTTATTGTCTGTGGCAGACAGCAGAGCACCCAAGTAGGGATGCAGCATGAGGCAGCTGTTACAAGGGAAGGTAGATGTGTGCAACAAGAAGGTATGGCAAAAGTGTCCAACCTGCTCCAGACATGTAAGAATTTACTTGGAAAGCAAGAGAGTAAAAGCAATTTTGTTTATCCAAAATTAGGCTATTAGATATGAATCTCATCCCTCTAATGATCCACAGGGCTAAGGAATAAAATGGAGCACAAAGAAGGTAAAAGGACACAAGGGAAAGAAGACTCTCTACAAAGGGCACCATTTCAAGACATGAGAGCAAAGATGGGATGAAATGTTAGCCTTAATCGCACACAAAAATTACATTTTTGGGCAATGGACTATCGCTTTTCTCAGTCTCAGTTGAAGTGAGGTGGCAGGTTATCAGATCCCCACTGAAACAGACAGCTGTGTAGAGGAAAGTAGAGGGAAAAGTGTGGTTTATTTCAGGGAGAGTAATTGAGTCTGCTTGATGATTCCTTGGTTCAAATAAGCTTCTGTGGACTGAAATATTGTGGTATATACACAGCACTGCATTAATGAAATTATGCAATTTGCAGCTGGGAAGTAGCATGCAGGTACGCCATGCTATGGCATTCCTTGGGCTTCCCTCTATTTCTTCACTGCACAATATAACGTGAATGCTGCATCCTCTTTTACATTAGGTTCAGGGATCTGGCAATCTGCCAGTTTCTTTTGACCTGTCCTTTTGTATATCATTTCTGTTTCCCTTGATTCTAGGTCTGGCATAGCTACCAAGGCTAGGGACAGACATTACACATAAACTAGTTTAAGTGATCAGAAACTGTAACAGAACAGAGGTTCAGTGCACATACACTAATTTAAAAATGGCTGAAACCAGTTTGAGATAAATCTGGTTGAATGTAGTATCAGACTTAACTGATTTGGGTCAAATTGGTTTACGCAATGTCTGTCCCAGACCTCTTGCTGGTTTAAGTTAAACCAGATTTCCCCAGGATCCTGGCATGCTCTCTAGGTTGGGTGGAGCGCTCTGCTCCACAGCAGCACTGGTCCCTCCCCTTTGCTCCCTGGCTCCAGCTCTAGCAGAGACTTGCAGGCTACTCCCCACCCTCTCCTTGACCACTCCTGCTAAGCAGGAGCTCCGCTCTGCCTTGCTGAGAGGTATCTGTGTATTAGCTAACAGACCACATGCTAGCTCTGGCCCACGCTGTGACAAAGCCAAGATCAGCAGGTAGCTGGTAATATCCCTCCCGTTAATTGTTTTCTTAATGGGGTGATAAACACTGAGTTAGAGGTGATAAATACTGTTATCAATTCCCTGCTGGGATAATCAGAGCATCCTGACTGTGTCTGGCCACACAGCCTCGCCCTCAGCTCAGACTTGTGGAATGGAAGGAAGGACTGCTCTAGCACCCCCTGGCTTCTGGCCTAAGCCACTGCAGGCATATGCCTTCATTTCTGGGATGAAAAGGGAATGTATCCATCTTCAAATTGATTCAGGTTTTTCAGGTTAGACTAACCTGCAAAGATTCAATCAATTCAGGATCAGGCTTTTTGAATGTCTGTCCCCAGCCCATGAGTCATTCCAGACTAGAATGAAAATAAACATTGGGAAAATATTTTCAAATCTTTATTTCAAAACATAGTGAAAAATTAGGCTTATCTACTATAACTCCCAGATCCTTTTCTGCACAACTACAGCCTAGCAAGCTGTTGCCCATTTTGTATTTGTATATTTGGTTGTTCCTAGGTATAGTACTTTGTACTTGTCTTTATTGAACTTCAACCTATTGAATTAAAAAACGTTGTAAAATCCATTTATATTTTTTAAATCCTCTCTCACCCTGGAAGGCATTGTTGAGAATATCTCATTGGTTGTAACTTTTTTTAACAAGAGCTCATAACCCTTGTTGCTGAGTGCAGAGGGGCCTGATGTAGAAAGGCAGGCTGCAAAACACTATTCCTGCTAATTAGAAAAGAAGAACCCCAATGCCCCATTAGGGAAGGGGAGCCTGGTGATCAGCAGGGATCCAGATTTTCCATTTCCTGGGGAAAACAGAAAACTGTGGATTTTACCCTTCACCAGAAGAAGCCACAGGTTTCTCACTTTACCAGAGAAACCCATGAATTTTGCAGTTTTGCAAAGAGCACTCTGCAGGCTGCCAGAGCTCTAGCCTGCAAGGAACAGTGAGGTAGCAGAAGGAGGGTGGTCAGGAAGGGGGCTCCATGAGCATGGCTACTAGGCAGCCTGAAGAGCAGCTCCTGCAGGTGAGCGTCTGGCAGGGTGGTTCTAAGGCCTCCATAGGGAGGGAAGGAGTTGGGCAGACCTGAGGCTAGGGCTGCCGCCCAGCTAGGTGGTGGTGGGGCTTGGGGCCCAGGGCCTGCATGGCCCCAGCAGAGAGCAGGACAGGGCCACAGGCAGCCCATCCAGAGGGGAGAGGCCGGCTCTCCACCACTGTGTGCAATCCTGAGGGGGGGAGGGCAGAAGGCACCCATGTCCTCCATATCTGTACATGGGATGGGGGTGAGAGTGGGGCTGATTGCCTGCTGTGCGCTTGGGCTCCCCACCATTCTGCTCTCCCCCAGGTGCAAGCCACTGCTGCAGGGCAGAGTAAGGCCATGTGGGGAATCTGCTTTTTGCTGTGAGCTCTGCACTGCCCAGGAGTGCAAGTCTCCTCCCACTGCAGGGTCTGTTTTGTGGGCAGGAAAAGCTACTACAGACCGTGCGGGACAAACTGTGGCACTGAGGTTTGAAGGAGCAGGAGCCTGTGGAAGTTCTGCCCCCCCCCCCACTCCTTCCCACACTGCAACCCCCCTGGACACCATCACAGGGCTTGTGCTCCTGGGACACCATCACAGAGGTTGCTGGCAGATCTGGGTCCCTTCCCCCTCCCCACTTCAGCGGCAAGGGTGTGGCCAGAGGCCAGCTGGCATGGCCCCCTTAGGCAAACGGGGTTGCTTATTCTGCTCTGATCGGCAGAGATCATGGTTGAGGCTAGCAAACCCCCTCCCTGCCCCCTTCACCTCCAGGGGCCATGCCAGCTGATGCCTGGCTGCACCCCCACCCCTGCGGCAGTGAGAGGGGAACCCTGACACAGGCTGCTGCATCCTGGCCAGGCAGACCTGAGCTGTGGCCTGTACCACTGGGACAAGGGACAGAGGAGGGAATTAACCCCTGAGTCTGTTCACATCATGTTGCTGCTGGGGCTGGTCATGCCCCCCACCATTGGAGCAGCAGGCAAAGAAATGCCTAGCAGGAACTGCTGCACCCCTGCCTGGCAGACCCCAGCTGGGGTCTGTGCTGGTAGGACATGGGAGGGGAATAAAACCTCTTCCCTTCCCCCTTCCCCTTAGGGGGGCTGTTTTCTGGCCACATCCTCATCCCTCCTCCAGCTAAGGAGTAGAAGGGCGGAGCCAGCCCTGGTGTGCTGGAGCAGAGAGCACAGCCCAGCCCAAGGCTGCAGAGCATCTAAGATACTGGGGGACAGTGATTTAACTTAAATCAGGAAGGAGTCTGGGACAGAAGTTCCATAAACTGCTTTGACCTCAATCAGTTAAATCTGATACAGTGGTGTAGGTTGTAGCTGTATTGGTCTAAGCACATAGGCAGACAAGGTTCTTTGGGTGAATCTGAAATCTTTTATTAATCTTTCAACTTAAGTCTGATACTATATTCAACTGGGTTTATCTCAAACTGGCTTTGGTCATTTTGAAACTAGTTTATGTGCACTAAATTTATGTTCCATTACAAGCTTAAACCCATTTCTGTTCACTTAAATTGGTTTATGTGTAACTTCTCTCCCTAGCCATTGAAAGTAGGAGATACTATGGGTGCCTAGTGAAGAAACACTGAGACTGGTACAGACCGTATGAGCTTGTGGTCAACGGCATAGCGTTGGTGCCCGAGCAGGATGCAGTGAAATGGTTGTTGATTTGGGGTACAGTAAGGTCTAAAGGAATCTGTGAGGACAGAGTAAGGCTGTGTGGACTAAAGTGGCCTGACCCTGTGGAAAGAGTCTGAATGGGGATATAAAGATGCTCTTCCCAAAGGGGGTGTTTTTTAAAAAACTGGGCCAGGCCAAGGTAGCCCAATGATGAAGAGGATGAAGCAAAGTGCCTAAGGGTGACCTCTGGTGGTCTGAGGTCCTGAGGGTCTCTAACTTATAATAATTACCAAAAAAGAATAGCAGGCAAGAGCAAGGGAGGTAACCTACTAAGAAGCCAGAGTGCCTAAATATAGGGGTGGGCAATTATTTCAGCTGGAGAGCCACTTAACGAATTTTAGTGAGCTGTCAAGGGCTGCACACAAAATCTTTTAAAGAATATCATTTTAACAAATTATAAATAATAAAACAAATAATATACTAAAAATCAAATATCTCCTATAATATTTTAATTTTATTTAAAAAACAAAGTTTTATCCTTATTTATATACTTTTGCATAGTGTATATAGAGGCGACTGCATACTAGCTCAAAGTCTTACTCTTGTATATTGTGTGGGGTACATGTAATTGTATGTGTGTATGCAGGTGTGTTTGGGTGGGGGGGAGGAAGAGGGGACTGTCCACATGCTAGGTACTGGGAGCAAGCCGGGGTTGGGAGAGGGAGGATAGGCAGGGGGCATCTGAATAGAGCTTGCCTGGGCAGGTGCTCTGCATAGGGTTGAGTCCCACCCCCTTCCACCTGGGGCAGCCCACACTGCACTGTCACCCATGCCCACTGATAGTCCCAGCCCCACCAGTATACACACCTTCCTGGCCTGTGCCTTCCTCAGCCCCCCTCAATGCTGCCTTTATCACATTCCCCTCTCAAGTTGGCTTACATTCTCCATCGCTTATTACCCATGACTCTTTGTAAGGCTGTCATGCCTCCATCAGGAAGGTGGTTTCTCACTGCTCTAGAATCTCATTATCTCAGGTGGGAGAGGTGGACTCTGCAAGTCTAAGACCAGCTACTACAGAGTATTTCAGCCAACAACCACAGGAACATACAGCCTCACTCGCTTCACTGGGTCTCAAACCCAGACAGCTGCTTCACTGCGTCTCAAACTCAGAAGACTGCTTTTGTAAAGCAAACAAGATCACCATTACATGATGGAAACTAAGATCTTCCCCAGCTCAGTCTCTGGGCCACTCTTCCAACAGGCCAGGGGAGAAAATGTGGAATTTAAGATTCTATAGATGTGTGCTCACGTCGGTTTGGGCTCCACTTTTTTTAGAGCTATTTGTATTTTGTGCAGTACTCTTGTGGTCACTGACTGGTATTTCATGCCCTGTGGTAGAACTCTTCAAGAGCAGAGCAGTCTGAAGATAGATTTGAACCACTGATTTCATATTAAAGTTCAAGTCTCCCCTAACCAAGCTATCCAGGCTCCAATAGAACAGAAGTTTAGCATGATTATCCAAAGAGGTATACACAAAATAGGCCATCATTCAATAATAATATATATTTCTTAAACTCTGTTCTCTCTCCATGGTCTGGGCATGCTCAGAATCCTGTATAGTAACACATTACAAAAATACAACAAAATAACTGAAATAAAAATCCCTCCAGTCAATCCTAAAAGCTAGAAAAAATAGTAGACGAAGGAAAATAATACACAAAGCAAAGGAAGGAAGTACATTTTAGATATGAGGTCTAACAGTAGTTGTGATTAAAAAAATCCTTATTATTATTGCTGATATTATCAAGATAATTAGTAAAAATAATTAATTTGGTTATTGTAACAAGGAGCTTGGGACTCCTGTTACTTTAAGGAGAGAAATGGTAGATGGACAGCAGAGCAGGTATAAGCAACAAGAGGGAAGGTAGTAAAGAAATACTGCTGCCTAGTCAGGGAGCTGCCTATTAGATTGAAGGGGCACACCTCAGGAGAACTCTGTCTAGGGTAAGCTGGCTGTAAGGGGAAAGGCATCTAAGACAAATGGCTGACTGCCTATTGCAGAACTAGCTCCTAGGCAATAGGACAGCAAGTCTGCTGCTAGAGCAGCAGTCATAAGCCACCATGGCAACCAGCCCTCAGGCTCTAAGAAGAAACTCTTGTGGGGCTGGACCGCCACCTCCCCAGAAGGGGCAGGGCTTAGGTAGCATAAAAACCTAGGGAGGGCCTAAGCCAGATCAGCAAGCTGCAGCAGAATGAACAACTCCCAGCAGCAGATTGCAGAAAGCGGCTCTACTGGCTCTTGATAGATCTTAAGGATGCAAGTAAGGCACTAAAGGCTTCCTATCAAGAGGATATAAACTAGGGCAAGGGAAGTCTTGTTGGTCTGACAGTAAGCTACTGTTGATGTCTGGACCCAGCACAGGTTTAGTCTGTGTTACAGCTAGGGAGCTTGGGAGTCTTTAGTTATAGTGGATTTACTTCTTCATTGCAGTTCAGACTAGCAGTTTGGATTTGAGACTATCAGGGGTTGGTGGAGGTCCCAAGAGTGCCTGAGGGCACAAGAGTGTCTTGAGCCCACCAAGAGATTAGGGGACCCAGGACATGGGGTAGGCTTGAGCCCCAAGGCAGGTTAAAGCCTAGAGAGAGATGGTAGCCTAGTGTGGGCTGGAGCCAAGTGAAGCCCAGGGGGCCAAGACAGAGCCAAAGTAAGCTCAGTGCCTAAAGAAGGGCAGAGACAAGGCCAGGTGTCTAGACAGAGCCAAAGTGGGCTCACTGCCCAAAGCAGGGCTGAGACAGGGCCAGGGGACCCAGGACCAAAAGTACTGAGATAAGAGCTGGAGTTCTTAAGCCAGACCCAGCACAGTGGGCATTGACTAGCAGGGCCAGCTAGAGAAAAGGCACTGAGGCTGAGAAGGCCAAGGTCCTAACAAGAGAGTGATGGTACAGTAACACCTGCAAGGCATGGGCAGTGCTGTGGGGGGGGGGGGTCAGAGGTCATGAAAGGCCTTCAGGCTACGGGTACCCTTGGGGACAAGGGAGGGCCAGCAAGGCCCGCTTAGCATGAAAGCAGGGTCAAGACTGATGAAGTCTAAGAGAAACCTGTTGACTGTCAGGAAAATGATACCTCACTCTAGGTTTTAACTGTACCATTAAGCAGCCTTGCTTCTGATCAGTTAAATATAGTAAGGTATGGAATATGCGTTAGAAGCAGGGAGTACTCTAGAGCTGGAGCAGGGAAAAGGTTGTATAGTTGAATGGGAGCATCATGGCTGCCCCTGGAACTTAAACTTGCTACAATTATCTTATCATCATTATCTTAAAGTAGGGAGAGATGAGCCTGTAACTACACTTATGCAATAGTCCCCTATCTCCTCACTAGGAAGATCAAGGAAAAAGGTTCATCTGATGCCTGGTCTACACATTAAAGGTATTGTTCAATTAACTGGTCAATTAGACAATTACCTTGTGACCAGCTACGTGTGCAAAGAAGCTATCCATAAAAAGCTCCAAGCAACTACAAGGTTAGACATCAAAAATCTGTGGTAACTTCATAGTTGGTTGCTATTCAGCTTTAATTTGTATGTATAGCATGGTTTCCCCAGCAGCTAGGAGCCCTGTCAGGCTCCCAGCTGCAGGGGTGCACTATGCCCAGGTGGGGCTGGGAGTCTTGCAACAATGGGACCTCTTAGCTTCTTAGCTTCAGCAGCTGCCAACTCTGAGTCCTGGTAGCATGGGGATCCAGACTTCTGCACCTGTGGACAGTGGGTGCCAGGACCCCCCTGGGAGCTGGGTGGTGTGGCTGCCCTTGGGATATGTAAAACCTCTAGAGCTGGGAGATCAAAGCAGCCATGATCTCCCAGGCTTGCGGGTGCATGAAACCTCTGGGGCTAAGGGATCATAGCTGCTGTGATCTCCCAGGACAGCAGATGTGTAAAAACCCCTGGGCTGGGAGATCACAATGGCTGCAATCCCCCAACTCGTGGACAGGGTCCCCCTGTGGCAAGTGCCTCTCAAATGAGGGGGCTCTCCACTGCAGGAGTTTGCTTTTTGCTGGTGCAGGGGGAGCCCAGCATTGTCAAGCACAAGCAATGAGGCACGATGGGATCCAACGTGTGATCCCACAGTCATACTTCTGCAGGCCATGCAGGTGTGGCATGATAGGAGGCATAATTGTGAACCATGCATTAGATCTCATGGCTCCTTTACCTGCACATGTAGAGGGGCTCTGATACTGAGCAAGTAATTTCATGAACTTCTAGCAATAGTTAATGGTTGACTTTAGTTCACTAGCCTGGACAATGTGGTATGACATTTAGTTAGTGTAGCACACATGTATGAGTCTTACATTGTCAAAATCCTGGTGCATAATATACAGTTGTACAGACAAACAAGGAGGCCTAGATGACAGGATCCTCTATAACATTGTATTTCTGAGATTTGAACCTTCTGTATTCCACTAGAAATCTTGGGTCCAGAGAAAACTATTTGTTAAAATGATTTTTTATATGACAGTACTTAGAGACTTCAAATGCTTTTTTTTTTTTTCTAAAATGGAATGTGCTTCAGAAACAATAAAAGTCTTTAAAAAGATCTTGCAGTGTAGCAAACTGCTAAACATGTACTAGGAGATACTTGCACATTACTAGGATTTGACAACTAAATCCACCGACTGTCTACTTTCTCTTCATAGATTAATACTGATATGCATGAAAACAACAAAGAGTGGTGGATCTGATAGCTCCCAGGGCATGCTACTGCAATGCAACAAAGAAACTGTGTTAGACCCCCTCCACTTGCTTGGGTAAAGGCACAATGGGATCAGAAGTGTGATCCATGTAATCATGTCTGCTTCCATGCCACACATGCATGGCAGGAGGAATGACTGTGGACCACACATTTGATTCCATCACATCTTATTGCTGGTCCTAAATGAGTTTGACATCCTTCATCTAGCTGAAAATTCCACATCACCTTTACGTTTGTAGTCATATTAGTAAGGTAAAAAGCACAAGCAGTGTAGTTCTAAAGTAAGGAATGAAATGAAAGCAAATATTAAAATGTTTGGGATTCCTAAAAGGATGTGTCTGGACTAGGAAGATAGGTTATATTCTACCACAAATTTCACCACATCATTTCACCAAATGTATACAAAGGCAAGATGTTTACAGTGCCAATCCTAATCTCCCAGCATCACTGCTGCTGTCTACACTAGGTACTTAGCTGTGTTTAAAAATATGGCAATTATCGTGTTAGATAACGCACATTAAAACACAACCTATTTTCCCTAGTCTAGACAAGCCCTAATGAGACATGATGTTTTCCAGTTGAACAATAAACCATATGGAAATGTTTTTTTTCATAAACTACATAATTAGGATTTCTGAACAAATGCTTGATTAAAATAATGAATGTATTTACCCATAACATTCAGAGACACAGAAAGATCTTTGCCTGTGTCTAATGATGATTTTAAAAAGGAACTGCAAATAGTTTTTCAAACAGGCAACTGCAAGTTAAGCGCAGGTGTATCCATATACTTTCAGATATCTATTTGAACTTTCTCTTTAATCAGTATTTAAAGCTTGCAAGCTAATATAGCCACTTCAGTAGAGTTAACTGCCTAATCATAATAGCACCCATAGGCTAAGTACAGTCCAAAAGTCTGAGACTGAATTGATTCAGTTTTTGCAGGTTACTCTAAACTGCAAAGATTGAACCAATAAGCAAATAAACAGACATTCGATTTTGGTTCAAGAAATGCAGCCATGTTCCTGCAGTGGCTTAAGCCAGAAGCCAAGGGACACTACAGCATGGCTCTCTGGCATGTAGCCAGCATGGGTTGTGTTCACTTCCTCTTCCTGCTGGCCCCAAGGTCTCTTGGTTTTTTATTCCAGAGTCACAACAGCAAGACTATGAAGGGTCATCACTCCCCATTCTGCTTCTGGGTGCCTCTGGGACTTGTAACCCACAGTTGCAGCCAGCACTAAGTAAGACAGCAGGGCAGAGCAAGGCAGCTCCATACTTGGAGGAAAGGAAAGTTTAACTCCCCTCCCTGGCCCCAGACCCCAGCAGGGGTTTGCTTGGGAGGGCCAGTGAACCAGTCCTTACTGCTCCAGCTACAGGGTAAAGGGGTGCAGCCAACCCTGCTCTCTGGAACAGGCAGCACAGCCCAGCCCAGGGCTGCAAGGCATGCTGGGATGCTGGGGGGCTCTCCTTTAATTTGAATCAGGAAGGGATTGGAGACAGAAGTTTCATGAAGTGGTTTGATCCAAATCAGTTAAGTCTGATACTACACTCAAACAAGTTTACCATGGATGCGGGGGTCCCTGTTGATGTAGTCTTTTTGGACTTCAGGAAGGCATTTGACACGGTCTCTCAGCCCATCCTCGTCAAAAAGATGGGGAGCTGTGGCATTGACCCCTACACAGTTGAGTGGGTCAGGAACTGGGTGGCGGGGCGCTCCCAGAGAGTGATGGTGGACGGGTCGTACTCAACCTGGAGAGATGTGAGCAGCGGGGTCCCCCAGGGCTCGGTCCTTGGGCCCGCGCTGTTCAACATCTTCGTTGCTGACT
>JAGPOW010000304.1:49754869-49788722 GCA_030014935.1 Caiman crocodilus | reverse complement strand
ATTTAGTCCGATTTAGTCCCATTTAGTATTGCTAATCACCTCATAACCTTATCTGGCCCTCAAACCTTTAAACACAGGAGTATGGAAAGACAGAAAGTATAGGGTTGTTAGTTTCATAGAATAAGCTGTGTAAATGTACTGCTTTAATCTCTTCCAAATGGACATACCACTGTTACTTTCAAGGCTTGGTTTCTTTGCTAAACTATAGTTACAATGTCTAATAAGATTCCTTTTCACATTCATCAAATCAAACAGTCAATCCCATCAGAGCCGTTTATGTTTTGCAAGCCAAGTCCAAATTTAGATTCTAATTATTAAGACTATATAAAATATTAAATAGAAATGCAGATAAAATCTATAAAACTAAGAAATCTAAAACAAAATTAAATTGCTTGTAACCAATTTGCAACTCAGTATCAAATAGGTAGTGGTTAGCATATTTTGCCTTAATTAAGCTATTCTTCATAAATTTATAACAAAAGTAGCTTAAATTCAAATTAAGCAGCCAATGAATGATTGACATTTGCACTTTTATAATAGTTTTCTGTTGGCTCCAAGCTTGCTGTGACTGAAAACAATGGCTAAATGGCATTGTTCAAAGAGCTGGTACAGATGCAGATATGGATGGTGAAAACAGAATGAACTCCACAATGAGGGTATAGATTTTCAACGTACTTAACCTGCTGCTTCTAAAGTAAAGACAACACTGAGTACTTTTAAAAGTCTTCTTTTGAAAGCCTCGCTAACACTACAGCCATAATGGGGTAAAACAGCATATACTATGTCACATATACCTGCATTTTTACGTATACACAGTGCAATTAATACTAATTATAGCAAGAGCAGCAGGCATTACAGCTAGATTAACCAGAAGTTCACAAACTATAGGTTATGGAATAATTGCTGGAAATAAATGTAATAATGACTGGTCAATATGATGACAGCCCTTGTTCTTGGCTTCCAGAAGAAGTCACATAAGCATGCTGTCTTAAGGAAAAAAAGAGGAGAGCTAGCATGTTGTAGACATTATTGCTAAACAGAAAGAGAAAATGGAACAGGAGCTATTCTTACAGCAGCCAATCAGTAGAGGATACTGATGTTTAGCTCATATAAAGCTGTTAGAAGTGAAAATATGTACTGTATTTACTCATATAGAAGACAACCCTGATTACAAGATAACCTCCCAGTAACTAGAGTATGTATATAGAACATTTATAAGTTTGTTATAATTTTCCTGGTATAGTTTCTAATTGTTGGAGGTCTGCCTTAAATTTGTTCCCTTATCACTACTATAGCAGGGAAAAAATTTGGGGGTGGGGTGCTCAGGTAGCCCCTTTATTCTCTGCTTCCCTCAACTTCCCCCCACAGCAGCCCCTTCCCATCTCCTTACTCTATCAGACCTCACTGTCCCTGAGCAATAGAAGTTAGAAGTAAATTTGAAAACGATGACCTTGAAATTAAACATGGCTGTAATAATTTACATATGGAACTCATTCACCTAGTTCAGCCAGAAATGATGCATGTTACCTTCTTTTGAAATTGCTCCAAATTTGAAATTGCACAGATACTCCATAACACACACTTGGCATGTACTTATGTAGTACAAACTATGCATGATATTAGCCTAGAGCCAAAAGGCTCATGATTAAGGATCTACCTAATTCATAGGGACTGCCCCACAATTTTTCAGGCCCAGGAAGCCATTTTGTAGGCAGAGCGCAACAAGCCCCCTTTCACCTCTGATTGGCTGAGGAGTCTCAGTGGCTCCACCCCTTGCCATTGATTGGTTCTGGGGCAGCCCCACCCCTTACTACTGAAGTCATGCAGCCCCGCCCCCTACTACTGATTTGTGGAGAGAAGCACAACCATATGACAGTAACCCTTGCAACCAATAAGAGGTGGGAGCAGCATCCATCTTGCCAGCGGTCCTTTGAGCAGGCAGTCTCCCCCTCCTCCACCCCAGTGACCTGCTGCCATGCTTGGTAAGTTGCCCATCTTCCTCCCCTCCATTCCCCAGATTTCACAGATTTGGCAGATTTCATGAGCATTGCTTGGATTTTGTGGGAATAAGCAAAATCGTGAATTCAATAGGTCCTTCTTCATGATTTACCATAAAGTTCATTGGGCTGGGCCCTAGCAGAGTCAACAACATTTCAAGCCATGGTGACCCCACAGCTCTGAACTACACAGTCTGTGTGTATTCCAGATATACCCCAAAAAGGATTCTTGTACTAACGAGCCCCCCATTCATGACTGGAACCAGGTGTATGCAAATTATATACAAATGAGGCACAGGGCAACCTGGGCCAATTTCACCTAATGGAGGGTAGGGCCACACTAATCATATGTGCCAGGCTGAAAGAGGGAGTGACAAAGGGATTCTGGGTAAACTGTTTGGGGTCCCATTGGGTGATGTTTGCCAAGCCGCATTGGAAGAAATGGTGAAGAAACAGGAGTCATTGGATATGGGAAAGTAAGGCACAGCTCAGCTCTGGGATTAAAGAGGAAGGTGAAATGTATAAAATGTAGCGGCTTACCATGACTTGAAAAAGAGTCAGCGATGAGAAGGACGGCACCTAAGAACTACCATATATCTTATTCAGACAGGCTGCAGTAACATATCCTTGTGGTAGGTTCCTATCAGCATGTTTACCCAATGTGGGCCATGTGTTTTATTATCATGCTCAGTGCTGGCTGTATTTAGTCAGCTTCATTGTTGGTTTCCATTCCCAAACATGTGCTGCTTTTGGCAGAAGTTTAATGATAAACAATGTGTTTAATGAGGTTTCCTTGTATGCAATTAAAAGTCAAGTGGCTTTTTTGCCTGTGCCAATTGCGGGGGGGGGCAGAGCCTTGTCTTATATTCAAGTAAATATGTTATATACAAAAATGTCATTAAAAATGTCCCACATTACTATTTATGCAGAACTACCATTTCCTTTAACTTCAATGAACATTTTGCTTGGTAAGAAATAGTAGACTGAGTTCTTTTACAACTAAGATGAGAACTGACAGGAAAAAAAATAGTACCACCATGACAGCAGGCAAAGAAAAGATAAGAGTAATTAAGAGAATTATCCTGTCTTCAGAGTATTCCACTCCTCAAATATATTCTGATTTTTTTTTTCTTATATAGCTGAGCCCCAGGTATCAAATAATGAGATCAATAGCAAAAGTTAACGAGAGATCAATAACAGTGCTACTGCTGGTCATAAGTAAAAATAGATGACTACACAGCTGATCTATATTGTCAGCAACTATAAAGCTCAGTACTTAGGGAGTACATAATAGCATACTTCAGAGGTTTTTCTTAATTGAAATCTGATTAGTTGAGCACAGAAGAGGACATTAGTACTCCATGATATCACCTGTCAAACTCAAAATTCCAGGCTCTGAGCCAGTAAAGAGAGAGTTTGGAGGATGCAAGAGTGATCCTAGATGCTGCACACATTTTCCTGTGTTCCTTCTGCTAGCTTGACTGAGGGCTATGTCACATAGAAATCAGAAATAAGGGCTGGATGTTACACTTAGGATGTTTTAACTGCTCTTAAAGTGCATGCATCTGCAAATTTCAGCAATAAAACACATGTTAAGTACACTCATTATAGTAGAGTTATGACTTTTTGCAGGAGAAAGATCTCCAGATTGTATCAAGTAGCAATTATTCAGGTATGGTTGGACCACTCCAGAGATAACAAGAGCAGTTTGTGGTCTTCCCACCGCTGGCAGGTTCCAGCAGCAGAAGCAGCACCCACTCTCAGGCTTGCTATACCCCCTAACCCCCTGTTACTCCCTTACTCACCCCCTGTTTACTGCCAGCAGCAGAGACCTAGCTTTCCCTGGCTTGCCAGGGGCAGGTGCTCCCAAGCTGGGCAGTACTGGGCATGCAGTAGGGAGGGCACAGGTGCCAGGAGCGAGGGTTGCATTGTCCCATAGTTGGACGTGCAAGGTGCAGCACCCAGTGCTGGGGTTAGTGTTTTGGCTGGTGGGGACAACAGGTGGGCTAAGATCATAGTAAGCGTTACCATGAGAGTACTCAAAACACATTCTAACTTTTAATACAGCATGGAAATTCTTGCTACAATCTCAGATAAAACACATGATAAGTGTCCTGCATGACAAGGCCCTAGGAATGCCTGCAAACATTCAAATGAACCAAGAGAAGTTAAGCAGTTCAGTTTAGGCAGTTGAAAACCCTACTGATGGAAAAGTGGACAAGTGTTCATCTTGCCAACTGCTTACTTGGCAGACAGACTGTGCTGCTAATGACACCCAGTCAGTGGGGTCTAGAGCCCACATCCCCAAATGCTTTGCAGGCTTCCTAGTCTGCCTGGAGACAAGTAACAACAGCTTTGGGCACAGGTCAGGGCTGAATGGTTGGTGGCTCCAGGGAGCATACCCTCCTTGCAACACTTCCGCTTTCCCTCTTCTACCATCTTGTCAAGACTATCGATTTCCCTCCAGCAGCTCAATGGATCCTTACCCTTCTGGAAAAGTCTAGTTCCGCTGCAGGTCAAGTGAGTCTCATCAGGGTCAAGTGCTGGTGGGGTCAGGTTAGGCGATGATGATGGGGTGAGGGCTGCCAGGGTGCAGGCTGCATTCCTAGCAGAGGCTGGGTTGGGGTGGGAAGGGGAGGTCAGTAGCGGGGCTCTGCCTGTAGGACTGCTGTGGCTGTCTGTGCCTTGGCTTTCACTAGGTTGTGGACTGGCCCACAGGAAAATCCACCACCCAGCCCTATCCATAGTGGTGGTGTTCCTGTGGTCCTGCCACCATGGCCAGAGCTCAGGGCTCTTGAGCCCTGCAGGAAAGAGCTTCTCCTCCATATGGCCTTTCAAATTCAGTGCCCACAGCCCTAGGTGTGGGGCTGCAGAGGCAGGGTGCTGAAAGTGCCATAGGTGGGGAGAATATCTGTCCCTCCACAGCACTTCAAGCTGGCACCCACAGACCCACATGCAGGGTTCCAGGTGCCAGCATGAAGTGTCACGAGGGGGGAGCATTCCCCCACATGGCACTCCAAAGCCCTGTGTCTAAAGCCTAGCCCTTATCCCAGTGTGCTGATGGTTCCAGAGGTACCGACCAGTGGCTTTCCTGCCACATGCTGAAGGTCAGGGAGATTAACAGTTGCACAGGCTGTGGAGAGAGGCTGGGCTGACAGAAGGGGTTTGGTCAGTGACTCAGCAGGAGCAGTGGAGTCTCACCAAGTCACAGACTGCTGTCCCTCTTTGCAGGGGGAAGAGAAGGGAAGCAACGTATACTGAGATGCCCACTGGACAGCTGGGGAGTTTCTACTGCTTGGCTAAGTGCACAAACATTCATTAAACTCAACCCACTCCTACTGCACTAGAGTTAAAACTTGTTGCACAAGATTTAATTTTCCACTGGGTGCACCATTTTTAGACTAGACTAAGTGTTGTGGACACCTGTGCACCAAACTAAAACCTTACATTTGGACTAAAATCTCTGTTAATAGAAATGTAACATTTATACATATCCTAATGCCATTAATATAAATACTGTGGGGTTACTTATAACCAGCCACTGTCATGAAAGGACATGAGGTTTTGCCAATGAAGTGGAGGCATAAAAAACTGCAAACTTTATTTTTTCCCATAATACAGTTCTCCTCTACTGTCTTAAAGTACCACATCACGTGTTGCTTTTTAAGACACAAACAGCTGTTTTTCTAATTTTGGAAAACTGAAAAGAATTTTATGTGGTCTGCATTTCAAAAAAAGAGCAAGCACCAGGCCAAATAAAAGACTAAGTTCTGGGCTGATTGTAGCATTATTACTGATTTACTGAACTGTAGTGATTATGATCTGTAGCAAATGTAGAACAGGAAAAAGGGATAGCTAAGATGTTTTCAAAGAGCAAAATTTGCTTCCTGATATGGAAGCACTTGCTGACTTGCAGGAATATTTTAAATCTGAATGTCTTTACTGAATACCCTGCTTCTCTGCCTTCTTGAGCAAAGGATGAAGATGAGCATTTCATATGAAATCCATATGAGAATACTAAGGTAAAACAGTATGACAGCATGCATGCAGGGTTTAGAATATTTTGAATTATCCACACTTTCTTTTTGCCAGTGTCCAGTGGGATTTTGGCTTCTTCCTGTTTTATTCTTCAAAGATCTTGCTTTCTGCCAAAACTTCACCTATCAATCAGACTCCAATTCTTCATTATTTATCCCTAACCTATCACTGTAGCACCTCTGTCTTGAAAATCCTCTAGTAAAAATCAAGCTCCTCATCTCTCTCTGAAATACACCCTTATCTCAACTTCACCTTTTGTCCTGAAAGATTCAGCAAGCAGCCTATTTAAGATATAAACCTTTAACATTTGGCATATTATTACCTCTCTAACTTTCTCTCTTCATCAGGCTTTTGCCAAATCTTATCAACTTCATCTACAACAGTTCAAAAATGTATCATTCCTTTGACCTTCCAATCATCAAAATGTGGGTTGTTTCCTTCCGTGGCAACTGTGACCTCCATTAACTTTTCTAATTCCCTTCAACTGCTTGCTATTAATTCCAGGATCCTCACAATTTTATGAACATTTTTACATTGCCTCTTCTGATCTTTTGTCATGACTTAGATTCATAACTATGCCCTTAATTTTCTTCTTTTTCTTTCATCTTCATTACTTACTCCATGTTATCCTTTATATCTGCAATACTGATTAACTCAATGCAACAAGTAAGCAGTATATATCTATGCTGCAAGTAACCAGCATATATATTTTTATATCTATCTTGACAACATACTTCCATGAAGTCTAAGTCCACTACTACAACACACATTCTCAACATATGCAAAAATGCTATTATCAATTTTTAAAATACTGAAATAGCATATCAGGATTTCATCTGCTGATCACCTTTTTGTGCCTCAGGCTACAACCTACCTGAAAAAGGAACCACAGAAGTATAGGAGAGTACGGTTGAAAGGGACCTTAGAAGGCCAACTCCCTGCTCAAAGTAGACCAACCCTGTCCAAGCCATCCTAGACAAAATTAACCTATTCTTAAAAACTTCTAAGGACCGAGATACCACAAACTCTTTAGGTAGTCTGTTCCAATGCTTAATCACCCTCATAGTGAGAAAGCTCTTCTGTGATATGATCACGCCCCAAGGGCAGCCACGATGCCTCCTGGTTGCCATGTGATTCCTGCCCAGCTTCTCCCTGGGTTCTCCCTTTTCTCCCTCATCTGCCATGCCTTGATGGAATTATTTGTTTATGAAAAAGAGAATGTCCCCAGGGTCCCAGAGTGAACACTTACTATTCTGTGGCCAGCTGGTCTCCCCCAGACCCAGCCAGTCCCTGTCCTAACCCTCAGGCAGTCGGTAGGGTCCTTCTGATCCTATGCATGCTCCAGGACTCCAGTTGTCTCAAGGACTATTTGTGGTCTCCTTTTGCACCCCTGCCTTGCAGATGTTACCATTTAATTACTCCAATGGGCAGCTTGCTCCCAATACAATATCAGGCCTCTTCAGGCCTCTAAGCCTTTATTGGTGCCTTGACCTTCCCAATTCCTAACTGTTGCGGCGCACCTCACTGCCCCGCTCCTAGAAAAGGAAAAACTGCTGGGGAAAAGCCCCAGCAGTGTGATAATGAGCACAGCTGTGGGTTGCTAGGGCAACTAATTAAAGTCAGATGACTGGAGAGGGCAGGGCTTGGCCCTTATAAAGCCTAGAGCCAGAGGCAGGCAGTTCCCTGCCAGCAGCCAAAGGGGCAGGAGCTCTGGGAGACAGCAATGTGAGTGCAGCTTACAAGAGCTCTAGACACTGGAGCAATGATGCTTTGGTATAGCCAGGAGGCTTATGTTTGAGTTACAACCAGAGGCTTGTGTTTTGCTTTGTTAGTGATTGTTTACACCAGTGGTTTGGGTAAGGTTATAGGGGTTGAAGGAGGCTTCATAGGGACCCACAGGGTGTGGGGCCTGGTGCCTGGGAGGGTGCGATCTAGCATCAGAGAGGGCACAGCAACATGGGGTGCAGAGACCCCAGGCCCAGAGAGGGGCATTAGAAGGGCCCAGGCATGGGCATGATGAGCCCTAGGCGGGGGGCAGTATTTTAAGAAGCCCAGACGAGGGGCGTAGCGAGTCCACTTGTAGGCTTGTATGGTGGTAGGACAGGGGCAGGGTGCTGCAGTGGACCCCAAGAAAAGGGTTAGCAGCACAGCACCTCCAAAGAAGGACAAGCAGCTGTGGTGGTCTCCAAGGAAAAAAGGAGGAAGCAGAACGGTACGCCCAGCTAAAGAGAGGGTAGCCGTGTGGAAGGCCTAGAAGACTGAGGCTCGACAGGAAATCCCAGAGCGGACAAGGGTCCTGGGGAGGGATGATATTTTAGAAAAGGCCCAGAAGGGGCACTAGTATTATTAGGAAGCCCAGAGTGGGCATCGAGACACCCCCCCCCCAAGGGAGGGGCGGTCTCATTGAGAGTCCCAGGAAGGGACAGTAGCACTAAGAAGGCCCAGAGCGGGTGAGCTTACAGAGAAGGCCCAAGAGAGAGAGGGCGGGTATCTTGACAGTCCAACGTCTAGTACATCTGTGAGGCCTGGGGCGTGGTATTAGGGGTCGGCTGGAGCCATGCATAGCCCCTAAGGCTAAAGTGCCTAGGGAGCACCCAGTACACAGGGAGACCTTGGACAGTCCAGGAGATCACGGGGACAGAGGTCCCAGTACGCTGTGCCCAAGGAGGTAGAAGGCAGCCTCCCTACATATACTAATCATCAAAGTCGTGGCAGGTGAGAATTAGAGGGTGTCCCTGGGCTGGCTTGGACACGGTGCGAGGGACCTCAGGGAGATCACGGCCCTCCCCGCAGGTGCTGCCATGACACCAACCCTTTTTTCTAGCTGGGCTACTTAGCCTAGGTGTACTCCACCAGATCTCAGCTTCACCAGATTTCACCCCTCTTAGGCTCTAGGCCCCTGACCCTGGTTTTGACCTCTCAGGCTCTCCCTCTAGCCCTACCAGGTTCAGGACACCACTATCACCTTTGCTGGCTCAAGCTTTAGCCCTCCTGGCTTCCACCTTTTACTATTTTACTATTTGTCAATATGTTTTTCATTTTCAGAAATGTACCCCACAATCATATGGAATAGTTTATTACCATATACCATCCTTCAGATATTTGAAAACTATTATCAAATCCTCCTCTTTGCCAAAGTAAATAGGCCTTTTCATGGTTCCCAGACTTCTTATAACGTTGTTGCTCTCTGCTGGACTCTTTCTAATTTGCCCACAGCTTTCTTGAAATGCAGGATCCAAAACAGGGCCTTACCAGTGCCAAACAAAGTGGGGAAAATCACTACGCTTGATTTGACAGTGATGCTCCCATTAATACAGCTCAGTATGCTATTAGCCTTTTTCTTGCAACAGGAGCACAGTTGTGGCTCATATTCAGCTTGTGAACCCCTATAATAACAATTTTCTTCAGTACTGAAGTCTAGACTGTCATCCCCCAGTCTGCACTGAGGCTCGAGACTATCCAGTCCTAAGTGCAGGACTTCATTTTTCATAATTAATTTCATTTGATTAATATTGGATGATTTCTCTAGTTTATCAATGTCACTCTGGATCCCAATCCAACCCTTCAGAGAGTCTGTAACTTCAAGCAGTTTGAAGTCACCTGCAAATCTGTTAAACATACACTCAGTCTTGTCTTTTAAATCATTAATCAAGATACTAAACAATAACAGACTTCTGGGGAACCCACTTGAAACCTCTTGCCAATTAGACATCAAGCCATTGATGACTATTCTTTGAGCATGGTGATCTAACCAGTTATGTATCTGCTTTGCAGTACTTTAATCTAAACTATATTTCTTTAGCTTACTTGAGATTTCCCTTATCTTATATTTATCTGGCGACTAGACATCTGCTCCTTATCTTACCCTATCCTGGATGGAATAAGACAGGGCTTGATTATGTGAAGCTTTCTTAAGTAAGAAAACCCACCTAAAATGTGTATTTAGAAGCACAAAGAATAGAGTGCTGACGAACAACACAGAACATGTTTATTGTGGGATGTGAAATGAGTGGAGGTCTAAGGTTAGGTCAGGAGAGATGAGTGACAAAAATAACATTTTCAACTTGTATGTTTTATTTAGAAGAGCAAAGAAAGTTAAGCAGTCATTGTAGAGTCTTTTACTGCTTGAAATTGTGTCTTTCATATTAATAAAGGGTATAGAGACAAATGGGGGGAGAGGGTTGCTCTTGTTAGAAAAAGATTTATAGATTGTATTTTACTTTAAAATTCAAACAAATAAAATAACCAACTGCATGGAGATGCATTTCCCTAAAGCCATTGTAATTTCATATTAAATATCTTTATAGCAAGAAATAGCAGAGAGGTTTTCCATATGCTTTCAGTTTCATAAATATTGACAGCAGGTTTTTATTTTGGTTTGTTTATTTGTTATCCATTCAGAGACCATTTGTAAGGGACAAATGTACTAAACTTTATTCAAATATATTCTTGGCACATAAAATACCAGATGTATTTTCTCAGTCTCATAAAATCAATATAGTAGCTTTTGGTGAACACTAACTTTATACAACTTAAAGTATTACCTGAAAATGAATCAGCTCATGAACTGGGGTTTGCTCAAACAATTTCCAAGTATCAAGTGGAAATAAGAATCTAAGAGGGTAAGTGCAACTGTTGAGTCAAGAAATTAAACTAAAAATGATGTTGATTTATTTATTCAATTAGAGAAAACGTATTATAGACCCTTCCTTTCTGCTTGTCTTTTCTAAGTAATTAAAAAATACCAGAATTTATAAAATCCTCTGCAACTTCACAACATGACTTGAAGTTTTTTGTGCTTACTTTAAACATCATTCCTTTCACGACTACTTTTGTGTGTTGGTTATCTTTACATTTTATTACTACCTACTTCATGTTATAAATTCTGTGAAGCTAAGTCCATGCTTTTTTTAACCTGTAAAGTAGCAGTATAAATATCACACACACATAATTGATACATTTGTGCCATTAATGTTTATTTGATTAACTTGAACCATTTCTATATGCATTTCTTAAAGATATTTCTTTTGATATTTACTGTAAATGCATATTAAAAATAAAAGGGCTTTACGCGCACAGATAAAAACATGTAAAAATATAAGCTAAGAGTTAAAAGGTGGGGATGGTAGGAACTTAATACAGGTCACCTATGGTAACTGTTTTGTGTGTCTGCTCTGTCCTATGGTAAGTGAAAGATAAAATACAGTAACTGAGCAGTTGTTTCATTCATGGATAAATCACCTTACTTTAGCTTCCAGTTACTGTGAGATAAAACACAGAGCAGATGATGCACAGAAATTTTCCCTTCCTCCTGCTTCTTCCTTCCATTTTTGCTTAATTATAACTTGTTTTCTGTTTACCCTGTAAGATGTTTATCTTGGCCAAAATATTGTGGGTATCCTCAGTTACAAAAGCATGGCAACAAGCACAAAGAAAACATACACTTTACCTGACAAGACAACTTCTACTAGGTCTCCTTCTTGGATATCAGTAGCTGACTTCACCAGCTGGAGAATATTTTCAGAGGTAGGGTCGTGGCGGAAAAGTAGGATTTTATCATACATTCCATAGAAACCACACTCAGGAAACTGCAAATATAAAACCAGGAACATTTAACTTGTATAAAATACAGATCTGTAAAACATAATTAACAAAACTAACATTTCTGGTAATAGACTAGTCTTCATATTTACATAGTAATAAACTAAGCATGCACGTAGCTTTGTTTAGTCATTTCTCTCATTAAACATGTATCACCTCACAAAACCCTAAAATATGAGGCCTATTGTTCATACCATCTCTTCTCTTTGAAATGCCTAATAAAGTATGTAAAAAACAAACAAAACAGTGCAATAGGGTAGTATGTGAAACACTACCTAAAGCTAATACCACTAGCTGGATTAACTGTAAAATGCTATAGAGTTCAAATCCAAAGGTTTTCATTTCTAAGTAAGTAAGAATCCTTAGATTACAGCTGGTTTGAAGCAGTCCCAAAATATTTTATTTGCTGAAATTCCCTAGGGGTGGGATCCCAGCATTTTCAGATTTGCCAGTTTAGAACCCCTAGAAATGGTAAAGCGGTCCTTGGATGTTCAAATAATGTTTAAAAAACTGAAATTTGTTATTAATTTGGTGCAAGTGAAAAGCTGTTTAGTACTCCTTCATTAGCTAAATATTTTAGCTTGGGGGACAGCAACATTTTTCAGCATTAGTACTCAGCCACTGCTGTAGCATTAGTACTCAGCCCTGACTGCTCAGCTGCAGCATGATGCAGCAACAGCTGTGCTCTGTCAAAGCCCATGCCATCTGACTGTGGTGCAGAGCAGGCCCCAGACAGCTCCCTCACTGCAGCACACCCCACTCTTCCCCTCATCACCAAATGCACTGGCCATGATGGTGGGCCAGACCCAAAGGCTCCTTGGAATGGATCCAGCCTGTGGGCCATAGGCTGCCACCCCCTGTTTTAGCGTCTTCTCTTCTCCCTTCCTCCCAAGTTGTAAGTGGATATTAGATCTGGTCTATGGAGGGATGAACATAAGATCAATAATTTAACTGTTGAAATAAGGTTATGGACTTTTTATAACTCCATTCAGTTCATATACATTTCAATAGTAAGGTTAACTTGTTCATAAATCCAGGATGACCATTTGGCATAATAGGAATGAATCAAATTTTTTACCCTGCCAATAAAACTGAAGTCAAAACTAGTGATTCAACTTTTAAATAAGAATGTACTTCTAACTTATAAATGGCCATAGTTAATTGTACAATATGTAACAGCTTGTATTCTTACATATTCCTTACCACTGCTTTTTAGACCATATTTTTTTCTATTCATTAACAAAACTTCTTATTTCACTTAATGTACCCTTTAAACAGGGGCTTTAGAGTAATACAGTGGGGGGCACAGAGGTCACAGTAGAATTTCAATCACTACTTAGTTGTCATGGGAGTGGAACCTAAGGTCTTTCCCCAACCACCATATTAAATGCTTATTTATTGGACAGAACAATGTACACATCAGATTTTAATTTAACAGGAAAATCAGATAATAATGATAATCTTTGCTTTTCCACACCATTCTTTTAGAATAGAAAACATGCTCATGAGACTTTAAAAAACTGTTAAATATTATCTTAGCAGCAAGATTATTGTAGTAAGGTGCTGCATTTTTTCAGTATGTTAGTAATTGCATGAAACAATATTCCCTTAATTTGACCATAATAATCCATTTTTAGTAAAGATGTCTGAGTTTTGAAATTGGAAAATTCTCATTAAATTAAACAAGCTTTTCGAAAAGCTCAGAGCTGGTGTACTTTGCTGGAACTTATTACAAGATCAATCATGTTTTTTGTCATTAGCAAAAACATTTGAAATAAGCGAGTCCAAGCTTCCAATTTAAAAAAAAACAAATAGTTAACTGTGAAAGCACAGCCAGCAATTCCTGAATTTAATTTCACCATTTCGATTCAATTCTATATTCAAAAAATAATTCTAGATATCACTTGGAATTTCCAGTTATGTATAATTTACACATGGCATAGTAAATATACAGATAGCTAAGCACTCAAGTGTTGTTGCTACACTGAAAGAAGATTAAAAAAAAAGCCCAACAAAAATATGCACCAAAAATCAAGAAATTAACTCTATTACAAGCTGCTAGATGACTGAGTATCATTCAGTCAAGAGACTAACAATAACTATTGTTTGGTCATTAGTGTGCTCAGCAGTGGTCTTGGATGATGACATTCAAATCCCTGTTGTAAAAGAGATAGAACACGGAATTAAAACTAGGTTTTCCCAAATAAATCTACTAAACACTGGGTCTCACTTTCATTTTCACACTAGAAATTCCATCCTGCTGCTTAAGATTCCATCCTGCCAAACACTCCATCAAAAATCATGTGTTCTTAATTGGTTTAAGTGAATTATTATTTTGAATGAAAATCTATTTGATCAGAAAAGTCACATCCAGACATCATGGCCACAGTGCCTACTGTCTGCAGGAGCAGAACATATGAACAGGTCTGCAGGCTCAGCAGGCAGTCCCACAACTTTAGATCATTTTTCTCCGTTTGATGACACTTTGCTTATGCTTGGGTGGCACCATCTGATGCACCCTACATACAGCACGACATATCTTTTGATGTACAGAGGATATGGTCCTGAAATACTGGTGAGTTAAGGGAACAGATCCAGAAAAAGGATCATGAATAACGTAAAAGAGGATGAGCAAGATGAAAAAAAACCTAAACGCGAAGTGGGTACAGCTAAAATATGTTGCTCACTTAAAGTACCACATAAAAATGGGGGATCCATTGTAAAACCATTAGTTCTACAATATTTGTGATAACTGAAGATTGATATTGCAGCATTCCATAATATAGACTGGATTAATTTTTTTTAGAATCACAGGAAAATAAGGTTGGAACAGACTTTACAAGGTCATCTAATCCAGATTCCTGTCCAGGGCAGGATCATTCCCAACTAACCATCCCAGCCAAGTGTCTGCACAACCTGCTCTTGAAAATTTCCAGTGGTATAGATTCTACAACTTCTCCAGGTAGCCTGCTGCAAAGCTTGAAAAAAAAACTCATAATCTGGAAGTTCCTCCTAATTGCCAAAGTAAATTTCCTCTGCTGCAACTTCAGCCCGTTGCTTCTAGTCTTGTCCCTGTGGCTACAGAGAAAAACTTGTCTCCATCCTCTCTATAATTGCCCTTTAGGTATCTCAAGACTGCTATCAAATCCCTCCTCAGTCTTCTATTCTCTGACACGAAATAATACTTTCTAGCACTTTTTAATAGCACTAAAATAGTTCTTTCATCATAGTGTTTCCCCATAAGTTATGGTAGCCAGCCTCTAATCATTTTTGTTGCTCTCTGATGGACTCTTTTCAACCTGCCCATATCTTTCTTGAAGCATGGGGCACAAAACTGAGCACCATACTCAAGGAGCAGCCTTACTAGCAATGAATAGGGAAGCACTGAGCTGTTATACACATGCTCTGAAAGTGGGAGGAGGGGAATGGGGGGGAAGCCACTTTTAATTAGAGTGGCTCCACAAGTGGCCAGAGCATCTCACGTATCAGAGTCCCATCACTGGAAAATGGTGGTGGGGAAGCTAAAGCTCCTTGAGCAAGCTTTAAAGTGCCTCCATCTCTCCCCACCCTTTTTCAGTGCAGGGATGCTAATACATGAGACGCTGGAGTCTGCTGGAGTGTGGTAATTACACATGTGTAGGCACCCATCATTGCTCTTTATTTGCAAGTGACACTCCTGTTAATACAATCCAAGATGCCACTGGCCTTTTTAGCAACAAAAACACGTTGTTGGCTCATATCCAGCTTATGGTCTACTGTAAACTCCAGTCCTTCTCTGCAGTACTGCAGCCTAGCCACTCAGTCCCAAGTCTGTATTTGTGCAAGCAATTATTCTGTTATTAATGCAGGACTCTGCATGTATCCCCATTGAATTTCTTCTGATTGATTTCAGACCATTTTCTAGTGTATCAAGGTCATTCTGGATCCCAGCCCTGTCCTCCAGTGTCTGCAACTCCACCCTATTTGCTGCCACCTGCAAATTTTCAAGCGTGCACTCAATCCCATTGTCCAAATGCTTAATACAAATATTAAACAGCACCCCTGAGATACAGCATGTTGGCCTGTTTTGCAATAAGAGCATACTGTTTGCTTATACTCAGTTTACAGTCTACTACAAGCTCCTAGTCCTTCACTAAAGTACTGAAACCTACACAGTCCTTCTGGTCTGTATTTGTACGTGCAAGTGTTCCATTTTAAGTGCAAGACTTTGCATTAGACTTTACTGAATTTAGTTTGATTGATTTTGGATCATTCCTCTAGTTTATCAGTCATTCTGAAACATTAACCTACCTGGCAGGGTGTCTGCAACTCCACCTAACATGTTGTCATTGCAAATTTCCTGAGTAAACTCCTTATAAATTGAGTCCTACCTCAAAAGTAAATTCTTCTGCTCCTTTCACATATTTATAATAGTATTTAGAACTGTTAGATATTTTCCATTAATGTTCACCATTTAAGGCCATACTTTTAAAGGGGGTTTTTCTGGCATTTAGACAGTTTGTAATTCTATTCCACCTATTGCAAATGACAAACACCCTTCCATACGTTAGCCTAGTGTTTAAAGGAGTCAATTTAAAGAAGGAGTTCAAGGTCTCTCTTACTCGGAAGGAATTTGACATTCTGTCTCCAGCTTCTCAAGCACAGTCCTTTAACCACAAGGCCACACCCATCACCTCTATAGTGTGCTACTGACCTAAAACATAGGAGAGCCCCTTCTCTTCCTACCCAATAGTCACAAGTTTTTGCTCAGCTACAATATCGAGGCTTACCCAGCTTGCAAATACATACTGTTGCATACTAGCCTGGCCAAAGCAGAGCTCTACTGGGCATGATCAGTAGGCATTTGATCACTTGCATACCTGCACTATGCTCAGAACAAAATTGTAAATTATGTATAAACAAATTGTGCCAAAAACAGCATTTACACAGCTGGATAACTGACACTTAGGCATGTAATATGAAATTGTATTTAGCCCTAAATGTTATATTTTGTCCTGGCATCCGCAGCGTACTATGACTTGCCACCATATTTGGAGAATATAATGTGTCCTAATGGAAAAATTGCCCTTTGCTGGGAAAAATGCCAGGAAATATTCCCAGAGTTAAAGCAACACTATTATTGATGCCTGTGTACTAAAATACTATTAATTTTAACTGCCCTAGAAAGAGAAATAATATTAAAGAAGTGAATGTTACTTCCAAGTTTTTTAAAAGATTACTAAAGAGGTAAACAATCAAGGCAGACTGAAAATATATATTGACAAAAACTGAATAAAGTATCCTTTAAGCAGAATTTTTCCATTAATTTGTATTTCTCTTTGTTTTACTATAATTCTGCCCTCTAGAATCGAGTATCAATCTCAGAAAACTAAGAGAAGTAGGAGGGGAGAAGACATTTTAAGTTTTAGCAGTGCTGAAATCAACTTCTAAATATGCTGTAGTTACAGTAATTGTTACCAAGACATTGAATGTGGGCTGCATTTGAGTACGCCACCAAGATTCCTAGAAATATATTTTTACTTGGATTGTTCATAACCTTTTTTTTTTTTTTTTCCCCAAATAGACCCAAGGACAGAGAGAATTTCTTGTGAAGATGCAAATGTTCAGTAAAATATTAAAGACAAAAATTCTAGGGTAAATAAAAATAAAACAAAAAACCCCACAGGCTTAAAAAAAAGAGGTGTGTTTAATGCTTACAACCTGATCTTTGCTCCAAATCTCTTGAGGGTAATAATTTAATCTACCTCTTAGGCATTTTTCCCCCTAAACCAGCAATGACTTTATGTAAATCTTGGAAAAGTGGTTACTTTTAAGCAAATATGATCTTATAGAAACCTGGGCTAGGAAAGAATTAGCGTATTCTAAAAAGTAGGAGAAATAGACCCTAGAATATAAAATGAAACTACAAGTGAATGCTTTGAGGGCACCTCTACAAGTACATCAAGGCTGCTTATGCGCTGTAATTATAGCATGTTGAAGCAGATTTGATAATCTGCATGGTAATTACTGTGCTCCAGCAGCCACCACTGTCACTTGAATCAGCTTGTTCAACGAGCTTTAGTTTAAGGATCCCGACCACCATTTTTCAGCACAGGGACACAGATACATGTGACACTTTGGGTGCTTTAATTAGAGTGGCTTTCAGAGCTGCTCTAATTAAAGCATCCCCCTACCCACGAGCACATGTATAAATACCCTGAGAGACTGGTCTTGACTTACACCACAGTCACCTGGTATATGCAGTGATTTATGCAATTCACTTTAGGTAAAGTCTAGCATTTGGATGATGATCAAACTGTCCTTCATTCACATGATGGCTTCATTCACATTTCAGTATTCTGTATATAAATGGTAATGTTATGGTAGCATTTAGAATTACCTTTAAGACTGCTTAAACTTCTGAAAACAGCATGTTTGTTATCTTTAATATCATCATTCCCATATTTAAGCATTTTACTTTAAACAGTCATTGTATAAAACAAATAAGCATCTATTCAATATAATTTTACTGAAGCTTTCTTAAAGCAGAAACCAGAAACTAGGCTTTGCCTCTTTCCTCTCACTCTTCTTAGAGCCTCTGCTTCCAAAACATGTTAGATTTAACATAGCCCCCTCTCTTCAGCATTTTCTAGTGGCTGGCTTTGTGTTCTCTTCTCCTTATAATGGTTGTTGTGGATCTTATTCTAAGTACCAAGCATTTTATTCAGAACTTAGACACCTAACTGTTGATTAGACTATTGGTTCAACTTTGGCAGCCAAGTACCTATAGTAGCAACATGCAACTCCTAAATGACTTAATATTTAAATCCTTTTGTGGACACAGTCCTTATTCCTACCTCAAAGGACTTCTATATAATTAATTAGAATAAACTGTTTAATAAAATGGCTACTTTCAGCAGGAGGTAGAAATAGGCCCAAAAATTAAAATATAAAGAACATGACACATTGCAACTTTTACAGTGTTTTCCACCTCCTGCTCTAATAGAAAGAGTTTTTCCTCACCTTCTGATCTGTATGAGAAATGTATAGGGGTAGTAAACTGAAATAACATGGTATAGTTGACTCAGTGCCAAAAGTTACGATATTCTGTGCTTATTTGTTTACCAAAGAAGTTAAATCACCCAAAATTAACAATCAGATGTCTGTAGTAAAAAAAAAAAAAAAAAAAAAAAAAAAAAGTATTCTAGTTGGTAAGATCTGTTTCCAGTATTAATTTTTATAGGCTTAAAATGACATCACAAGTTCTGAGATCATTGTTTAAAAAGCTGGTAGCTTCTTTTTCTTAAATTAATTATTGGAGCTGCTAAGGCAGTAAATATACTAATTATATATTTATGAGTAATTATAGATGAAATTCTGGCCCATCTTTTATGTATAGATAAATAATAGGTGATAACCTCCATCTGCTACATATGATACTTCATCTGATGATTTAGAGGATTAAAGCATTAATTGCCACAACATTCTGTGATTTCTCCACTGACTGGGATGCACACTTTAAAAATCTGGAGCAGGGATTCCTATAATTACAATACAATCTCAAAACTGTACCCACTAAAATCAACAGAGCCAGATTCAGATCTTGCTCTAGCCTGCTAAACTGACAATAAGACAAGGACAACAAAATCTCTTTGGTTGTCACCTACAGCCCCCAACTTGAACAACTTAGATACATCATTAATGACTTGTAACCCTCCTGGAAAATGATGACTAGCTCAAGGTAGTCATGGGAGGAAAAACCTATCTTGACTTACAAGAAGTACCCCAACCTCAAATGGCATCTTTCCAGCAACAGACAACTTCTCTTCTCACCAATGCAGTAGAACTTGCTCCAGATCTAGAAGCTACTCCACTCCACTCCGCCCCTTCATCAACCAAAAACACATTATCACTGGACCAAACAACAGGGATTATAACATTTAAGGTAATATCCAATAAAGAACACTTTTAACTCTCTGAGCATTCTATCACTGCCTCAGAGCAATTGTTCTTAGACAAATCTTTAAAAATGAACTTAAACAGGAAACTATAAAACAAATCATCCCTGTACTGCATTATACATGTTCTAAACCAAGACTACAGATTCTTATCCAATTACCTGGGTTAGGTTTTATAAATCTTATGTCCCTCAGTGGTTTAATTGCTTTGTTTTTTCACTACCCACCTTGTCTTTCTCAGCAGTGTCCCCTCCTTCATCTTCCTCCCCCTTCCCTTCCTTTTGCATTCTAACACTGCTTTCTACTCAGCAGCTCTGCTTCCTGCAGTCCCTTCACAGCATCTGATGAAGTAAGCCATTCATATTCTGATGTTTATGAAATCTTATGCTATACTTTTCTGAATTATTTAGTCTATAAAGGTGTAAATCTACCTTGCCTTCTTTGTTGCCATTCATCATCCAAAGGGTATCAGTAAGTGTCTGATAAGAATCACGTCAGGTTCATTTTCCAAATGTATATTAACAAAAGTTATGGTAAGGGCACTGAGTTTTCTGGCGGCAGACAGGTTAACTTCTGTGCATTTTGTTAGTGTCTTAAGTATAACTGTCTGACAACAGGATGCTACAATTTTAATAAGACAACTTTCTGTTTTGCAGCTGTATGTCCAGCCTGATAAAAGAGAATAGAGTTTAAGGCATTCAGATTTCATCAGAAAATACTGGAAAACTAAAGTTCCTGAAGAAATGAAAATTACTGACCTTTTCCAAAATTTGGAAGAGTCCTCATTTCATGAAGTTTCACAAATAGCATATTTATAAGCATACCACATGCACCCAAATAATACCTGCACTTTTGTTTTAGGATGGAAGAATGACAATTTTTTTTCCCAGAATCTTCACTACCACATAATGGGGGTTCTGATGGGTAGAAAATGGTATTTATAGCTTTGCTTTTGGGAATTGACTTGTAGGTAAAGTAGGTATGCATTAGAATAATGATCCAGAGCAACAACAAGGGTTAACTGATTTCTCAAAGCCTAGTTCTGACAAAAGTTTCTTTCAAGGCCCACTGAGTTGGAAGCCAACAGATACACGGGCTGGGAAATTGAAGACTTGTACTAAATCTTCCATACAGAGATAAAAGACTCTGCCACGTTGGCCAGGTCACAGTGATCGGCTGCAGAGCCTTTGTGATTTCTGGTTTTGGAAGATGGACCAAATTAGAAGACCTGTAAAAACCTAAATTAGGATGTGTGCATGTGATGAGTTTGTGAAACAAAGGAATATGCTGACAGGACAGAATGTGGAGAGTAAAACGACCACAGGGAAATCAATCAATAGTGCCTCAGAGATGAAGAGTCATCAGAGTGGAGAAAGGATATAAAAGGAGAGATTTCAGAGCAGCAAAGGATCCCTGAGAGAGGAACCTGAGTTCATGATGGATGATCTAGCCAAAAAAGCCATTTTACTGGTATGATTTTTCCAAAGAAAACACTGTAAGAACCAACTGTTGCAGCAGTAACAAAAATTATTATTCCCTGGGCTGTGCCTATTCTTGCTAATGATGATACTGTTGTGCACAAACACAAGTAAACCAAAAGCAGTCACATTGCTTAGATACTACAGCACTACAAACAACAATATTTTGCTAAATAGGGGACAAAAGAAAAAGAAATACAACAATTTTCTAAGTCAGAATTATTACATTGGATCTCAATTTCCAATTACACTAATGAGGTACTGTACTACACTGGCTGTTTAAGGTGGAAATAAAGGGTGTAAATGCAAGAGTTGTGCAGAAGGAGCTTTGGGGCTTTTACTCTTGGAATGCAAGAAGTGGAAAGTAGATACTGTTTTATAAATTAAATAAAAAGGAACAGTGGATGCAGTCCACTGATTATGCTTATCAGCCACCAGAGTCAATGGAAAACAAGCAGGTAAAACTCTGGGTTGCAAGGACTCACAGAAGTATGTGGTTCTCACCACCTGCTTTTAAGTACAACTGGGCTTCCATTGTGATTTACACTGGGTTAATATTTAACAAACATTATCTTGTTTTGGTTTGAAGAGTTATACCCACCAGCTCTAGATACTAAGAAAAGGAACTAATACTATGAATGACTGGTGCCTCCCCAGGCTTGGCAGGCACCATGGCGGCAAGCAGGGACTGCCCACAACCACCACTGGCCGTGTCAGTGGCGGGGGGGGGGGGGGGAACAGGTGCAAGCAGCAACCTCCTGTAGAAGCCAGCAGAGGCTTTGGTAGCAGCCAATCTCAAGGGGGCATGTGCCTCCCCATATACTCCCTACACATCACCTATGGCTAAAACTGCCATTAAAACTTAAAAGGACTGTCAGAGGTCACAGACTGATATCTTTATATTAGCTCCTCATTTCCTCGCACTGTTTTTAAAGGTCATCAGATAGTTTCTTACATCAGTAAAAATCAATAAAGGAAGTCAAAGTATCTTTTTTTTTTTAGCAACTTCAGCTTTTTAATTTTTTTATTAGAAATTGTAAGGGATACAGTCAGACAATTCTCAGAACTACAGACAAAGCTTGTATGCAAACTAAGCACACAACAGAATAGGTATATAAAATTACCTAGTATACAGCATTTTCTGTTTGGATGTCTGGATGTACAATAATTTCTTCCATAGCTAATTAATGGTAGATTAGCTATTTGCCTTTTACAGACAACAAAGCCTGCAATCATGATATACACGATTACACTGTCTTACAACATGAACCCATCAATCTAAGACTCATAAGACAAGAAATTTATACAATATTGTATAGTCTTATAGGCTATAAAACCAGACTTCAGAGTTTTTTTCTGTGAGAAATTTCTCAACTAGGAATCATCGTAACGTATATACCTAATTAATGTTTATCCTTGTTGATACAAAAGAGATTCAGTATAGTATGCAATTCAGATGACTTTAGAAACATTTTTTTCATTTATTAATTTCATTTGAATAATCTACATTTTCATTAAAAGAGGGATCCTTTAATGAGAAATTAATGTGCATATTATTCTTACTGGAGACATTTGAAATGTTTTATATAGGAATTCAAAGTTTTCAAATAAAATATTTGCATAAATCTATGACAGTTGGTAATACTTAATGAAAGGTCCGTCATTGTTGTGTAAAAACATATTATGCTCTATTATACTTTGACAGATTATTGCTTATTGAAAACTATTAGTGAGGTGGAGTGGGCATGCTCAAATTATTAACACAATTGTAATTAGGTGTGTGGATTTGCAACTGAAATGAAAAAAAAACCAAAAGCACTTCACACTATTTGTCTCCCATGCTGAATAAAACTGTCATTATAGCACAGAGAAGAATTGTGCTTTTTAATAATTCCACGTTTTATTCATTACTTAGATAAACCAAAGGCAAGGTATACATGGAAAAATTCTGGAAGATATGTATACATTACAGATGGAGATACTGAATGCAAAGATAAGTTTTACTGATATTCTAGCATAGTTAAAGTGATAAATCCTCCTGACAGAATCCTTTGCAACCTCCAGATTGAATAATATACCAGTCTATATAATATAAACACTGAATTATATATTTACTGTAAACCAGCACAGATTTATCTTATACCTATATAAGAAGTGCAATAAGTTTCAGTGCTATTGGGCAGCTTCAGATCAGCTGTGTCCACCAGATAGACTGCACTAGTACTGGTTTTTTGTTTTGTTAATAAATCGTTAACTGCGCTGTAGCCTAATACTATGGTGCAGCAGTATATCGTGGCAAAAACTATGCTAATATGCTACTGTGCCATAGTATTAGGCTTCTGTGCAGTTAGTATCACTAAAAAGCCATATGCTGGCTCTACTGCACAGTAGTGCCAGTTACTGAGCATTCATTTAGTATTTGGTTATGCAAGTATTAAACTTAATGTGCCGTAACTATGGAACATTAATGAACATGCAGATGCACCCAGTGTTTCTGAGGACAGATTCTCCTCCACTTCCAGGTACCTAGGACTAATAATAAATAAGACTATAATTTAACCACTTAATCTTTCTAATCAATAATCAGAAATATTTTTTTATAGTAGTACTGCTGCAAACAAAACAGCAATCCCTTTTCCAAAATTCCAGTATTTAATGAAATGCCTGAGTTGTTAGAAAAAGAGCATGTATAAATATTAGGGCTGTGCAAAAGGGTACTGTTCTATTTTGACTTGCATTTTGAGGTTTTGATGGAACAGAGTTTTGTTGCAAATTCCGTTTAAATTTGAAACCGCTGTTCTGTTTCATTTAGTCGAAACAGTGATGCTGTTTTGATGCTGTTTTGACATTTCATCCATAGGCTATAATGGGAGAAGCTCGAAACAGCCTCTATCATACAGCAGGCAGATCAGGGCCCACAACTCCAGGAGGGCTGTGGGGGCTGGGCCAGCCCTCATGGGGTTGCAGGCCCCCAATCTACCCGCCAGAAGAGGAAGGGAAGCTGGGTGCTGCTGCCTGGGACTAGGAACTGGGAAAGGGAACTGAGCCAGCTCGCTCAGTTCCCCTCCCCAGCGCTACCATCGATCAGGCTGGGGAAGGGAACTGAGCCCCACTGAGCTGAGTTCCTCTCTCCAGCCTGATCACAGTGCTGGGAAGGGGAACTGAGCCCCAGCTCAGTTCCCTTTGCCTGCACTATGATTGGCTTCCTGCAGCCCAGCTGTGGGAAGCAGGGAGATCCAGGGCTGTGCTCCCCACCCAGCTGAGCCACATGGGGCTGAAGAGTTGCTGGGTGCGCAGCCCTGGTTTTCCCATCTCCCACCACCTGGCTGCTGGCTGCTTTGAAATTCAAAATGTTTCAAAACTTTTGAAATGTTTGACTAGCCTCATTGTGTTTCAAGGCTGTTCCAAAGCCTTTCGTTTCATTTCAATTTCGCTGTTTCGAGCTTGAAATGAGTAGAAACAATGTTGAAACAAAACAGCCAGCAAAATTTCACACAGCCGTAATCAATATAATCGGCACGTCATATGTACAAAAACATTAAGAAACATGCTAAATTGTATTTAATAGAAAAGTGGGACCTTAGAACAACTGTTGTTGTCTCCATGTTTGTCCTCATCTCCTTTGTGCCATCTCCACATGAATTATTCTGCCTGCATTTTTTCTATACTTATCTCTCTCTCTCTCTCTCTCTCCTGTTCTCCTTTAGAATTTTCTCCTCTTATTATTAGAGATATACTTTTTATCCTCTTTTACCTGCAGAACCAGCTGAAGAATGAAACAGTGCCTAATTTAACACTGTAGGCCTACACCCCTCAACATGGAAAACATGCATATAACTTAATTCATGGGATAACTACAGGTATGATCCTGCACCTGTGTAATGATTACTTAGACAAGACTCTCCAGTTGGACTGAGCCAAAACAAATAAGCACTTTTTAACACAAATTTTACTGAAAGTTTTTTTATACTGACTTAAATAAACTGGTCCAAAATCATGTTAAGACAACCTATAGAAAAAAATCTATACTTTGCAAATAACAAAGAGCCTGGCAAGAACATTTTGGGCACCTATCTTAGGTATGACAGGGCTAACAATTCAGCACATGTAAGGACTTCTGAGGCAAATAGTGTTTTCATAGCATGTGGACAAAGCCAGGCAAAACAAAAGTTAGTTAATAGATTTCAAAAAATATCAAGGCACATCTTTCAATGAAATAAAATAATTAAAAGCATTTAGAACTTCTGAATCACATACATTAACCAAAACAAGATGCACTTCTAAAAATAATGTTTTTATTTTACCAATTTGTAAGATGGCAGGATTTCCTTTACATGCAGTGTTTCCAAAACAGCAAATTTATGACTTTGAAAACTACAGCATTTTTGGCCAAGAGCCCCATTAAGGAGATCAAAAATATTTTTCACTTCTCTAAAAGAACTACTTAATTTACTATTTTGGAAACATTAAAACAGGTAAACTGAGAATACTTGTCCACAGGAACAAGATATAAGAACCAGGATTTGGTGAGGCCACTGTTGATCCTTTTCTGGTTGCTTTCTGGTTTAACCCTTAGACCCTAAGCTGCCTAACAACAGGCTCAAGAATTTCAGCTGTTTTAGAAACCAGTAGGCTCATCCTGATCCATTATAGGAATGGTACCCATGGGCACTTCAGGGGCTTCATCTATCTATAGAGACTTGAATTCAGAGGTACTTTTCCCTTTTTGGCTAAATACAGTCAAAAAGCCAGAGGCTGAATCAATTCAACCTTTCCAAGTAAGTCCAAACTGCATAGATCAAACTGATAAGCAAGTGAACAGACATTCACTTTTGATTCCACAGATGCAACCACATGTCTGAAGTGGCCCAGGCCAGAAGGCTGGAGGTACTAGAGCTTACCTCTTTAGTGCTATGTCACTTTACAAGCAGCCACCAGGTGGCTTATTGTGGTGGATATTTTCAAACTTAGGCCAGAAAGGTAGCAATCTGGGTTGAGCAGCCCGGGAGGCAACATCAGGCTAAGCTGCTCCTGGAACACCTTGGAGGTAAGAATGAAGGCATGGAGAAGGAGGCCTCACTGGTCCTGGGTATGACTTGAAACTGTACCCTGCTGGTGGAAGGGTGGGCTAGTGGGGCTCCTAGTGTTGTGGGAGCCTCCAGGAAATGCCAAGACAGTTACCTCCCCAGTGAAAGGTGGGTATGGGCACCTTAAAACCTCAGCCCCCACTCTATAGTGGAGAATATACAAACTATGGGGCCAGGCATGCTGAAGGAAAGACACCTGAGTCCCTGTGGGTGTAAGACCACAAACCTATGAAGGGGCATAGAGTTAGTCCTGGAGAAGGGGCAGCGTGGAGCCCCAGTGAGGGGGAACCGGAGCCAAGAGTGTGTTTGTGTATGTTTATGTAGAGTTGCCCCAGAAGGGGCCAGGGCAAGCTTGGCCCAGGTTGGGAACTTGGCTGGCAACTACCCAAGTGAGGGTTGTGTGATCTGGATAAAGCCCCAAGGCCCACGGGAGCTGCTCCAAGATGGAGTAGGGCAGAACCAATTGTCAATGTGAGAAAGAGACCCTGGGAGAGGGGGTGGAGTGCAAGAGGCCCTAGTGAGAGGAGGGCAGTGTGAATGTGCACATGAAAGAGTGAGGGCTAAGCTTGGTCTGGCTTTAGACTGGGTGCATAGCAAGAATTTATGATGCCATCTGCAAGGCATAGGCCATCATGTAGGGGAGGCTCGGAGTGGTGGATAGCACCCCTGGCATTGGGGCCTGTAATGGGTAGTCTCCTGCATTTTCCGCTGATTATGGGAACCACAGGAGAAAGGGGGTGCAGCCCAGCCCTGATGGGCCATGCAGGGTTTTGGAATTTGGCAGGGTAAGAAGGGTAGCCATATTAATGGTCATGGTTCCCCCACCACCAAATTTCCCAACCTGGGGGGAGTCCCAAAGGCCAGATGCCAAGGTTTGCTCAGAGGCTGGAAGTTAAGCACCCCTGCAGTAGGCCAATGAATACATGTAGATAGGCTAGAGACAATTCCTTAGACAACAGGTAGAGATGCTGTAGGAGTCCACTGTCCAGAAATCCTTACTCCACACTCTTCTGGGGCATTGAGGAAATATCATATGGTACGCCTAGAACGTCTCCACCACACATAAGAATTTCACTGAGCAACAGTGTATAGGAAGATCTTTTAGAAGGATCAGCTTAGCACCCCCGGTTTTGTCACTTTTCCAATATAAATTCATATATGTTTATATTTTGAGGTCTTGGCACTTTGTTTTTGGTTGCTTTCTGCTTTTTTCCACTGCAATAGATGCTTTTCACAGCTAGTTGTTATCTTTCACAAATATTATTGTATTATTCTTGTGTTTGTTATGTATACTTATTTAAAACAAGTGTTTGCTTATCATGCAGCCTGATTGTATGATTATGGCTCTTGCATCTAGCTGCTCAAACTCATGAAAGCAGCTCCACCTCTCATAGCCATTACAGACAAGGCTTCTCCTTTGACCTCCCAAAGTTTGGGTACATTTAGTAAAAACATCTGGCTGGGGGTACACTTACTAAAAAAAAAGTTGAAAAACCCTGAGTTAAAGAACAAGGGATCAGGCAACTAATGAAGCAATTAGCTACACTCGGCCCTAGGGGAGAGAGGCAGAAGGGCCAATCAGGTGACCAGAAGGAAGCTAGTCAGAGGAATATAAGCCCTAAGCAGGCAAGGGCTAGTCTGGTCCTGCTGAGAGCAGATAGAGGAGCTCCTGAACAGGATGGCTGAGAAAAGGGACTGACCAACACCCTAGCTGTACCTAAAAGGTAAGTACCTAAGGGGGACTTATAGATAATATAGGGATCAAAGAAGAGTCAATTGTCAGAGGCTGAGGTCTTGACCCACTGCTCAAGGCAAAGGGTATGGTCAGAAAGGAAAAAAAGCTGAGTCTGTGACAGCTGAAACCCTGACAAGTGCTCAGAATGCTATGTGAAGATGCCTTTAAAGGGGAAGTATCAGAAAAAGAACAAAGGCACCAAGGTGGGGATAGTATGACTAAGCAAAACAAGCCCTGCGAGGTTATGCCCAGCTCCAGGAACTATTTCCCTAATAATCAATAGAGCAACACCAAAGTCATGGCAAATGAGAGACTAGAAATAAGGGTAGGTTGGGTAAGGACTCACAAGAGGGGTGGACCATGGTAGGGAAGAAGGAAGCAGGGTAGCTAACCCCCATCTTTTTGGGTCCTACACTCTCCATACTGATGTATTTAGAAACTAGAAAGGAAGGAGTCAGAGCAGGTATAAGGCCAATCATAACCAATCAACAATTTCATTCTGCTAATGGAAATTCAATCAAGCTCATGTTTTCTTGTTGTGTGTGTTGTTTTTTTTGGTTTTTTTGGGTTTTTTTTACAGGCATGATTTTTAACGGAATTTGCAGACAAGACTGGACATGAGGAAGAACTTCTTCACAGTTAGAGTGGCCAAGGTCTGGAATGGGCTCCTAAGGGAAGTGGCGCTCTCCCCTACTTTGGGGGTCTTCAAGAGAAGGTTAGATAGTGCTGGGTCTAGATGACCCCAGCTAGATGCCTCTTTCCTGCCTACACAGGGAGTCAGACTCAATGATCTATTGAGGTCCCTTCCGACCCTAACATCTATGAATCTATGAAGTGTTTTTAGCCATTTTTTTTAAAGGACTGTCCACAGATTTATGGACAGTTACCAACCCTGTTTGATACACAGATCAAGAAAGTAGCCTTGCATATGGTAAGATCTACAGCCGCTCCTGATTAGTACACACCTGCAGGATAATTTGGGCCTACCAGCCTGTGCTAGACTCCTATGCCCAGAAACAACACTTAATAGTGCACAATTGGGTCTGTGCCTATCACCATAAGTCACTAGCTCCTAAGCAGAATAACACCCACTGTTTATTCTTTGCTCATTCTTTCTTCCCAGTTGCCCACGACTGCTGCTCACCTCCCTCCCACAATAGACTAGATGAGGAGCTTTCAACATTTTTGAGTCGGTGTACCTCTGGCAGTCAGTCAAAGGCAGGAGACCCCTGGCGGCCAGACAAGTGTGTGTGTGTGGGGGGGGTCCCCTGGTGGCTGATCGATGACCAGGGGGAGAATCCCCCAGCAGGCAGGTAACAAGCAGGGGGGGAAATGCGCCAGCTGGAAGCAGCTGTGTCCAGCATGGTAAGGACTGCTGTCTGTTTAGTGCATGGCCAAATCTCCAAAGCAACACTGAATCTTCGCTTGATTCAGTCAAATCAAATCGGGACGGTGATTTGAATCTCCAAATCAGCTAAACCTGAATTCAAAGCAAATACTTACCACTTCTCACAGGCCTAAAATTACTATATGAGCAGAAATATTCTTCCCTTTTTTGTTTTGTTTTGTTTTTGGCATTAGAATGCCTCCTGTGTTTCCAAAAATAGACACACCTATGTCTATGTTCTTAAAATAAAGCCCACTGCCCTTCTCACTATTCCACCATCTACCCAACACCAGCATTACTACACAGCTTTTCTAGACAGCCAACAAGAAGCCAGTCTCATTCATACCCCAGTTTGCCCACATCCCTGAGAAGTAGATAGATCCAACAACTTAAAGAGATCTTGAGCACTTGTATTAATACTGCTATCAGACTGTGTACCTGAGGAAACCTTGAGCATCACATGAGTGCACATGTTCAGAACATCTTTAAGCTAACTACTCTCCTTAATTATGAGGCTTGGATATATGCAGAGGAGGAGTGAATGCCTAGGACTTCAATCTTGGAAGTAGTCCCATCAGAAAAGTAAAATAGTCATTAACTTAGTGGCCCAAAAGCAGGAAGACCTGAACAATCAATTTTTGTCAAATAAGCCTTTAGAGAAGAGAAAATTCCATTTAGTTTTGAGGTCCAAGTGATATTTACTTATGTCAAATACAAACATTTTTGTCTATCTTTATTGTTTCACTGCCTGATTTTTTTTTTCAGGCTGTTCTATGCCAGCAGATGATGAGTTAGACAGGGTGTCACTTCCTCCACAGTGTGCATCTTAGCAAACTTCTCCCTTGGTTACCTATACCTGGAATAGCTTTGTCTCCATTTCCGTTATGACACACCAAACACGATGCTTGCTGCCTGCATAAAGGATATACATGCCCTTCACTAATGACTCAAGAATGCAACCATTGCAGCTACTGCGAGGATGAAAGCAGAAGACTGGAGCTGATAATCAAAATGATGCATCTGGAATAGCAGACCACTGGGATTATTTTTATCTGGTGAGGACAGGGTAGTTTTGAAGATGCATCTAAGTATCAAAGACTGTGGGTTCAAAAGTCCACTCAAATTTACTCATTTGCTTGATAAAATAAAATGTTAATAAGACAATATTGGTTTTGTGAATCCAGCCACATCTTAATGAGATTCTAAAATAAGTGCCTCTGCTTAATTCTGAAATGTTTTAAAGGACTAAAACAAAAATATACCTGTGCTCATGCACTACTTCCTGCTGCCATTCAATGTTATTTGTAAAATATTAATGTATGCATTAGTTAAATTATTATATCTAATTAATAACAAGCATTAATTATGTTAATATTATACAATAATATCAAATAATAAGCGAATACTTTTCTCTTTAGAATAATTAATGTTGATCTTCCTAAGCCATCATCTGAAACCAGCTCTCATTGGATTGGGCTCTAATTAATTACATCAAAAATAGTTTGTTTTTATTTAAAGCAACCCTTTTATTAAGCAATATCAAAAAATTACACCAATAGTAGAACAGGAGCAGGGAAAAGTTTGGAGGTAACTGTGAAGCAAGGAACACCCTCCCCAAGGAAAAATAAAATATAAATTTACAGCTTGTACCAAAAGAGAGATAGAGAAACCCACTGAAAAATCTTAGAAATCTTTAGAAAACTTTCTTCTGCAAGAATTGTTCTAAGGCAGGGGTGTCCAACCTTTTTGAATGTGGGGCCAGATCATGAACTTTTTAAGACTCAGTGGGCCAGCAAGCCATATTCAAAGACCTCACAGAAGCGGTATCACATCAGGAAGTGATGTCACGTGACCTTTGACACCAATGAAGTTGCAGGAAGTGACAATGAAATGGGTCTGGAAAGGTGGTTTAAAATCCAAAACAAAACAATATAAAAGCAAGAATGAAATAATACTTAACACTTGACTAAAATAAACACTTTCACTTTTACTCACTTCTCAATGAATGAAAGAAGCATAATGCAGGCTTGCCCTGGAACACATGGGCGTACAGCACCAGGTAGAGGAAGCCATGGAGGAGCAGCCAGCTGTTGGCCTCTAGCAGCAGCAGCAAGGAGGAGAAGCAGTGCCTCAGGACACTGCCCAGCTCCATCAAGGACGAGGAGCCCAGTCTTCACACAGCCACGTGCACGCAGCCCGCCTCCCATGGAGGAGGAGGAGAAGGAAGGCACAGGTGATCTTGTGCTTCCTCCTCACTAGTGCACACATGCATGTGGCACCCCCACACAGGCTCCTCAGTATCCCGCCCAGGGATGCGGCCCCGCTGACAGTCAGGCAGCCATGTTTCACGTTCATGCAATCATCCCCACACCGGACTGGACTGCACCATGCCACCCCAACCTGCTCTGTGCTGCCCCTTCCCCACTGATGCAGTGTGGACCGTCCCTGGCGCAGGGCTTAAAGGAGCCACATGATGGGCGTGGAGGGGGGAACACACCTCAGCCCAGGCCTTGGGACCCACCTTGTGCGTGCTTACCCGCCCCAGCCTCCATGGGTAAGACAGAGGGGCCCTTGTCCCCCAGGGAAGAGGGCCAGCAGTCACCAGGCAGCCAACTGCCTCATAGTCCGTGTTCACCGGTTACCTGCTGAGGGGCTGGGGGAGGGACAAGGGGTGGGAAACATCTCGGGCCTCAGAAAATGGCTTGGCAGGCTGCATGGCATCCAATTCGCCATATTTTGGACAAGCCAGTTCTAGGGTGTCCTGTTCCCAAATGTGATTTTTTTTTTCGCTATGATAGTGACTTGAAAAAACCCTACCTTTAACAAAACCTGTATTTTCACCAGCTTTTTCCCTTTGCTTCCATCATAACTAAGCCTTTAATGCTTCAGTCTTTGTGGATAACTCTCCTGCAGGTCTGCAGGCCCACACCAACTTCAATGGGATTCCACATGGTTTAGAGCCTAAGGCTGCCTATACAGGAGTGCAGAGGTTGCTCCAACATGTTGTAATGACAGCGTACTGAAACAGACTCAGGAGTGTGGTAATTACCATGCTCCAGCAAGTCTCCACATCTCGTGTATTAGCATCCCAATGCTTCAAAATGAGGGGGTGTGCTTTAACTAAAGCTCATTTGACAAGCTTTTAAATAAAGAGCGCCCACCATTATTAAGTGTGGGGACGCTGATACACAAGATGCTCTGGGTACTTTAAATTAAAGCGGCTCTCAAAGCCACTCTAAATATAGCAACCCCCTCCCCCATCCCAAAACACACATAAAAATGCCCCAATTTTGTATGTGGAATCAGACAGAACCCTTTTTTTTTTTCTTATGCTTTGGAACAAAGCTCATTAGTGCAATACTTCATTCCATACACCAAGGCAAGATAGAGATATTACACTTTTATTGATATAAGTGATTGGATGCCAGTTAATACCCATAACACAATAGAAGTTTGGCATAAATGGACTGATTTAAAACTGGATCAACCCAGTCTTAGATTTGCTCCCCCACACACCAAAAGTTGTGTTCTGTTTGCTACCAAGCTAAACTTTGCTATTTACAGAAAAGCATAATTTAGATCAATTCTAGCCTTTTGAATGTTTGTACCTAGCCCAAAAGGGCTGCTGACTCTCTTACTAAATGCTGTTTTGTTCCTAGGATAGCACAGCGTGGAACATGAACAGGAAAAGCACTATCCTCCTTTCTCTCTGAACAGAAAGTAGGGTAGAATGCCTTTATGTCAAACTCTACGAGGAAGCTAATGATGAACAGTGTAAGACTAATCATCTTAAAACAGCACCTCTTGTAATTAACCAACTCAAAAGGCAGATTCATGTACTCAGAAGTGAATAGCAACAGTAAAAAGCAGACTTATTTGAGTTATTAACTATTAATGAAAAAGTATTTTACTGCTTTTCTGTAGGATCTTCAACTGAAAATAAACTAAGCCTAATCAGATCTGTCATCTACAAAAACTAAAAAAAAAAAAGTTCAAATGCCTAGAAAATATTTTTTTTCTAACCTTCTCTTTCCTTTCCCTCTCTTTTCTTACATACCCTTTTTAATTCTGTATGTTCTACAGGAAGTTATATCATAGTTTAAGCAACCTCCTGCTTTTATCACTGAAAAGTGATTTTGTGTATCAGTCTTGCACAGTATTTTGCTTTTGTTGAACCAGTCTATTTCCATTTGTTATTCTATCATCCTACAAAATATTTCCTGACAGAATACACACTACCCAATCTGCAGTGATTTAGCCACTACTTGTCATGTTGCATTAGAATGATACATTAAAATAAAAGATGAAAAATGAAGAAGTGGAATAATCTAGTATAGCATTCACAATTAGGCTTGTTGGTTTTTGGTATTAAATAAAATATTCTGTTATCATAGTGAATGTTTTATAGACTTCTATAAGACCATCCCCACTTCCCCACCTCCCTCCCCACCTCATTCCTGCTAGGCCTTTTCTTTCCAGACTTTAGACGCCCAGAATTTTAAGTCTCTCCTGGTGTGGCAACTACTCCATACCCTGATCATTTTTCTTGGCTTCTCTATACCTTTTCCGATCCAATTTTATATATATATATAT
>JAGPOW010000304.1:49737505-49754769 GCA_030014935.1 Caiman crocodilus | reverse complement strand
TATATATATATATATGGAGACCAGAGCTGCACACAGTATTCAAGATATGGGACCAACACAGATTTGTATAATGGCATGATGATGTTTTCCCCTTTGCTTTCAATATGCTTCTTAATGATACTTAACATTTTATTGGCCTGTTTGGTCATGACAACTGAGCTGATGTTTTTAGATAACTACCCACAATGACCCCAAAATCCCCTTCCTAAGTGGCAAGAAACAGTTCAGAGCCTATTGTTGTGTCTGTATACTCAAGGTAGGTTATTTTTTCTCAAGTGCATTAACTTGCACATGTCAACACCAAAGTTCATCAGCCTTTTTTTTGCCCACTCACTTAGCTTGGTTAGAACTTTTGGCAGCTTGCCTCCATAAGCTTGGGATTTGACTAACCAGAATAAAAAGAATAATTTAGAATAACAATAATAACTTGGAAATTCCACTATGCCCCCCCACTTCAAGATCACTGATGAAAATGTTAAATACACTTAACTCCAGCACATACTGTTGCAGGACCTCACTCTTGAACTCCCTCCATCCTGAAAAGTGACCATGTAGCCCTACCTTAGCTGCTGCATGTCTGCACAAACTCTGGCTCCTCATGTTTGACTCTTGCATAGTACAGTTTCTTTGATGCCACATTAGAAAAGATTCATTTGACTAAAGCTGATCTGGAAATTCATGGTGAAACCTAGCAGAAGAAATCATATAGCTCCTATAGGCTGAATCTACACAAGATGCTGGCTGTGTAGTTGTTACTGTGCAGTCATTTAGTACTTGCATACAATAGCATCCCCAAATGGCTTTTTGGTGATGTTGATTGCTCAGTAGCTCGTTACTACTGCACAGCAGCATCGCATCACACTTTGCGTCATGCAACGCTACTGAACACTACTAATGAGCTACTTAGCACTCAGTCTCTCATGTAGATGCAGCCATTGTACATTCTTGCAGCTCACCACTGTCCACTTCAGACCAATAATATGAAATGTCCATATTAAGTTCTAAAAATAGAGGTATTGATTATGATGATGCTTTATATTGCATGAATAGATGGAGAAGGAAGTAAGTTTCCAGCCAAGGATCTAAAAGCTAGAATAAAAGTTTCCATATTGTAGAAGAAAGGCTAGATGCAGTGAATCTTTAAAAGATTGTTTCTCCTAATTCTGCTGTGCTAATTTTTTTTAATATACCAAATATGACAATATAACAACAATATGACAAAAACTTCCCTTGCTGCCCCAATGCCCACAGTTTCTATATTGCCTGAACATTATTAGCCCTTAGCCATATAGTCTTTCTGGAAAGACCTAAATTTCTGACATAAAAACAAGAGAAAAATTGTCTATTTCACACACTACTAAAAGCTAGATGAGGGCATTCTTTGTTTTCTTTAAAAGATACCTTTAAGAGCAGGAAGGGATTTGGACTGCTTAGGAAGAAGGCTTGATTAGAAGTTGTCCTGGGGTGCCTGATGGGGAGAAGCGGGAGGAGGATCACCCGGGGTACAGAAGATCTGTAAGAGTTTTGCCACCAGTGTATTTCTTCAATCATTGAACTCCATATAAATTTAGGTGGCTTAATCAGGTGTATATTTCCTAAGATTATTCATGCATAGTACATATATCTTTGATCCTTTTCAATGTGCACTACTGAACAGTGGCTTAGGCCCCTGAAAGATATTATGCCGAAGTTGTGATTAACCAGTTAATTATGTCTTAAAGCACAACCCAGCCACACATGCAGGCAATTAATGGCACAATAAAACAGGAAATAAGCCACAACATTATCACACAAATATACATAGTAATTTACGGCTGATTTCCATTGCACCTTAACTTGAATGTATGGCAAAGTGCGGTCTCCAGTGCATCCATGCCAGCTGATGATCAGCTGATTTTTGGCTGAACTGGAATCACATGAGTTTCTATATTGACAGCTGATGATCAGCCAATTGTCAACTGAACTGGAACATCAGGAGTTGAAAGCCCCAGTGTGTCCCTGCTGGTCAGTGATCAGTTGATTGTCAGCATATCAGCAGAAATGGGACTGTGCTGTGTCTGGTTCAAGCCCTGGGGCTTCTCTGCTGGCCAATGGTCAGCAGCAGGATCAGGACCATGCCAGGTAGTCCTAAAGCAATCCCAATCCTGCCAGTGATCAGTTGACTATTAGCTGGGACTAAGAGGGTCAAGTTCAATCCCTGTTGTGGTCCCAATCCAGCTGACATTCAGCTGATCATCAGCAACCAGCTTTCAAATTGCTGGTGCAGGGGGGCCCAGGATCATGATGGAGCCAGAGCTGGATCCAGCGCCGCTGTCACCACAAGGTTTTGCAAGGTTTTGCAGTGCTGCTGTCACCACAAGGTGGAACCAGTAAAGCCACCACCACAGGGCTGTGCAATTCAGTCCCAGAGCTCCAAACCAGCAGCCACATGCAGCATGGAACAGGAACCCCATGCAGTGAGTGGGACCGTCTGACACGCTTCCTGTGAGTCACTCCAAGACTCAGACAGTACTAGGGGCCAGCTCACAGGTCATATGCTTGACAATCCTGCTTTAAATGGCCATCTAACCATAACCTTAGGTTTCACTTAAGTTCATGGACCAAGTTTGACAAACTATTCAAAAAGAGTCCTATAGTATCTTTACAGTTTTTTCCTAGACCACACTGTCATTTTAAATTAAACGTGACAAAACTGAAGGATCTATAATTTTAGTTGTCTTGTGTTTATTTAAAGCTGAATCTCATAATGTCCCTCCCAAGTGTGTTTTCTGAATCTGATTATTTAAGCCATAAGCAAGTACTAAACATGTGTGCAATGTGATTTAGTTACTAACAACTTATCTAACAACCTATATTAAAACTTAGCACATATTGTCAAGTGTTTCTAGAACAAAGTCATCAACAACTCTCAGATTCTACCTCACCCCCACATACTCTCCCACCTCCTTAAACAGAGAATTCTGTGAAGGTTGGTAATTTAGAGACCAACTTAGAAACTGCACTGATCATTTTGTTGCATAAAAAAGAAGTCAGCTTTAAACAAGCCTATGCCATTAAAGAGATTTTAAAATAACAAGCTTTACTATTAAAATAAGTGCTTTTCTTGAACAACAGAGGAGTATTCTCTTAAGGTTTGAGTTTTATTCTATTTGCATACAACAAATACAATCTAGTAATGATCACTGGTACCTAAGCTATTCTGTGATAAATTACTTTTTGCCTTGCAAGATGAGCTCTGTGGAATCCCCGTTCTTTAGATGCAATACTTCAGAGCTAAGAAACTGTCATCTAGTTGTTAACAAATCCAAGAGTTTTAGTACTGGCAATGTTTGATTTTCACTATTTGTCATTAAATTTGAGGTCTACCATGATGACTTAGCATTTTTTCCTACTCAATAAAGACCTTCTGGTCTTCAGTGTTACCTTAGTTCTCTACCCTTTGATACCAGAAAATAAAGGGAAACTCATTACTAATTTGTAAGAAAAAATTGTGTTTTTTTCTGTTGTTAAAATTACATTCAGTTCCAGTTCTCTCCAAAAGAGAACAGATTTGTAAAGAGTTTTTCAAATATTCAAGGTATTTCTCAGGGGATGAAATAAGGGTTTTCTTTCTATTTTTTAATTTAAAAAATAATTTTAAGAACTATTTGTTCTTTTATCTGTTCACAACATAAAATTTGTTTCTGAATCTGAAGGTATTATGAGATTATATTTGTTGTGTGTAAATAAAATCAAATCCAAACCAGTTCGCTTGAAGACCGAGCCACAAATGGACTTAGGCACTCAGTTCTCAGAGTAGAATTGACAACCCTGACTTAAACACTTACACATATTACCTTGAATCCCATCAGAATGGGATTTATAGCAACTAGAATATTGAGAAGTAGAATTGCCTAAGATAGCCAATAGTATATGAACCAAAGGGGGGGTGTTTCTGAAATTCTATATCTCTCCAAAATTAAGAAGCCTCCCTCCCTTGAATAAGGTGCCTATGTGAAACTGGAATTCACAGCCCTACCCTCTCCTGGATTTAAGCATGCAAGTTGTCCTTTTGCATATAGACAAATGGCTGTTTTCTTTTAAAACATGACAAAAGGAAGAAGAGCAAGGAGTTTGGGAAGGCGGTGGTGGTGCCTAACATTTTATACAATAACCTCTTGGTTAAAAAAAAACAAAAAACAAAAAAACCTAGAAGTTAGAGTCCTGTGTTTATGGTCTGTCTCAGCCCGAGAGGATTTGAACTCAGATATCCCATCTCCCAGGAGAGATGGGATATCTGAGTCTTAACAACCATGCTAGAAACAAGGACTGGGTAGGGACACTCTCCAGTACTCTTGAGAAGTATGCCAATATGAAGAAAGGCTTGGGATACTCAAGGAGTCAGAGACAGACCAAAAAGAAATAACAGGATTCTGTATATCAGTATTGAGAAAACTCACTTGGTAAGGGGGAACCCACAGTTTTGATTGATTCTCCCAAGATTGCTTATGAATTTTGGATTAAAAAGTAACTGAGTAAAATACAGAAACAGTCCTGGAATAACCTAGGACTACCCACTATCATTAGCACTGGCCTTATTCTTTTTTAATGTAACATCATTGTAGTTGTGTTTTGTGCAGAACTGTATGCTGTCCATGTGTTAGGTGTGATCCTACTGGATTTGGATCCTCAGGGCATGTCTACACTGCAGCAATGCTAGGTGCCTACAACTATTGGTCCTAGCACACTCTGCCCACCTGTGCTCAAAAACATGATCCACACCTGGAAATATGACCACTCTGGCCCCATCCCACTACGACAACACTTGCTCTCGGGCATACCTAAATGCATGGTTACCTTTTTGTGGATACTCTAGATTCCAAGACTCTCAACACTGTCAAGATAGTAGTAGTTCTGGGCATTTGTAAAAGTAGTGCTTATAGGTGCCCAGGGAAAGCTACTGACAAAAACTTAGGTGCTTGAGGGAGTTAGATGATGACTTAGAAAGGGTATAGACATGTGATCAGTTTATCACAGGGGAAAGAGAGAGCAGGATTTTACCACGTAATCTTACAGATCAAGGGTGTCAACCCGAGCCCCAGGACAGAACCAGATTAGAGGATCCTTGTAAACTAGATCTGCAGGCAGGCAGCAGCTGTGGTGGCACCAAAAATGGCTGTGGAGATCGATTTGGTGGCAGTGGCAGCTACAACTGCAGTGGGGCATACTGCGGTGGTGAGGCAAGTTGCCATAGGAAAATGGGATACAGCCGTTACTTGTTCCCTCTGTCACCTGGGTCCACATCCAGTGGGGCCCTGGGACTCTGAATTTCATGGCAGACCTTGCCTCACTTGGCATACCCCAAAATTTCCTGGCCTGCCAGCAACCTGGTAAGCCAGATGGAGCAGCTCCACAGGCTAGATCATGTTTGACACCCTATTCTGGGTGGTAATGGCCTATGTATATAGAATCATGAAGGAAAAAAGGCTGCAAGGGATGTCCAGAGGCCACCTATCCAAACCCTACCAAGACAGGATCATTCCCATCCAGACCATTCTATACAAAGCCATTGTCTAATGTCTTAGTAAAACTTACAGTCAACCCTAACATAACCACAAGACATAACACCCTAATCTGCAACAGAAAACTCAGAAGAGCACAGTCTTGGACCTGCAAAGGTGTTAAAATATGGTCAAGAAACCCAAAGAAAAGAGCCACTATAGAGGTAGTTGACTAATTAGCTCTGCAGTAAAGCATGCACCCCTATTAGGCTGGAGTAAACTAATTAACTTTGCCATAGAAGAGTACTGCCCAACAAAAGTACTATCCTATGGCAGAACTATTTACTCCACTGCAACACATGTGTAGAGAGTGACCAGGGCTGACTGGAGCAATGGAGTGCTAGTGCAGGGGGCTGCCTGCTGGCTAGCCCCACAATGCAGCACCCTTGTGCCCCAGCCAGCCCCTCCACAGCACATTAAGCTGAAACAGATCAGGTCCAGCATGCCTGACCTCCAGGGCTCTTCTGCTAGCCAGGGCTGCGCCGACCTTGCTCAATGTGTGCTGCAGTCCCAGGGACCCTTATGAATATTGTGCCCAGGAGCAATAAAGTCCGGCACAAATTGCACCAGAGTTTATTTAGGCACACTAATTGCACATGAAGGTATGCCCAGTACCAACTAACCACCAAGCTAATCAGCTGAACAGTTATGCAAATGCAGCTATTCTGTTTCTTGTTCAAAAGCAGCCCACTTAGAGGACCTCAGTATGCTTGATGGGTCTGCTCCCTGAGACACTGTTTGATGTGTAGACATGTCACACTGTCTTTGATGTGTAGACATAGCTTAAAATTCAAGGTGGAAGGTGGTAAAACAGAAAGGATTCAGAGAAGAGCTGTGAGCAAAAACATGTTGAAGAATGAAAGGCTTCAAAAACTTCATCTACAGGTGTGGACGTATGAATGCTTGGACCCCTTCCGAAAGGAAAACATTTGAAAAAAGTAGATGTTGGCATTTTTTAATTGCTACATGTAAACAAACTAAAAATAATTCAAACACAGCAAATATTCCATCCTTAACCCAGGATGAAGGAGTGTTAAAGTTGAAGTGGGTTTCCAGTATCTGAATGGTTCTCAGCTTCTTCACACATAACTAAAATGTACCACCTTTTGCATTTTTTAAGTTTCTGCTTTGGAAGGGTTCCAGTTCATGCATCCAAACCCTATTTATAAAACAAGAGGTTAAGAGGTGAAATGATCACACACTACTACATGGGGGACAGCAGTTTAAATAATGGAAAGCTCTTCCAAGTAGCAAACAAAAGCAGAGTTTTTGTTGTTAACAGATAGAGTAACTAAGCATTGGAACAATTTTCCAAATATGTGGTTGATTCTCATTCACTGGAAGTGTTTAAACCAAATCTGAATGTTTTGCCTCCTAAAAGACCTAGAATCATAGGAAAATAAGGCTAAAAGGAATCTCAAAAGATTATCTAGTCCAGCTCCCTGCTCAAGACAGGATCACCTTAGTCAAAACATCCAAGACAAAGTTTATTCATGGAAAACCTATGGCTTGGGTTGTACAAGAGGACCCTTCTGGCCCTATCATAGATGAATAATTTTCAGTGACAGTAGTTAGGGATAGAAGAAAGGGAGGCTTAGGACTTCCCTGGGGTTCTGAAAATATTGGATGATCTACTTTTCCTGAAAGATGCGCAAGAAAACGCTTATCCTTTTATGAATTATGCTATTGACACTAAAATGGTGACTTGAAGAAGAAAGCAGTTTGACGCTTTTCCATTGATTAATAAGGGTTTATTTTAAGTTATTTGCATTTAACTCCGTTTTCAAAAGCATTACAGACAACTGTTCTTCTGTAAGATTTCTGGAATGTACAGACATAACAACAAGTGTGTGGTTAATGGAAACAATTTCTATTCAGTTTGGTTTCAAGAACAATAAAGTGTATGTATAAGACGTACTTCATTTCAATGTTCCCTTTAAAATCACATTCCTGCAACATTCCTTTCTGCCTACTTAAAATTCTCTTGGTAGATCCTACTGGTTAAGTTTTTCTCTATTTTCTAACCTGAACTGTTGTGCTGAACTGCAGTATTAAATAGTTGCCACATTACACGAGAGGTTTCTGCATCTCAGTGGTGGGTGAATACATGTCCACCCCCATTCACACAGTACTGACAGATTATTTGGCAGTCTAATTTCAATCAAGTTTATCTGCCTCAAGAATATTTTTAAACATCAAGACAGAAGTTGCCTTAGAATTTAATAGGTCTGGAGGAAACCTCAAAAATAATTTTTCACAGAGATAAAAGGAACATCATCTTCTTTGAACTGATTTGGTATTCGATCTGTCTTCTGGTGAATCATGCTCACCTCCCAGGCTCTGCAAAGTGTGCCCTGGCTATGTTTCATGCTCATTCACAGTTTATCATATTAGTGCCTTTGACTTTCACTCTCAAATTCTGCAACCTCATCTCCCATACCGTTCCATAGGGTCATCGTGTCCTCCTTGGATGCTGGCCCTTACTTATATGCTTCAGTAACCAAAAAGGAGTGGAACAAATACCAAAAACTTAAATAGTTAAGGACTATGATGAATCAGGGTGGACTGGCTCTATATTTAAGTGCTTTGTATCGCAAATGCTCCTGCCAGATTTATCTTTCTCAAATAATATATTAAAATGAGAACTGAAAACTATCTATTAACTTAAAAATTGATAGACAAAACTTCATGGCATTGTTGATACTGCCAATTTAATATTTCACTGCTGAACATATAAGTAGAAATAGCTACATAATTTTCTTATTTCAGGTTCTTTAAATAAACATTTCAGGCACCATTGTATTAAATGAAGAGTAGAAACTCTAAACAGCAACAGGTGTTTGAGTATAACTCTAAAAGAAGAAAGAAAAAATTTCTTTGCAATCTATAAAAGAAACTTTTCTCCCTTATGTTTTTGCTTGTGTGATGTACATATTTTATTTCATCAGAAACTTCTGCACATTTTCTATATTTCCACCAAAGCACTGCAGAATTTAGATTGAGCTTCCTTCCATAAATACGTGTTGAATGTAAAATCTTAGTATTAGAATCTCTTACCTTTCCTGTGCCCTCCTTCTTCTATCCAAACTCTGTCTAACTACCTGGTAAAGCCCTTCAGGAAAATGACTAATCTTTTTTTTTTTTTCCCCAAATGTACGCCACACACTTAAGAGATACAGAAATAAACACCAAAACTGTTTTTAGTATGAAAAAGTCAACTTCACAAAAAGCAAGATGGAGAGGAGAATTTTTAATATCACACTTTCCTTCTTTCTATTGATCTGTCCTTAAGTGTTCTTTAGGAAACAAACCCAGAGAGCAATTCTAGGAAGCAACGCATATATTCAGTTGCTATGTTTTCCACGTGGGCCTGATCCCATAAGATGACGAGTGCCCTCAACTCCCACTGAAGTCAATCATCCTCTAAACTGGGAAACAAACAGATTGCCAGAGTATTCATCACCAGTGCTGCTTACTTTTTTCATCACCAACACTTAAGTTACTATGATTATTAATGCTGCCCTTTAGCAATGACTGATGAGACTTATGTCGAGGTAAGTGCTTAACATAAATACAGGGTCTCACAGATTAAAGCTTATGTATCATATTTGATACTGCTGAGATACTATTTCAATTTTCCATAATTTCAAATATTACTTTTATGTAATGTCTTATAGTACTACAGAGTTCCATAAAAAAGCTCAGTGAAAACAACCGGATTTTGAATAAGGAGCTATGCACGCACGTGCATGCATATATATGTAAACTGTGCATTGCAAATTATAGAAATATTGTATAGTGAATAGTCAATGATCCCTGTGTAAATATTTATATCAATAATTTAACAATCAGGGCACTATTAGAATGTTTGCAATGGTGTTTGTCAAAAACTTCTTTAAAAAAGTATTTAAAATGATTTCATGAGATCTCATTTAATTCAAGTTCAGAAAGTCCCTGCAACTGTGATTTTATTATATTCTTGGACAATCGCTAAGGTATTGAAGATAAAATAGTAAAATAAACTCTAACATTTGAATCTATATATTGCTGTTATATTTAGACCCCAAAATCCAACCTGGCTGGAGCTGTCATTCTGTGATATAACGAAGAGGAAATTAATATTATACACAAGATCATTAACTCCTCCATTAGCAAATGGTTCAGTTGGAAATTTCAGGAGTGCATGGAAAAGCATTGTGAGAAAGGTATTAATCATAAAGACACACTGGAGAAAGCTAGAGATGTAACCCAAGGTCCCTGCTTTCTGTTTAAATCCAACATCTAGCCCTGACAACTGTATTTTAGAAGGTATTACAAGCAAGGGGCAAAGGGTATACTTTGAGGAGAAACTCTATATATAGCGTCAAATTTGAGCTAGACTCTAAAAGAAAAATAAAACATTTCTGATTTTCTTCAAATTTGTAGAAGAAACCTTTTTAGATTCTAATAACAAATGACCAGTTACTAAAGAAACCAATTTGCATAGTGTGAGAGCTAATTTCTGAGTTATTATTTGGCACTGGGCCAGCTGGGGTGAAGTATTAGGCACTCCACACAAAAAGCAACTGACATCCTCCAGGAAGAACAGGAATTCACTGCCAAAGTCTCTGACATTTAAAAAAAATATTAAATACTTAGAATTAACTTTCTGTGGTTCTTCTTGATCCTTCTGCATACTCTTAAAATCAGAGGAACAGGCAGCAAGATACAGTCAGACTCATAACCAGTACATCAAGGAAGCTTACATCAGCTATGTTGCTTATGATACTCCTATATGGAACAATATATCATGAGATACAAACTATGGACAGAACCAAAAAAGCACAAGGAGTAAGTTACCAATTTTCCAAGCATCTCAAGATAGCCTCTTCCATCACTCATTTCTCTTCAAATTCAAACTCTGACAAGTGAGTCAGGTAGGTAAGCTTTCTATTCATGCTTGAAGACTGTCTAGTTCTTGTGATGATGACTCTCAAAGTTTTCTACTTGAGTCTATAAATCTTCTTTTCTTTGATCCTTTTATGTTGTGTAAGAAAAAAGTTTTTTTTTTTCTAAGTGGAAATAAGTAAAAGAACTTATTCCTTCAAGATTCTTGAAGCTTGATGGGTAAGAAAGAGTGCAACTTGAACAAACACAGCAGGCAGTTATGAAAGACCCCTAACTTACGAGGTTGGTATTTGATTACAAATGTGCCAGAAACAATTTCATAAACTATGGGCAACTTAATAAAATGTAACTTGAGGATGCCAGAGTGACAAAAGAAAAGTTTGTGGCCTTCTCATATGAAAGACCTAGTGCTCTACCCAAGGGCAGATCTAGGATTGCAAAAAGAGGGGTGCAGGAAATGTAGAACTGGCTGCAGCCAAGCCTTGATGCCACCCAAAGGCAGATCACACAACAGTAGCATGTGTAAGGAACCTTTCTGGGACCCCATAGCAGGTATGACTCCCTTGCCTCTCCACACCCGCAGCCACTCTCTTCAAGTGCCCATGTTCTTACCATTCCCTCCCATTTCCCCCTCCCTCTCTCCAGCAGAGGCTGCCTCCAAGCCTGCTGCCACCCCCAAAACTGATTCAGGGAAGGGGAAGTCCCAGAATTGCTCCCACCCTGCTCTAGCCAGAGGTTGCAGTGAGCATCTGCATGGAGTGTTGGGCTCAGTCAGGGACAATGGCAATGGTGAGCAAGTCCCCATTTGCAGCACCTGATTCCTGCCTCGTCCCCCTGGATGCTTCCCACTGGCTGGAAGCTGGTGTTGAAAATTAGGACTGCCCATCAATGCCACTGCCCAGGCCAGCCTGGCACCCCACACAGCTGTTTCCTACAGCTGGAGGACCCTGTCCACAGAAGAAACCTGGGTGGGTTGTCATTCCTAAAGGGAGCAATCCTTCGGGCACAAAGAAGACAATCTTATTATACATGAAAGGGGGCAAAGGGTCCAAGAATTTCTCTTGGCTGAACAGGCAAATCCAGTAAAGATTAGGGGCCAAAAAAGAAGCATACAGACCATGGGAGACTGGTCTTAGTCAGGGGAGCCAAATGCCCCCTAACCCTAACCCCCAGAGACCAGGGGGAGAGTCCACCATCAGCCAATCTCACCGAGGGGTACTTTGCCTAAGTGAGGAGTGCAGCCTATCAGGGGGTGCACCAGAGCTCTCACCCCTATGCACCCCCTACACATTGCCACTAATACAGACTGTGGAAGCAGGGGGTAGCTACTAAGGAAGAGTATACCTCCCTGGCACACACTTGCAGGGAATCAGTTAGAAAGGACAAAGCTGCAATGGAACTTTGGCTGGCAACAAAAATTAAAGACAACAAAAAGGTCTTCTACAGGCATACAGGGAGCAAAAAGAAGAGGCAGTAACATAGGACCCCTACAGGGCAGACTAGGGCAATTGGTGACAGATAGGCAAGACAAAGATTAGCTCTTCAATAAGTTTTCTGCTTCTGTATTCCTGAACATGGATCAGGACAAATCTCCCAACTGGATTAAAAACAAGGGACACTTGGAGAGGCTGGATGTGTTTAAGTCAGCAGGCCCAGATGATCTTCATCCAAGGGTGCTGAAGGAATTGGCCAGTGTCATAGCAGAATCACTGGCACAGTTGTTTGAGCACTCATGGTACTTAGGTCAGGTCCAAGAGGATTGGAAAAGAGCCAATGTGGTCCCTATTTTCAAGAAGGGGAGGAAGGAGGATCTAGGTAACTATAGACCAGTTAGCCTCACCTGGATCCTTAGGAAAACCTTTGAAAAAAATTATCAAGGATCATATTTGTGGGAGTCCAGCAAGAAAAATAATGCCGAAGGGCAACCAGCATGGGTTCACAGCAGGTAGATCCTGCCCAACTAACCTTGTGTCTTTTTATGACTGGGTCACAAAATGCTTAGATGCAGGGGACAAGGTAAATGTCACCTACCTGGATTTAAAGAACGCTTTTAGTACAGTATCTCATTTTAGTCCCATAAATAAACTAAGCGACTGTGACATAGATGATTACACGGTCAGGTGAATGGCAAATTGGCTAATGGGATACACCCAGAGAGTGATGGTGGATGGGTCAGCATCAACCTGGAAAGATGTGGGCAGTGGAATTCCCCAAGGTTCACTCCTTGGACAAGTGCTGTTCAATGTCTTCATCAGTGACTTGGATGAGGGCATGGAGAGCACTCTATCCAAATTCATGAATGACATCAAATTATGGAGTAAAGTAAACACATTAGTGGGCAGGGAATTAATCCAGGTGGATCTGGACAGGTTGGAAAAGCGGGCAGAACAGAACAGGGTATAGTTCAACAAAGACAAATGCAAAGTGCTGCACCTAGGGAAAAGGAATCACCAACACATCTGCAGGCTATGGGATGACCCTCTCAGCAGCACTGTGTAGAAAGGGATCTTGGAGATGACTCCAGGATGAACGCAAGTCATCAGTGTGATCAAGTGATCAGTAAAGTGATGCACTTTATTATGAATTAGCAAATACATCAAAAACAGGTTCAGCAAAACGATACTTCCTCTCTACATGGCACTGGTGAGGCCACAGCTGGAGTACTGAGTCCAGTTTTGTGCACCGTACTTCAAGAGGGATGTGGATAACCTCAAGAGGGTCCAGAGAAGGGCCACTCGTATGGTTAGGGGCCTGCAAGACAAATTGAGGGACCTGAATCTCTTCAGCTTCCACAAGAGAAGGCTGAGAGGTGATCTTGTGGCCATCTACAAATTCATCAGTGGGGACAGAAAGCGATAGGAGATGCTCTTTTTACCAGGGCACTCCTTGGAGTAACTAGAAATAATGGCCACAAACTGACAGAGAGCAGATTCAAGTTAGACATCAAGAAGAACTTATTTTTGGTAATGATTGCCAGAAGCTAGAATGGACTTCCAAGAGAAGCAGTGTTCTCCCCTACCTTGTCTTTAAGAGGAGACTGGACAAGCACCTGGCTGGGGTAATCCAATTCCAGTGCTCTTTCCTGTCCAGGGCAAGGGGTCAGACTCAATGATCTGCTGAAGTCCCTTCTGACCCTAATATCTATGAATCTATGAAGGGGACAGGGAGCAGAGACCCACTTGCTGCAGCTATCACCTAACTTAGTATTCCATGCAACAGTTCCCAGCAGCCTCTAGCTAAAGCAGGGCATGAGAGGCCTGGGGCTTCCCCCACTTCAGTCAGTCAGGAACAACAGAAGTGGCAGGTAGGTCCTGCTTCCTCACCTACTCCTTCTTGGTCCTCCATAGTTCACTGTTCACATAATTATTTGCACGTTGTATCGACATACAGTATCAAAAGATTTTTTACTTTTGACATTGATAAAGTATAAAACTATATAATAAACATATATATATTACAAAATTTATGACTGCAAATTATATACTCTCTAGCTCGCTGTACACAAATTGTATGATTATAGAGATGCATGCTAAATCTACAGTTTATTACTACAGAAATTCAGAGTGTTAACTTTATAAGAATTACATCTATTGTGAGGGAGTCAAATAACCAGTCTAAAAATTTTGCTTTGCACTTTTAAAAGTACCTCTCATCCTAATACAATAATAATGCAAATGGAATGTTTGATTATCTGTCTTGTTGAACAGAGTATCCACTGTTTTGACAGCATCATCTGACTTGAACATGCTAAAGAAGGCATAAGTCAGTACCTTTTAAGGTAGTAGTTTCCAACTGTTTTGGAGGGGGAGTCCCCCATGTGCCCATGCCATGCTTGGCGGCGAACTGGAAGTATTCTTCTTGAACACTTTGCAAATCTCCTGAGGGCTCCCTGTGACCCTGATTTGGGTTATGACCCTAGGTTGGGAACTACTATTTCAAGGTGACAAATTAGCAGAAAAAAATTCTTCTGTGAGTTAGTATTCATGTACATTTACAAATTTTAATTACACTTTAACAGGTCATGAATTGACCAAAACATTTTATGTACCTATCAATGGGACTATAGTGAGGATTCAGGCCACAAACTAATAAAACTGTACTGATGAGTTATCTCCGTGTCTAACCAGATTTCTCTTTGTTTTGCTTCTTCTGTACCTCTGCTTGTTGATAGTCTTTCTTTGGCAAAATGCTCTAGTTCCTTACCCTAATTGTTCTGCTTTCCAGAGATGGAGTCAGAAGTGGATCCAGACACAGTACAGTGGTATGGTTGCACTTTCCTTCAATGGTGTAGCTCACCTCCTGCTGGCTCCAGTCCTCACAGCCAGATGCCTGGGCCCCTTGTGGAATCCAAGGCATGGCTGAAACCTCAGGCTCGTGAGGGATACCATTTCCCTTGGGACAAACATCAGTGGCACATAGTTATGTCACTGCTACTTGTCCCCAGGGAATGCCCATGCATGCAGACTCTGGCAAGTTACCCCAGGTGGGGTAAGCAAGGCTGGGCAGCCTTTCCTGGGGACCTCCCAGAACTCTAGCAGTGGCGATCTGGGTGCATGAAGCCTGGCCAGCAACCAGAGCCTGGCTCTGGTTGGCCAAGCTCTGGTTTTTGGTAGCACACGCTGCAATCAAGTGCACCACCCTTTTTTTTGGAGATCTACTAGTAGCAAAAAAAACAACTCCCTGTAATGTAAATTAACAGCGTGGTGAAGGAAGACCTTAGGTCAGACACCTTTGAGGAATATCAGAACTGGGAGATGAGAAAATACAGGGCAGCCAATGACCACAGAATAACTATGTTCACTTTTACTGAACTGATGAATAAGCTCAGTTGAATTTCTAGCAAGAATTCTAGCATGACTAGAACAGAGGACTTTCTGGGAGAGAGATCCCTCTGACACTTTGAGTGCCTGGCTCACTTAGCTAAATAGGTGTATTTAGTCAAGTTCTTTGTCTTGCAAGAAAGGACAGGAGCCTCTGACCAATCTGCCCTTTCAGGGAACCATCGACCTGTGAGATGTAGGGAGAATCAATCCAGTTGACACATTCACCTTCTATCATGGGTGAGGCAGAGCCCTTGGGTCCCCCATTGACATGAACAGAAAATCTTACCAAAAATGTCTTGGTCATGCAGGGGCTAATAGGATCATTTAAACCAGGGCTGTTCAACCTATTTGGCTGCACATGGCCCATGGGATTTCTTACAGACCAGACTACCCAACTCTGGCAGCAGAGCAATAGCTTGTTTAGAGCAAATGCTGAAACCACTGCACTGGCACAGCTCTATAAGCCAGGGGCTAAATATTGCTGGCCTGTTACCAGTTTGAGTTGCCAGCTGTCAGCAGTGACTGAAAACCCTGAATTAAGCAGCAGGTAAGGGGGTAGGGAGAGCAAGGGGTGGCATTATTCTATGGGTTGCAAAACCACACCAACACAGCAGACCACCAGTTGGACAGCCCTGATCTAAACAGTGTAAATAATCTAAACCAAATCTTATCACTGTGGGTAGATTATATGCAGCATTCAGAAGCATGGGTAGGAAGTGTGTGAGTGTGGGGGAGGGGGTAAGGTGAGTCTAAACTGGAGACACTTATGCAATAAAAAGGAAAGAAAACACATGACAGAAAATAAATTCTTGTAACTGATTTTGCTTTAGTAAAAGGGGAAACACAAGAAGAATTTCCTTGAAGAAAAGTTTTCTGAAGGGTTTGTAGACCATGATGAGCACAAGTGAACAAGTATTCCATCATGGTCTGAGGCACTGAAGGAACAGGAAGCACTGTCCCTTATTGCCTGAACATGGAGTACTAAAAGAAGGGAGGGCCATAGTACATTTGGCAGGTACTACTAAGGCAAAATTTATCTGACCTTGAGTATTCTTGGTATATGAGCACTCAAAGTGAAGATGTGCATATGGACAATTAACTGAAAGAAAATCAAAGATTTTGATTGTTGATTAGTACAAAGCTCTCATTTCTGTAAATAATCTTCTTTCCTCCTTGATTTATTCAGACATCACTCTCCTACCTGATATTACTTATGCACAAAAGAGAAGGATTTTATTTATTCCTATGTATAATGAGGGGTTGACATAATGAATAAGAAAACAAGCAATAATTAAGGATAAATTTTATGAAGTTAAAAGTAAATTATTAAAGCCTGAATTTTAAGTGAACCTCTCTTATCTGTGTTTACACAAAATTGGTATCCTAAGGAATAATTTTGCATGTTCAAATGTGAGGTTTATCTCTACAGAGAAGTGCAATACAAATTAAATGCAGAAAGGCCTGTTGGCTTTTGATCACTTTGCACTCTCTGCTCACAAGTCCTTCTTTAGGAATTCTTGATTAAAGACTTAGCCTGAAATAAGACCACAATTTGTAGCCACCAACTCTCTGATTATCTGCCTTTCTCTAAAAGATTATATTCTCCTTTAAAAAAACAATCCTTTACCAAATATAAAAATCAGAATAAATTAAGATTAGGAGGGACACAAATAAGTCTTTATTTTTGGACACAGGAGAAAATACAGAAAAATAGAAATAATTACATGCTAGCTAGCCATGTAAAAAGATATCTTCAGTAACAAATATACAATATATAAAGATACTTTCAATAACAAATATACAGTAAACAAACATACAAGTTTCTTTCTCACTGTCCTATATATATTTTTATTGCATCATAGTATCGTAGTATCTAGGGTCAGAAGGGGCCTAGAGCAGGCCATCTAGTCTGACACCCCGCCAATGGCAGGAATGAGTGCTGGGGTCACAGGACCCCAGCCAAGTACCTATCCAATCTACTCTTAAAGACGCCCAAGGTAGGAGCAAGAACAAC
>JAGPOW010000304.1:49715450-49737405 GCA_030014935.1 Caiman crocodilus | reverse complement strand
CCTATCCAATCTACTCTTAAAGACGCCCAAGGTAGGAGCAAGAACAACTTCCCTAGGAAGCCGGTTCCACATCCTAGCCACCCTAACTGGGAAGTAGTGCCTCCTAGTGTCCAACCAAAACCTGCTCTCCAGTAACTTGTGACCATTGGTCCTAGTTACCTCTGGTGGTGCCCGGGAAAAAAGAGCCTGCCCTATTTCCTGCTGAAAGAATTGTACTGGAAAGAAGGTAAAAATGGCGTTGCTTTATTGCTTCCATAATGCATGCAGTGTTCCCAATGCAGTATTAGATCCTCTACAGTTGCAGACTTGCTTGTCTCTTCTAAGTCAGTTATTTAAAATATGAGTCAAATCTTTTCAGATCATCTGGCATCACAGCCGACAAGAACTGGGAGTGACCACATAATAGTGGCAGCTCTAGAAAATATTTTGACCACAGGGAAACTACGCTGAAAACTCACAAGCCATCTAAACATTGCAAAAGCCAAAGATTTTCTATCACCTTCCACATCCCCAAATCACTTTGGTGAAAGCTTAATAAACCCAGCTTTATAAAAACAGCTAAAACCCACAGAATTAAAATATATATATTTGATTAAAAACATATGAGAGAGAGAGATGCTTTAAGAAAAAAAACAAAGTTATGCAGACAAATTTTCAAGTAGTAATAGAATTCTTCATGCTGGCATTTAAGAGGATCGGTCTGCCAATTATTACTTCTGCCAAAAATGGAAAAAATTACTTCTGGTTAAAATAAAGCATGCATAAATCTACAGAAGTAACAAAAGACTAGTTTTTCCTTGTAAAAGCACTATAATTTTATCTAAATAATAGGTGTTCCTCCAAAACAGAATGGCATGTAAAAGAGACACGTGATCCCATATTTCAAATACAACACTCATCTCTGGAATGAGTGGCTGTAAGAATTTTCAAAATAGCAAGCAGCAAATTAGATGAAAAAAATCAGCAAGTGCAAATTGTATAGAAAAAAAACACACTCATCAGGAAACAAATTCATCTTCTCAAAAGCCCCCAAACTCAGATTCTTATCAGAAGACAGTCTTTACGATTTAGTCTCACATGTATCAATTTTAGCAGCTAAATAACTCATTGATTGGGGGAAGGGAATGGGATTACTGTCACTTTATATACAAATGTTTCCCTAGAAGATGGACTAAGAAAAAAAAATAAAATAAATGTGCTGTAGATACTATTCATATTAAGTCAGGCTATATATTACGAGGATGGACCAGAACCTGGACTCAGCCAGTCCCAATCAAGAGAACAGGGCATGTTATCCCCAAAACAAGTGTCACCTGGAGCAAACCCAGAGCAGCACCTTGGTCCTAGAGGGGCTGAGCGAGGCAATCAGAGAAGCCAATCCCCTGAAGCCACAGGCAGCAGGCCCTAGCCACTTCAGCTCTTAAAAGCCAGGCCTAGCCTGTAGCCTCTTCGTCTAGGCAAAGTGAAAGTTCCTGTTCCTAACCCTTGTGTGTGCTCCCCTGCTGATCTTCTGGTTCTGACTCCTCACTCTGCCTCTGGCAAGACCCTTGGCATGTCCCATTTCAGGTTCCTGCTTGTGATTCTGGTCTGAGTTTCAACTCTTGACTTCTGATCCAAATTAATCCTTGTTTTACCGTGTCTCCAGCTTTGGTTTCTCGCCTTTGCTTATCTGACTTCGGCTATGACTTCCAAATCCAGTTCTGGTGCCAGGCTCCTCCAGACCCCAGCTGGGAAACTGAGCTAGACTATCCTCCTTTGGGTAATTAACCCCTAGACAAGAATGCCCACACCCCAGTGAGTGGCATACAAATATATTTTAACAGCCAGAGCTTCTGTTGACCAACAGTTCCTATAAACCAAAGGTGTCAAATACAAGGCCTAAGAAACCCCTCTGTTTGGCCCACTGGACTACTGACATGACTGGGGGGAGTGGCATGTTGCAGAATCTGGGGTCCTCATGCCCCAGGATACATGGCAATCAAGTGGCAGGAGGGCAATCAGTCTCCAGCTGCTTCATCCATCTGCATTGCCACCCCGTCTGCTGGCCCCTGCTGCATGCCCTGTGGCAGAGCCAAAACTGGAGCTGCTGTTGTGGCATGGGGCATCATCATGTGCTCCAGGTCACTGCCAGAGCTGCCATCAATGCTGTGCACTCCAGGTTGGAGCCAGAGAGCTACTGCTGCTGCCTCTACCTCATCTTACTCATGCCCCTGACTAGATTTGGCCTATAAGGAGCCCTGTGGTCTGAATCTGGCCTAAGGCACAAGGAGAGTTTGACACTCCTCTTATAAACTGATCCATTTATTTCCATTTTTATTTAATGTAGATGGTCACTGAGTCCAATTTATAAAATTACAAAAACATTCATTTCTTTAACTAGAGTGTAGCTCTGTTGAGACCAGACCTGAAATCTGAATTCATGATTTGCAAAGTTTTTTCAAGTACAACATTCTAATCTAATCTTAACTGAATTTGTCTGGAATTCTGTAACTCTTTGCTTATGCTCATATGTATATATGTGAATGTATACATAGTAAAATCTCCGTCCTCTTAACAGACAATATATTACTAACTATACATTCGGTATAAGTACATTCACCCATGAACGTTGTGTGCCTCCCAAGGCTGGAGGGGCATGGCAACCACCTGCAAGCAGTGGTGGTGGTGTTGGCAGCAGGAGTGTGGCAGCAGTGAACAAGAAGCTTCCACAGGCAGCCACTGCGGTGGTAGCAGCAGCGGCAATTGGTGACCATCCGCAGATTCCCACAGGCACCACTGGCAGTTGCCAATCTCAGGGGATGCACATGCACCTGTGTGCACCTCCTATGCATCACCAGTGCATTCACCTGTACATTCACTGTGCTCCCTTAAAGACCCAATCTTTGGATGCGTACAGTTCTATTATAATGCAAAGGCAACACACATACTTCTCTACCTTGACTTCCATGGGCCATACCAGTGTTGCCCTCACTATTGGTTAATGAACTTTGCATTGAAATCTCTCTCACAGTACACAGATTTATTTATAAATCCACAGATGTATGTATAAATCCTAGCATTCTATACACAGTGCACTAACACTGAGTTGAGCAGCTAGTCATTAATCTTCCTAAAATAGTATTTTGTTACTAATCCGTTAATCAGGGTTATCCTCTTATATACAGGCACATTAACCAGGCTACAGACACTGGAAAAATCTTCTGAACCAACTTAATATCCAAGTTAAAATTAACACTCCCCCTACATCAGTTTTTACTCAGCTTTATCCTACTGTGTGGTATAGGAAGAAGAATAGCATTGCAAACAAATTGCTAATTGAAGGTATTCAGTCATTAACACCAACTTTACAAGCAGGTGTTTTGGATTCAGAAGATTCATTTGCAAGCCTACTTCTGTGTCTAGTGTCTCGTTCCTTTATCGTTTATAGTGATAATTCATTCTGATTGACAGTTTTTGTCTGGTTTCTCTCACACAGCTGCCACAAGAGTATTTGGTTCACTAGATGAGGTATACCACATTCTGGGATAGACATGTGGATGATTTATGGATTCTGATGGTTTTGTTGTTGGGACCATTGATTGCTGTGGCAGTAGAGATACAGCTAACAGCTCTTGCATTCATTGTTAAGGTAAGGCTGGCTGATTTCCCCTTAAGTGCTTGTTGATCAGCAGGAAATTTACTTCTGAGTTGGGCAAAGTTAAGAAGCCGTTTGAAGGCCAGAAGCATGGAGGTAGAAGGGAATGCTAGGGATATTTTTCTCAAGGTCTGGTCCTTTTCAAGCACAGTCTGTAGTTGTTTGATAATCCTTTTTATAAGTTCAAGTGTGGGACAGTAGGTGGCAACCAATGGTACTCAGTCAGTGCCCTCCCCACCCTTGTGTTTTAGTAGGTTGCTACAGAATATATGAGTGGTTCTTTCAAAGATACTGTTTATTTTTCATTTTGCAAAAATGAGTATTGGTAGTGTTCTTTTCAGAGCGGACGCTATATCAGATGGCCTGACAAAAATCACGGGGGGGATTGGTGCATTTCCAGGCTGGATTTGTGGATGTAAGTGAAGTAGTCCATACATTTTCTGTACAGGACAGTTTGCAGGATAGCCTTGTGGGTATAAATTGTGGTGTCCTGAAAGTTGATGTTCAGTATTTTTATTTATGATTTTTCTCCTCTCTCTCAAATGCCTGTTTCAGCAGAACTTCAGGTGTGTCACACGAAGGTCTGTTTTCTAGCTACATCCCTCCTCTCCTGCTATGCTCTCCAATCTTATCTGCTTATACAACAATAACTACCACTGCTGTTCTGAAGATACACTAATCCAAGTGCCCATGCTTCACCTGCCCGCCTCCACCCAACTTAGCATCTCCAAACACTTTTCTAAATCTCATTATGAACCTTTATCAACTTATATTAAATAGGGCCCAAACTAAGCACATTCTTTCCTCTTTTACTGAAAATAAAATGCTTGAATCTATTTGAATACAATAATGACTTGGATCCTAATCCATTTAACAAACACCTGAAACTTACCTTCCAGTCTCGCAAAAATAATGTTTGTCCTTCAGCAAGTGATCCCACATCTAAGACACTTAGGTCACCCAGCCTAGTGCACTCCCAAAGGCCTATCCTATTCCTATCCCTGCCATCCCTCCACCCCCCCACCGCTGGAATCACATACCTCTTCTATTCTGGCAACGGACAACAGGAATCTTAATTTATCCCCAAAAGGCAATCCTGTGCTTCCCACAGAACCACACAGTCAATGGGTAGCCTTAGGAATTTCTGTTATGTCAGGATCAGCTTACTTCAAGATGTACATCAGTATGTCTATCAGACCCACACCTTTCTTTATGCAACGTAGTAAGACAGACACTTCTTCAGGAAGTGGGAGATCAGGATTGTTGGTCCACCTAACTATGAAAAGATTTGTGCTTACATCTAGTAGTGCCTTTACTCATGGGAACAGAGCTGAGAACATCTTTGGCGAAGGTCCTGCTCTGAGCAGGGTGTTGGACTACATGAACTCCTGAGGGCCTTTCCAACCCTAATTTTCTATTATTCTATGATCTTCCCACCTCCTGTCAATGCTGGACCAGAAGGGGAGTAAACAAGAGGCATTATGACTGTAAACCCAATGAGGAAGGCTTTGCCCTTTGAGGAGGAAATTCTGGTTTCTGCCCCCTGCTGTCAGGAATATTCTTGTGTTTTTGACCAATTATTGTCTAACATACAATATATAAAAAGTACAGAAAGCAAGCAAAAGGATAGTACCACAGAGATACTAAGGAAGAGGCAGGCCTGGTTTCTACTCCCAAATACCAGGGCCAATTATTCTTTTTGTATTAAAGGACATTGGATTAAACAGGCAGCAAAGCAATGTCCTTCTCACTAAACTGGACTCATGCTTGCACATCTCCTCCTTTAATCTCAGAATTTTTCTCCAAACAAGGCTTTGGAGTCTTTAGCCTCCTTATTCTTATAACAAATCCATTCCTCATTCTTGGAATTGAGTTACCACAGCCATAAGTGAATTTTCACAAAGCAATGAATATAATCAATCATTGTGGGCAAGAGAGTGGGACAAATGTCTAACAACTTAAATGATCAGTAAGTTCACAAAAAGAGAGTTTAGAAAAGATAAGAATGATTTAACAGGAACTTGGCTTAATGAGCAGACATTTTTCCAAAATGCTAACACTCCCACTGGTTGTATTATATACAGTTAATTATAGTGTTAGTCAATAACAATTACCTATTCCCAGAACACTGGCAATAGGTTTTAACATGACTTTTCTGTGGTTTAAACAGGCTAAACTTGCAGTAATTATCAATAGCTTGTCCAGCAGTCACCTGCTTATCAGGCTGCTCCCGACACTGTTCCCACCGCTCATCTGGGAGGGCATGGAGGGGATGTGTGCCTGTGGATGAGGGCAAGGCCGGGGCTCCACCAAGCTCTTCCCAGTGGGGCGAGCCTGGACTCGGGGCAGGTGGTGGTGGCACTGAGATGAGGGAGGGGGGGAAATGGGACAGCTATGGAGAATTTTGTGGTGGGTGCAGTCCTCCATATCCCCAACCATGTGCCACCCACATCCCCATATCCCAGTGCCACCACTACCTCTCCCAAGCCTGGCCCTACCCTGCAGGGAAGACCTTGGCCCAGCCCTGGCCCTGGGCAGATCCAGGGACACATGCCCCTGCCCCCCCCGCCTTCCCAGACAAGCAGCAGAAGCAGTGGTGGGAGCTCCTGGACGAGCAGTGGGCAGCGGTGAGAGCTGCCCCCCCATGCCCACCAGATGAGCCACGGCTCTGTCCTGTGAATGTCCTGCTCCGGCTGGGCAACTCTTGCCCGAGCTTCACTCCTCCCTCACCATTGGGGCCTTGATCTGCTCCCCCCCATGCCCCTTCCCTTTTCCCTGTCCCCTCCCCTTCCACCACACCAGACTTAGCAGCTGCACGCAGCTCTTCAAACTGCTTGGCCATGCTCCTCACCACCTACATGCTGGGCTGAGGCTGCATGCATGCATGAGCCATTTATCGGCCAAATTATCAGCCATATCAGGCTGATTCCTAATACAGATTAATAATTTTCTTTATATCCACGCTGATCCAATATTGAACTGATGCATCAGTGCACCTCTAGAATTTTTATCTCAGTAGTGGACATCATATGCCCCAAAGGAAGAAGAGGCAATATAATATCTCACAATAATACACAACAGGTTGAGCAAAGTTGCTCCTCATATTAGTCGGTAACAGAAAACTCTATTGGCTTGTTGACAATAGAAACACTTTTGCCACTCTCGTAGCAAACTTTAGCTCATATTCAGCTTTATGGCCCACTGTAACTCCCAGGTCCTTTCTGTAGTACTGCACCCTAACAACCATTCTCCAGACTACAGTTGCACATGCTACTTTTTCATCCCAAGTGCAGGACTTTACATTTATCCTTTTTAAATTTCACTTGATTGATTTTTTGGATCATTTTTTCAGTTTATCAAGGTGATTCTGAAACCTAACCCTACCCTCAATGTCTGCAACTACCCCCAACATGGTGTCATCTGCAATGACAATGAAAATATATAAATGACTTCTATTCCATAATGGGCATAATAAAGTGTCCACATCGGTGGTGTTCAGATATCTGAAAAAAAAAGCAAACTTCATTAAAGTCTTCTTTTATTGAAAGCAATTGTGCATTAAAAATAGACGGGACAACTGTGAAAAATGTTGTTAAGATACGTTAATGAAAGAATACTATGGAAATGGTAAATGATTAGAATACTTTCACGTATTTATGTTGAACTATCCTGCATAACAAACAAAGAAAAAACATAAATATGCTTTTCACATAAAACAATCATTAATTGAAGTGGTACTTAATTAACTAACCTGGAACAAATTTTCAAGAATTCTAATTACAATTTCCAACACATTTATTTCAGTCCTCCTACACTGCCCACATATTTAGCTTTATGCAGCGTTTGAACTTCCCCTCTACTATACTACATCATATGGAAATGAGAAAAAGGGGACAGGGATGCTTTTAAAAACTGCATATGCACCAGCAAAATTGTGTTGTGTTTCAACTGCTGATGCTACCTGAAATCCGAACAAATGAGTTAAAGTCTCCTGCTGGAAACAAGCATCTGGTCAGATTTCAAACTGTCTGAACAGGAAAGACAAAATAAAGAAAAACAATGCAGAGTATGTGCACCTACACATGATCAAAAATTAACTGAGCAGTTTACTTTTAAAAGGTACCTGGTGACTAATTAACCTACAAACCTGCTAGAGCCAGAGAAAGCTGAACAGGTTGATATTTCTAAACAAGATATGTTTTAATCTGTATGAGACAATACAGACAGTTGTTGAGAGAAGCAGTAATTATTTTTCAACACGGCCCTTAAGTAAGTAAATTCCCAGAATTTAATTTTGACCTCCTGTGACTACTAATACAGTTCAACAAAGACAATGAATTGAAATGAGATATGATACAGTGTCCACACAGACCTATGGACATGCAAAAGACAAAATAATACCTTGGTTCCTCTAGGGTCACTGTGCCTTAAGGGAAGAGAAGACAATATCCTGTCTGTCAGGGATATCAAACTCCTCAGTTGGATCTGGAATGCAGGGCTCCCTGCTGACTGGATCCAGCCCAACACGTGCAATGGAGACAATTCCAACTCCAACCTGGTGCTGGAACATGAATGAGTTAAAGTAGGCTTGAACCCCAAGCAATCCAGACACAAACATCCATGAACACACCTACGCCTAAATATAAATATATTCCATTTTTTTCAATTTAATTTCCCATGTAGCCAGATGGACGTTTTCCTGAAACATTTCTATTGCAACTACAGTTGTCTATACTAGTAAAAAAGATGTGTTTTAGCATGTGTTAGCTAATATTTTTACCTGACATATTAAAACTCTTAAGTGGCCAAAGTAAGTTGTAAATTTAATACATCTTATTAGATCAAAGTAAATTCTCAACACTCATTGTTAAAACTATAGCTGCATTATACAACAAAGGATGTTAACATATGCTAAGATGCACTTTTTTTATCCAGTGAAGACAAGGCCTATATAATTGCATATGACTAACCCAGAAATTTAACATCTATGTTTTTATTGACGACATGAGGAGTTTGGAAGACTTAGTATCAGAAATAGCAGTGTAGAGATGTGAGCTAGGCACCTGGGGCAAACGGAAGCGGTGATTTCCAGGTGCCACCATGATCACAAACATACAGCTTCCTGCAGAAGTCACTTTTTCTGTACCTTCATCTCCTCTCCGCCCCCACCTCACCAGTTAGCCCCACAAGTTGGCATTTAAGGCAGTTGCCCTTATTGCCCCACCTATTTATGTTACTGATTTCGAATTTCATAAAACAGGTTGAATTTCTTCTAAAAATACTTGCATTAAAATGTTATAGAATAAAACTGATAATTGTTACCTCCTGTATTTGTGTGTATTATACATGCATTAAAAGCCAGGAGCTCACTAGGATACAGCTGTTTTACTTTACTTTTGGATTTGTTTGCCCTTCCAGATGTAAAAACAAACTGAATTGACCTGTTCTTATAAATATACCCCTAGCAAAAGAAAAATGCCAGTTAGCAAAAATACTCTTATTTGCTATGGTTCAGGTAAGGTGCTGAAACTAATCATATTCTCATATTCATATACATAACCTAAAAATAAGAAAGGAAGTCATGATGAATGCTAGTTACAGATTTACTATTTGAATGGGGTGAAAAAAGAAGTCACTACTCTCTGGTAACAGGTAAAAAATATTGTCAGTTTCTTTGTTTCTTGTTTTGTGGTTTAACAGTACTGACACTATTGGAATTACACTTTAAATTATCTATTTTCCAGCCCCACAATTCCAATTAAAGAAGAGTCAACAGCTAAAATTCCCATATGAAAATGTAAGGTGGAAGGCTTATTTGGTGTAATATAAAGTTATAGCATGTTAGTTATTGTCTTATAAATGCTGGATTCACATGCTAATTTATCAGCATCAACAACTTTGGCAACATGTACTGAATTACTAATTCTAATTCCTAGGGAGCATTTGAACTCTAAGATGTCATCCTCAGCAATACTGAATATTCAGGCTGAATAGTCAGTCAATACTGCTTTAACTCCCAAGCCACCAAAAGTGGCTCAACAATTTCACTCAACTCAAATATTCTTTTTATTTTTTGTCTTAAGTCACTGGGTTTTTTGTTTGTTTGTTTGTTTTTTACAAATTGTGTTTGAAATTATTTTGTAGCATCTACACTAACCTTGATTAGAAAATTTTCAACTATAATTTTATAGACAAAGCGTTTGCTCAGTTCCTATCCATGGTAACTGCTTTCTACTTCACACTTAGTAAACATACCTAGTAAAACAGTATGAATTAATAAAAATAAATAAACCAGATAAAAAGTCTTTACATTGCATGAAAGTATTGCTTTCAACAACTTCCTTTATTTTACTCTCTGTTCCGCTTCCCATCAAATATCCTCAAATAGTGCCACTTGGATGGAATTGTAACATGAGGGAAAAGATGTAAAGCACTCTGACAACATTTAGGAGGGAAAATAATATTTTGTCAGTAAGTTTGGGACCATAATCTGTACTAATTTACTACAATTTTTAAATATACCAGTGCATTTAAAATGTGAATATGATATGCTACGTTCTGCAACAAATAGACTTACAACTTTTTCAGTTGTTTCCATTTAACTGTAATGAAGACTAGCAAAAATTAAAGTATCTTCCTAGATAATGTACCCAACATCTCATCTTCACTAGCATAGTTTATATTGACTTACTTTCACCTTCTGCACAGCTATGCAGATTCTGCTATTACTGCAGATCCTGTGACAGGTTTACACTTCAGCAGATTGTAAATGCTGTTAGCTAAAAGATGTGCCTTTAATAAATTACACTGAACTCCATTACTGCCAAAAAAAGGCATGCCCACATTAACATTAGATGTTAAAGTTCTTGGCATCCCAAGAGTTCATGCTTGAGGGTTGGTGTTACTGCTAAGTATGTAAAAAATGTAAGGCTATATATCAAAACAGCAGCTTGTTTGTCTTCTTATTCCTTACTACAGTAAAGCCCTTCAGTGTTCCCTTCTCAGCTACACAGAAGCAGTAAAGTCTTTCATCCACGAAAGGAGGAGGCATTAGATAGGAAAAGCTTAGGCATTAGATGGAGCAGGATTGGAGTTGATTTCCTTTTAATAAAAAGTTTGTTTTTCCTTATTCAGTTATTAACATGTTTCTGAAGTTTGGGGGTTATTTTGAAAACCAGGCAAATTTTGGCTAACTATAGTTCTTAAATGTAGGAATCCCTTCTTCAGGTTGGAGGTATACTTTTCCCCTCATTTGATACAGGAGCACTGTAATCTTTAACTCCTTCCAAATTCTAGGTTGTATATTGGTATTTTTTCTGTCAGTAAAAAATGAAAACATATTAGGCAAGTCTTTGATTATATACATTCAAACTGACTTACTCTCAGCTTTGCAGAGTTGAAAGTTTCTCCCTAAAAGTTTCAGGTTCATATCTTATGGAGCTGGGTAGCCTATACATCTCAGGCTTGCTCACTACAATTATTAATTCAGCACCTTCAACACTGGTACTGAAAAATGCACCTTGGTCCACTGGGATGAAAAAAAATCCACAGATCTCCACCTATCTGATATATACAGACTTAAGGTATGTGTGCAGACTTCTAATTTTGTGTGTTCAGCTCCTGGTATAAATCAGTAATTTCAGAAGCACTGGATTAAACAAGTCTGAAACAATGGAAGCAAGAGCACATCTAGGCCCAAATTTTGACTTTAATTCCACATTTGGATATAAGTTAATATCTGGGCACATTTTGGAAAGCTCTGACTCAGGAAATGGTTTCCTATGAACAGTTTGACTTCCATATTTTAGAAGATTGTGCAACTGTTATGCTTTATAAATACCTAAGTACTGAAGAAATGTACATGAATTTATTTAGAAACCAAATGTTTAGTTGAAAAGGTAGAAAGACATCATGAAAAAACCCAATTACTGCTTGTAAAATATTGTACTTCAAGAATGCTGAATCTAAAATACAGTGTTACTTTTATCAACTAACTTTTGTATATGGGGGTTCAAAATTGAAATGCATCTCAAGTCTAACAAATCTGATTCTTCTAATCAAACATCACAGCTACCCCTTGTCTCGGGCGACCGGAGCCATCCAGAAGATTGCTAATTTAATCGAATGTCAGGCGGGCCAGTGATGGAGAGGCGAATACAGCATATTGGTTGCAAAAATAACTTTTACTTTAACTTTACTTATGCCGCTGGTGGCCGCGACACAGGTGGTAAGGTTGCTTACGTAGTTACAGGTAACAAGTTGCTTGCATAGCTACAGATAACTGGCAACAGAACGAGCCAGAGAGTTTGTAGACAGAAACGAGCATGCAGGATGAAGGATACGTCAGAAAGAGATGGTGACGGGGAGGTATTGGTGGGTGATCAGCCCGCCAGCTTTTCTCTGCCACGTGGCAAAGCTCTCCATACTCTACCACATGCTCAGAGCTCTCCGACTTGGGCAGAAACTGCATGGACCTTTAGAGTAGCCAATGACAGACCATCAGGTAGGAATAGCTAATGAAGCAGAACGTACCAAATTTAAAAGTAACTGCAGGTGCTTAGGGCAGTTCTACTGTGACATGGGCACTCAACTGATTTGGTTATGACAAAAAGATTTATTTACCTTATTAATAACTTCCTTACAGCCAAATATTAAGACTATATTTAATGATATTTAACTACATGGAAGGAACAGTTACTATCAAAAGTGTCCAAAGATGTTTGAAAACAACATTTCTTGAAATCTAGTTAATTGCAATTTGCGTATTAAGTAATATATTTAATTGAAAATGACCAAACCATCCAATTACCCACAGATTACATGTTGCAAATTTGGGGAAGATAACCCTTTCAATAGAAAACTTAGGGATTCAAACTCTTTGACAGAGTAAAACTGGAAGCCAACTTTAACAAAAACAGTAAAATTATCGCATTTCTAAAATAATTACATTTCAAAATAAAGAATCAAGTCAGTAAGCAGATTTCATTAGAGAAAGAGACAAAACAAAGACATCATAAAAAAAGCCAATTACTGCTTGTAAAATATTGTACTTCAAGAGTGCTGAATCTAAAATACAAATGCATCCTGTTCAAATACAGAATAAAAGAAATTCTGATCTGAAAGCAAACCCACCCATCACAACAAAATTCTATGATAAACAAAATTTACTAGTCAGAACAACCTTAAACACTTAGATTTCCACAACTACTATGATTTTAACCCCATCATCTATCCTCTTTATAGAAAATGATAATACCTGTAATCAGTAACTTTGAATAACAACAAATTTTTACAACCAACTTTGAAAACCTAATTTTTTCCATGCTTAAAATTCTTTTTATTTCATTAATAACTTGCTGTCTGGATCATCAGTGCTTTCGGTTTCTCAGGTCACTGTTGAAAGTGATCTGTTTTTTTTCTGGCTGAATCATTTGAATAAATAATATTGAGCTGTCTGACTGAAAGTATTCATTACAGTCAGGCTGCAGAACTTAATCAGCAGCAGCAGATCAAATTTAGTCACTTCAGCAATGAAAGGTATGGTATGGTTTCCAAATCCTTTCCATCCTCCCACCCCCACTGTAAAAATTTGACTTGGCATTGTTCACAGACAGATGTCTTCCCAACCTCAGAGTATACTTACATCATTTAGTTTACATTATTTCCTCTGTTATAGGGGGGGTGGAAATCTATAGTAGGTTTTTTGCTATAATTTCAGCATATGAATTGTTTTTAGAAAATACACTATTAATTCTATTTGCATACTTGGTGATGCTCTCCCATGAAAAAATCAGGGTTATATCTGCAAATGAGAAATGCAGGGCCAACATAACCACTCAAGTAACACAGAGAGCATCGGCATAGGGAAACAAATTGAAGGAAGCAGCAAAACTGGTGTGCAAACAGCTCACTTGCTCAGGAGGGGCCACCTCAGGAGTCTGGGCATGTGCAGAAGTGAGCACGGCAGCTCCTGCACTGCCACGCCACTGCTCTAGGGCTCTGTCTGGTGCCCGCCCTCACTAGGTCCCAGGTACATTACAAGGGAAGGTTGTAAAATATTGTTTACCTAGGGTGGTAAAAAAAAATCTTCACCACTCCTGGGGAAATGCTTAGGTAAATAGCTAGGTTTCAGTAAAATAAATCCAGGTGTGATTTGGAAAACTAAGAAGAAACTGTAGGCAATTCTGGGAGTAGGAGACTGTCCGTTTTTATTCCAATTAAGTAGCCTGAAAATAAAATACATATGAAAAAAATCAACCCATTTAAACAGTTATCTATAACTATTTCTTCAACTTAGGAAAGGAGCCCATTTCTAACTGGAAACAGCAAGTATGTTTTTCTTCACTGGCTGTTTTGGTTCTTATAAGATTAATGTTGAGTGATGCAATGCCATGGCTAAAAATCTCTCACAATTCTCCACAAGCAAACTTCCCAGTGTGCACTGCAAGCTGTAATCAGAACATGCACGGTTGGAAGTCAGTGCTCAAGGCACTTTAGTAGTTTAATCAATATATGTGCATTTTAAGTGAGTTATCTGCAGCAAGGATGGTGGTTAATTCCCAAACCTTATCAGGTTTGTAATATTATCCTAAGCAAACAATAGAAAACAAAAATGTTTCTTCAATATTAGAAAAACAAATGATATAGGAGAAATAATACATTCAGCTCATTCTGAAACAACACTCCAGAATGTGTGGGAGATATATTGGTACAAGGTTTCCTCTGGATCCTCTATGCATATGACTTGCACACAGCATGAGCTGTGCAGTTTCAGCCAAAAGAACACCTAATTACCACAAGTTGAGGATCATCAAGAATGTGAAGTCTGATCATATTGTAGTAGAGACAAGTATATTGTAAAGTGTATGAAACACAATACTTGCATAGCCTGTATAGCCATCTTCTCTCTGCACTGATGAGCAAAATGATGGGTGGTTCAAGAAACAGAGAAAATTCATTTTGTGCCACTGGATCAAAGTAATCCAGGCTGGTAGCAGCAGCAAAGATTTTTCTACCTTTTAGGTTTTTAATTTGAAGTCTTAGATACCAGCTCTGATATTTAGTTTACAATCCTTCTGAAGCAGTCAGCTGGGAACAACATTGCTAGCACTTTTAATGTTGTCAGGCTTCCATAAGAATCAGTTTTTTTAATACAGTCTTAGAAAGCTGGACCAACCAAAAATGTGATTAACACTGATCTTCAATAATTATTTGCAAATAACTAGAACAGTAACATTTTGAGCATCTCGGTTACTTCCATTAAATGCAATAAAACAGCAGCTCTTATCCAATAAGAAGTCTGGACTGAAAAGAAATAAAGAAATTTAAACAGATAAGTGATTTTTCCCTCAGCTTCTTGCATCCTGAAGCTGTAAAATTTGTATCAAGTGGGAGTATCATTTGACAGCTGCCTGAAATTACTGTTTGCAGTTTCTGTGATGCCTGCAAGTCTGTTCTATGATGTTTGGCAAAGGAATAGATAGAGTCCAGGGAGCTGTCTTGAAAATATTTATTAAAAATATCTCCTCAGTTTTTCCATGAGAATGCACTGAAAAGATGGAGGACACTTAAGAGGATTCTGATATTTCTTTTCCTGTTCCATGTAACATTCTCTGATTACCATCTCTAGTAGGATTAGGCAGCCACTACAGTTCTTTTCAGTGATCATGTACGATGACAAGTCTCAGATTGACATTCCTGCTATGGCAGTCCATAGGGAATTGTGTATATTGAGATAATGTAGACTTCTTTAGGGTTCTTACATTCAAGGCAGAAAGGTCATGATGTCACGGGTTGAAGTAAAAGCTGGTGATGCCTTGAACCCAAACCCTAGCTTCAGCCACACAAACACTTTAATTTTTTTGCAGAAAGGTCTTATAGTTTAACCACCTTTCGTGCTAAAAATATTTCTACTAAGAACAGATATTGAAATATAGAGGTTCCAGGGATATCTTCTTCAGCATTTAAAAACCAGTAATTTTTTTGAGCCATAAGTGCCAGTTTCAGACTTTGAAGGAATTAAGAACCAAACTCATTTGTCAACTGCCTTCAGAAAACACCACAATTGCTGCCTAGATAAAGTATCATACCACATGACATCTTTCTACATGCTCTGGGATGCAAAGGAGCTGCTTTAATTAGAGCAGCTCTGAGTCGCCATAGTCATTTCTCTTGAATGCTAATGGAACTAACATCCAAAGTAACTGAGCAAATATGACATGCTGGCCGCCAACTGAAAGATTTTGGAATACAAAAATAGCTTTCAGAAAGATCTATTTTTCTGTATTGTATTATCAGGCCAGCAATGGTGACATATATTAAATTAATTGTAAACAGAAGAAAAATATAACCAGTCTGGAACCAACTACTGGAATTATTTATTTGGGCCCAGATCCTAATAAGAGCTTAGACACCTAAGCTATACCTTAGGCAGAATGTACTCAACTAAATCCAAAATTGACTCTAAAGCCCTCAACACATCTGTTCCTTAACACTGTAGGCACCTAGTTCCATACATACCTCAGTTTTCCATCTTAAAGTACCCCAGATATGCACCTAAAATCCTCTCCTGCACAAAAGCCAGGAACACGCCAGTCTTAAGCAGCTTGGTACCTGTAGGATCATAAGAAAGTGGGACTGGAAGGGACAACATGAGGCCATCTAATCTGACTGCCTGCTCAAGTCAGGATCATTCCTGATTAGCCATCACAGCCAAGTATCTAACCTGCTCTTGAACATTTCCAGGGATGGATATTCCACAGCTTCTCTGGGTAGTCTGTTCCAAAGCTTGACCACCCTCATAGTAAAAAATTCTTCCTAATCTCCAACCTAAATTTCCTCTGCTAGAAGCCACTTCTCCTGGCTGTCCCCCACAGCCACAGATACCAAATTAGCTCCATCCTCTTTGTGACCATGCCACCAGGTATCTAAAAATTAATATCACATCTCCTCTCAGCCTTTCTTCTCTAGACAAAATAATCCTAGCTCTTTCAACATTTCCTCATAAATTGTGCTTCCCAGTCCTTTAAATCATTTTTGTCCCTCTTTCCACGTCTTCCTTGAAGTGTGATACCCAAAACTGGCCCAAAATTGGACTTATTCTTAAAATTCAGTAAGAATCCAGAAAACAGGCACACCTTAACTATGTATTTCCTCATATTTTCTTTTGGGATACCTAGTATATCAGACTTCACTCAAAAGGCAGTGGTAGAGCCTTTCTTTTACAACAGGAAAGGAGTAAGATATTGCTGTTTCCACACCCCTTTCATACTCTCTTCCTCTGGTTTCACAGGCCTCAAAGACCTATAACTACTTTAACTACAACAGCCTTTTCATACAAAATATAAGAGAACAATATTCAGTAATATCTGTGCGAACCTGTCTTCCCCACATCTTAGGTTAGTGACAATAAAACTATTCTATAAAAGAACTTCTCTGTCTGTTGTAAAAGAAAAGAGTGATCCTTGCTCTAATTTTTTTTAGAGGAAGGGCTTAAGCATCAACCACCCTCAAGCAAGGCTTTAGGACTATGAATCCTGACACCTCATAATTGACTGAAGTAAACAAATCACACCCCACACAGGGATTTAACAGAAGACCTTGCTTCTAGTTTTTACCTACTGGTTAGCTAGGTTACTCCCTACTCAACTGGCAGACTTTAGGCAGCTTCCAATTCATCTCATTGGTTATTTTGGATCCTATTCTGAAGCATGTAACTCTCTCCATGAAGTGTACAGGCACCTAAATAATAGTTCTGAATTATACCGGTTACACATAAAAGTTATACATGACAAAGCTAACTGCTACAACACTAAAATCCCTATTTTAATCTAAGCCATACTGATTACACTGTAGGGTATAATGTGCAAATATCAAGACAGGAATGGCTCTTCCATCAAGTAGTTTATATAGCAACTGCACTATATAACTATATAACATACTGAGTTAACTGGAATTTGTAATGAGTTTTAAATGTTTGGAACCTTTTAATCTGTAGAAATATACTGACTACCATAAACCTTCATGAAAGAATCTTACAATAACATAACAATAAATGCTACTTCTTTTGTGATGCTAAGTAATACATGTGATAGGCAGAGGTTAATTCAGATAAAAGGCAGATTTTTGGAAATTTGGAAAACTAAAACCCTATGCTAAATATCTTTTTTGTTTATTTTTGCCTAGAATATTTTACAATGTGTTCATCTCTAAGTAAAAGTAATGAAAGGAAGGTCAGAATCACCTTGGACTGAGTCACACAGATGCAAACCATAAAAACCTGCTTTGTTCACCTTTAACCTGTTTATTGACCCCACTGAAACCATTTATTAGTTTCTCATTAAAGAATCAATCCAACTTGCTCATTTGGCTGGAGGTAAATAAGACTTTTCTTAGAACAATCAGAGCATTTAAGGAATGTAAGTGTTTCTTCAATCTAAAGGAAATCCTTGATGAAGATGCATCAAACAATATGCATATAACTATGAACTCCACTTGAGTTAATATGGCTTAATCATATTGAGCAAGAGCATCAAAAACATAAGGTAATGCCTAAGAAATAAGGAAGAGTTTAAGATGACAGTTTAAAATTAAACTTAAGATCTTTTGAATAAAAACCATACACTGTTAACAGTAAAATAAAGGGAGCAATCAGGGTACAAGCTACAATTCTTAATGAAAATATAAAAATAGTATTCAAATTGGCATTCAGACAACCTATCTTTTAAAGGTGTCAAACCTTGGGCATCTAAAAAATCAGAAAAAAAAGCTTATTTTAAATTTTAACTACATTTACTATTGTTCAAGTTTTTCTAATTAGTCCTGGGTGATAAGAAATGTTGTTTCCATCTGAGTGCAAATAAACACACATACAAGAAAAGCAATTGATTCAGATATTCTCTGTTGACAGTATTCACAGAAAGCTTTTCTGTTATAAAAATATTAATGAAGTAACAGTGTTTCGCACAGACATTTGCTACTGTCTACTTCACTTGTAAATACATTTTAAATGAGCTAATTGAGACTGCACAGATTTGCAAGTGTTGTTGCTTTTCCTCCAACATTTATTCACAATTCAAATCTTAAAATAGATCATCTTCTGCATTCTGGGTCTAATCTATGAATACAGCATTTAACGCACATTGTTTGAGCATCTGGAAATCTAAAAATCTTCTAAACAGCCCATCCCCCTAAATATATGAGTAGAGAATAAGTTTTAAACTTGCTCATAGCAGTGGTTTTAAACATTGTGTTGTATATTACAAGTAGTATTGTCTTTTACATAATGCTTTTTGGGTTTTTTCAGTCTTCCTTAACTACACTTAGTATGTCAAACTGACCTGAAAAAAAGATATTTTCATGAGTGGATTAATCTACTGAAATTTTACTTTTTTCATAAAAGCATTCTTTAAGAAATTTGGTATTTTGCCTATATTGTCACCAGACTGAATTATGGAAGAGGTTCTCAGTTACATCCTCTGGAGGTTTTGGATTACGTGCCATTTTGGAAGCATTAATATCTCTTATTTCAAGTTATTAGCCCAAAACCAAAATTCAAATAGTGTACAGCGCTACTATTCCTGTAAAATGTCATAGATGTTTATTCTTAAATAACATTTTTTTATAATGTAATGTCTTATTTTTTATACAACTATGGCATTTGTATTACTATAGAATGCTAGGAGAACAGTGATACAGGGTATGACACAGAAATCTCTTTTAAAATTTCACAGCAAGAATATGACATGAAGTCTATTTACATTTTCCTTACTAGGACTGCTTCTTGAGACATCTCTCACTTGTATGATGGCATCTGGATCACAATCACACAACTTGACTACAAAAATTAATGAGTGAAACATAAATTTCATGACCTTCTAGAATTGTAATCATTCAACATGTACTATACACTATGAGGATTTAAGGCAAAAGGAAAAAACTAATCAAATTCAAACATCATGATAGCACAGTTGAAAAGGCAACCAGCTAGTTCTACAAATTATATTCTGGAAAATCAGTGTCTGATATACCAAAGAACTGCTGTTTCATCTAATATCTAGTGAAAAATGATTCTTTAAATATTAGGAAGATTTCGTTATTCCCTTTACTGCTTCCTCAGAACCCCATGAACAAACTGCTTTACAGTTTTCAAATGTGTTCCAGTGATAACTCAAGCATTAAAAAGTCTCAAAGTACAATTAACACTAATTATGTCTCTATAACCCATTTAAGTTAAGCAAGTATAAGCAAACAAAAAATGAGACAAGCAATGTTAAGAAAAACTGTCTTCTACAAGTTTCAATCATAAACAGATTTAAGGATAATACAGGGAAAGCAAACCCCACTCTTTTAAACTAACTAAAAATTTAACACGTCCCAAGGTTAGTTTATATTTCTTTAATGCCCTATTTGCTCATATTACATATGAAATCTTAAAGAAAGTCTTTCATTTCTCAGTAGAATTATCTGATAATTATAACAATGTAGGAAAACAATATGCTGTGATTAAATATAAATTATTAGGATAAAACAAATGCGCTCATTCCATAATATATAATGATTGATAAATTACATTTTCAAAAGAATATTAATGTTACTCATTCCTGAACTAACTAAAGTTACTGGAATTTTGAATACAGAATATCACTTAAGTTGTTATTACAGGAAATGTGTCTGTTATTTTGTTTAATGCACAATATATTCCCAGTCTGGACACTACATCCTGTTCTAGAACGGAATGGTTTTGATTATATAATGCTTCCCCAACTCTATACTTCTATAAGCCTTCTTTTCTGACAGTCTGTCATTAAAGGAAAATTCTAAGTATGAGGTGTTCTGCATTTTCATATTCAAAAGCATAGCCACATAGAAATAAATAAATATACAAATATAAATGTAAAAAAAAAAACATAAAATAAATCTTACCACCCTAAACAAAGACATTATTTCATAACAAGCCTCAAACAGGCATTCATTTCTAGTGGCGGAAACTTCTGGGAAATTGTCACCATTACAAATCTATCAGAGAAAGGAAGTAGTACAGGGGTTCTCATCCTGCAGCTCTCTGTGCTGCTCTCATGAACAATGCGTGCCCCTGGTGACTGGTGGGCCATGGCAGTGTTGCCAGCAGGGTGGCAAGCGGCAACCGCCTGCAGGTGCTACCAACAGTGTCAGCGGCACCTTTTTGTACAAGGTGCACCACTACACTCAGGGAGTACACCCATGTGCACCCCCTATGGGTCACCCCTGCCTGTTCTCCAGGCCTTCCAAGACTGGAGAGAAGGCATAGGGAGTAGTGACTGCTCCATTCCCTCCTAAATCAATTCACAGTCTGAGGAGCAGACAGGAAAGCAAAGATCTACTCTTCCTCTGTTCTGCTTCTGGCAACAAAATGGAGCAAAGCACAGCTGCTTCACTTCCCTCCAGTAACATTCAGGGAAGGGATTGGAGAAGCCACTAAAGCTCCCAGTCTGCTCTATGGCTAAGGCTGGAGCTTTGCTCTGCTGCTCCCTCCCCTTCTGGACCAGACCAGAAAAGGAATGTACAAGCGTTCATTCTTAAAGGAGAGTCTCTCTCGCAAGGGAAATCTTCCCAGTTTACAAAAGTTCTCTCACCCAATGGGGGCACATTTCCTTGAGAGAAATTGAATGAATGCTTGCAGCTTCTACCAGGAGAGTCTGATTCTCCTGGTAGAAACATAATGCCTGTACATGGCCATTATATCCTTGGAAATTTAATGAGCTTTTCAGGTTTTCTGCAACCCAACAGTCACATCATATTGTTAAGACTACATATTACAGTATTTAAGCAAAATGAGAAAGCACTGTTAAAGCTATGGCAGCCATTACGGTTCAATCCTAAATTCTTCTGTTATTTTTTACTTTACACGCCTATTTTAGCAGACTTTAAAGATCAGTATCTATTACACTACGATGGGAAGGTGTCAATGGCAATATAACTTGCATGTACATTATTAATTCATTACACCCATGGCAATTTAATGAGATCCCTATTAGCATGACGTGAATGAATATAATATTAATAAAAAATAAAACTGCCTCTAAACAACTGCAATGAAATCTAGAAAACTCAAGAACACAAATTCAAATAAAAATAAATTTTGAAATGTAGTATTAAATAAACCTAAACTGTCATATTTCGAAACTTTTTCCTAAAACAGAAAGGTCCCAGCCATATCGATGCAAATTTCAAAATATGGCCTGCAGGCCATGTACAGCTCACCATGAATTCCATCCAGCCTGTGGGGCCCTTCCATAAGCCCTCTGTAAGCGCTGACCCTCATTGCTCGTCTGCAAGCAACCA
>JAGPOW010000304.1:49697510-49715350 GCA_030014935.1 Caiman crocodilus | reverse complement strand
CCCCTGCACCTGACCCACATCTAACCCTCTGCTAGGGGATGCTAGAGACAAGAAGCCTTTGCCTAGCAGAGGCTTTTCCAGGCCACGCCATTGTTGTTTCCAGCCTCCCTGGCTGTGACCCTGTAATTGCAGGTGAGGGCCCTACCAAGCAGAGGCCAGAGACTCCTGCTGGGGGAAAAGGGCAGAAGCATGGGGAGCTGGGCACTATGAGGCCAAGCTGGGCTGGACCCGCACAATGCAGCAGCACAGGAGCCATGCACTATGGGACCAGATGGGACTGACCCTGCATGCTGCTGCCATGTGCAGCCAGGGACTTGGGTTGGAGCACTACTGGACTGGGTGGGGCTGGCCCCGCATGCTGCCCACATGTGCAGCTGGGAACTCAGGCAGGAGTGCCATTGGGCCAGGTGAGACTGGCCCTGCACACTGCTGCCATCTGCAGCCAGGAATTGGGAGCATGGGGAGCTGTGCTGTATGGGGCTCGCACTGCTTGCTGCCACCACAGGGATTTTCAGGGACTCTCACACTCCAAGGACTCCAAGTACCTCCACTACACACACACACACACACACACACACACACACACCCTCCTGCCACCCCCACAACCCCCACCATAACCCCAATATGCAGCCACACCCTCCCACAGCTCCCATATACACTCTCAACCCCCTACCATAACCCCATAACCCCCGCACATGGTACCACATTTCCTTGCCTCCCCAACCCCCACCATACCCCCAAAACATATCCACAGCTTCCCACAGCCCCAACATACACTCCCACCCCCATTCCATACCCGGCACCACACCCCTCCACACTCCACCATACACAATATAAAGACTGTATTTTGTGTTATTATGCAATCACCTCTAGATATAAAAACACACACATAAATCAGGACAAAAATGTTTTTTTTAAATAGAATTAAAATTAGTTATAATAGATGTTTGATTTTTTTAGTATACGATTTTTTTTTCTGGTTTCAAGATAGCAACCCCAACCCCTCCCAAAAGGAGTACACCCAAAAGAAGGGACAAAGGTCAGGGGTTAGGGGTGGGACATTTGGTCCCAATATAACAACCGGCAGCAAGGCATCTTTCAGGACCTGGAGCAACTTGCAGAGGTTGGAGCTGCACCTGCAGCCATCAACAGCTCATCAAAACTCGTTAAGTGGTCATCCAGCAGAAATAATTATACACCCTGCTCTAGAACTAAAACTGGGCATTTGTATACAAAGTAAATTCTAAAGAAAAAATAACCAAACACAATTAAAAAAAAAAAAATCTAGCCAACTTGGGGACTTCCCTAAAGAAGATCAAAGTCGCAAAAATTGAAAAGGAAGGATGAAGAGGGCCAAACCAAACCCCATGACCTTCAAAACTTTCAACTCTGGTTTCTGGTTTAAAATACATTCAAACATATAAGCTAAGCAGTTATGTTACCTTTTAGGACTGTGTACCTCAGCTAATTCACTCTTTAAAAGCAATGACAAACTTCTTGTTGAATTCAATGCATGTTTGATCCAGAGATATGGACACATATCATTAGCACAAGAGATTTAAAACACCATTATATCAACATTGTGATGCTACTTTTTTGCACATTTGGTGCATTGAATCACTATAGCAGGGAACAGATGCTCAAAAAGCCCGAGCCTGAATTGATTCAATCTTTGCAAATTAAGCCTCTGACTAGATTAAATCACTCTGTAACTGCACACACATGAAGGCACATGCCTGCAGTGGCTCAGGCTAGAAGCTGGGGAGTGTTAGAGTAGCCTTCCCTTCCCTTGCATAGAGCTGAGCTATGGGGGGTTGGGCATGGCCAGGCCCTAGCAGGATGCTCTGATCAGCCCAGAAGGGAACTGATAACAGTGTTTACTATCCCTAACTCAATGTTTATTACTTCATTACAAAAACAACAGAGGGACATCACCAGTTATCTCTTGATTCAGCACGGACTGTAGCCAACGCATCATCTCCTAGCTTATCCACAGACAGACAACTCTCCACAAGGCAGAGAGAAGGAAGGGGAGAATTCCTGCTTAGCAGGGAGTTTGGGGCGGGGGGGCGAGGAACAAACAGTTCTTCTTAAATAGCTTCTCCAAGGAAGGACATTAAGCTACCTGTTGATTAGCTTCAAAAAGCCTGTCTGATTTTGTTGTCTCCCACAGCACAGACTGTAGCCAACATGTGGTCTGCTAGCTAATGCCCAGGTGTCTGCATAAGGCAGAGGGGAGAGGGAAATAATCCCTGCTTAGCAGGCAGAAACCAGGCAGACACAGCTGTGCCTGCAAGTCTCTGCTGAGCTGCAGCCAGGGAGCAGAAGGGAAGGACCAACCCTGCTGTGAAACAAAGCACCCCGCCCAGCCCAGAGAGCATGCTGGGGGTGTCTGGCTTGTCTTAAACCAGCGAGCCGTCTGAGACAGACATTGCATAAACCAACTTGAGCCAAATCATTTAGTCTGATACTACATTCAACCAGGTTTATCTCAAATCAATTTCAGCCATTCAAACTTGTTTATGTGCACTGAATATCTGTTCTGTTACAGGTTTGAACCAGTTTCTGTGTAATACCTGCCTCTAGTCTATGTGGCTTGTTTCTACAAACCCAAATATACAAGAGGCCCTGGTTCTAACATGATCCCTCTGGAAAAGACAACATGAATTTAGGTAGTTTCAGCCTAGTTAGCTCTAAGAAAAATATTTAAATCACAAAAGCACATTAAAATTAATGACTTGTTACCCTGGAATCAGAGTAACAGTAACAGAATTTCAAAAGGATTCATAGGCTCAATATGATTCAGAACTGAAACTTAGATTTATTTCTAGATGTTGTAGTACCTGAAAGCCTCCCAAAATAGCCTACCTAAGGGATAGGCAAGAGAAGGGCACAGAACTTTAGTGACTTTTCTAGTGTTATACTATGAGTGTATGGCAGGCTAAATACTGAACCCATGTTTTAAGAGACATGCTTTAATCTTAGGCCTATAAGTGTTTTCTACAGAACACTGTTCACCCACAGTGATAACACAACATCGAGAGCCTTACAGCATGGGTACACTAGCAGTTCAATAAGAAGCCCACTCTACAGGATTTCCAATTTCCTAGCTGCTGAAATCAATTAAAAATAAAATACAAGAAAAATAAAATTCAAACAGGCCAAGACAAAATATTAATCATACCATTTTCAGTATTATCATAGCAGCTAGATGCTCTAGTCATGGAACAGGATGCTTTTATAATTATATCTGTTTTGATAGTGATTGACAAAAACTTTAGAAATGTACTTTAAGTAAGCAGTTTCCTTTTAATAGAAAACAGTACACATTGATAATATAAGAAAAGCATGTAAGTACTCATTTTTGGAAAGATCAAATTTAATGAAAAAAATTGATACATTTGATATCCATTAAAGTACACATCACTGAAAAGGTCATTAAAATTGAATGAATGGAGGATACTATACTGCACAATTTTGATTACACTGAGTACCGACTGTGCAACAACATAAACTGGTAGAAAAATGCAAATAGAGCAAAGTCTGAGTTGATAATGATCCTAGTAAGGGCAATAATTTACACATTGCTGAGGAAGCATAACTATTTTATGCAAAATTTATTTTCTGGTTGGTCTGTAGTATAATTATCTGAACCAGTGCTGCATAAGTTTACCTCTCCTTTAAAACATACAAATACCCTCATGATTATGGAATCTCTTAGGCTGATGAAAAAATTAACATATCTATTTTCTACTGAAAACATTAATATGCAAATTGATGAATATCAGAGAGAAAAACTAATGGAGTTCACCTTTCCGTAATCAAACATTCTGGAAAAGACATTCTTTTTCCTTAATAAGAAAAAACTATGCATGGTTAAGGTTATCTCCAGCTTGTCAATGAAAGAAAAATAAAAAGCAAACCCCATATTGTTAAATACAAATGCTTGATCAAATATCAAGTATTCTTTGCTTATAAATTGTTTGCAAATGACTAAACATAAATATGCAGAATTTGGATTTTATAAAGTGCCATTAAGTTAAAGATAATCACCAAAGCTGTTGATAAAATAATTAAGATTTGAAGGAACAAACTGGAAGTACAATAATTTGCAGGAAAATGTATCAGTAATTGTACATTTACCAATGGCCTCAACTTGCTCCAATGATAAAAAGAAAGAGGGCTCACACCTAAGTGTTATACCATAACCTTCCTAGTTGATTTTCACCTAGGCATACACCAAAGATGACTAGAAGACCTTTGGACAGCATCTATAACTGGGAATGTACTCAAATTGAGAAGCCCAGGGCCAAATTTTGCAGGCTTGCTATGGTCCCAGGCTCCAATTTTGTGGGCAGATTGCAGCTGCCCTCCTCCCCACCACCACCTCTGATTGGCTGAAGGTGGGGACGGCAGACATATGGCCTGTCAATGCCATCTGGCCTGGCCTGGCTCCCTTTGCTGCCCAGCTCTGGCCTGCATGCAGGCACAGGAACGGGCCACCACAGGCACAGGAACAGACCACTGCTATCCTGCTGCCCCCTGACCAGACCACACTGCCCCCTTTCCAAACACAGCCCTGCTCCTCCTGGCCCAGCCCTACTCTCCCTGCATGGGGCCAGAACACCACTGCCCTTCTGCCCCAACTGGGCCACACTATCCTCCCCCACCCCAGCCTCACTCCCCCTGCCATGGCCCAGCCACACTGCCTCCCTGCCCCACCCTGACTCTGCTCTCACTGCTATGGCCCAGCTAGGTTGTCCCCCCAACCCCTGCCCCAGCTTTGATCCTCCCACTTACCATGGGATGGGCGCAGCCAGCCTGGGCTGCTGTGGCTGCAGAGAAGAAAAAGCTGGCCTGTACCTGTCCCCATCTACCTGGGCAGTGGGCCTGAGGGGCTGCATGATTGCAGCGCTCTTGCCCAATTGGCAGCCAGAGCCAGGGGCAGTAGCCATCATGGCTGCCCAGGTGGGGGAAAAAAGAAAAACCTTTCATTTTTACATGGAATTCTGCTTTTCCCCCTTTTTTTTTTGCAGGGCTTATTTTTCCCACAGACTTCTCTGATTTTCGCAGAAAATGCCTGCTTTTGCATTTGTTGTGAAAATCGCAAAATCACAATTTTCGTACATCCGTATCTATAACAGATCTACGTACATACTCCACAAGCAAAAGTATCAGAGCAGTCAGTTAAGGTATGAGACCAAGTCCTTTCCTAAGATTCGAATCCATCACAATACACAAATCCACCATTAACCACCACAATGACAGTGGAACTCTGGGAACTACAAAAAGTCTTTTGTAAGAGAAGAACTTGCACTATGTATAAAAATATTAAAGTACAATTAGCATCTAGTGTGTGGTAACAGTATCTAAAGAATTAAAAACCACACTAAGAAAATTGCACTCAACAAAGTCTACATATAATAGCAATGCTTTCTTTCCAAACTTGGGTATTACAATAATTTCCATCCTGTACTTCCTGTGCCCCATCACCTAATTATCACTCCCCACACAGGAAATTCAGCCATTCCTATAGATGTACTGGAACTAAGGATATCCTAATGAACGTCTGAATAGTTAGCCTGCATATCTGCAGTGTTAAAGCATGTCAGCTCAGGAAAAACCTCACAGACAAGTCCTGTATTGCAACTGACTCCTGTGTTTAAATTCCTTGAGACACCAGGTAGGGCCCGTCTGTTTGTTTTTTTTCTTTAAAGGGAAAAAAAAAACAAAAACCAAAAACAGACGGGCCCTTTCAGAATATAACTTTTCAGAATATTCTAGGTCTCTAATCTTGTAAAGTAATTACAGAATTCTTAAAGCACTTGCATTTATCAAATTGTGATCCAATTATTGCACATCTCTTAAGTGGTATTCTACATGAGTGATATATATATATTATACAATGATTCTGAAGCAAAAACAGCCAACCCAAATTCTGCATAATGTATAAGACAAGCTTAGAAAGCTGTATTTGTACAAAATCTAAGCAAGTCTAATGAAATCTTCTTCCACTGTATGTGCTTCTGTTTTTCTTATTATTTTGAACTTCAACATTTCACTACACACAAAGCAAGGACTTCAGAAATGTCTACAGTAGATATTTAGATCCCAATTCATCAGTGCTCTCTACCTTGGGCAGTGACTTATAGTTCAACATGGGTATAAAACGTTATGAAATCAAAGAAGTAATTTTTGAAATGGTAATTCTGATCCTTTGAATGCTAGTAATAAGAAAAATGACCAGTTTTGTTTTCTCTCCTCTATAGAGCTGGATATTTTATTTGCATTGAACAGGAGAATATGATTTTTAGGAATACTATCCAATATTTATATTTCAATAACAAGTATATATATTTACATGATAAAACTAAAAATACAGACAGTCCTTAATTCATACTACATATTCTTCCATTACCAGTGATATACTGAACTACTATTTCTGCTTGGATGGACGGCTGAAAAATACAGAATTTTCATACATCAGCATTACTATTTTTTTTTAAATTAAACAAAAGCAAATACTATTTTTCACATAAGTGTTGCTTAGCAATATACCACACGTAGATAACAGGAATGGTGTGACAGTGGCTGCAGGTAGACTATATCCACATTGTAGATGCATCACTGAAAGAAGTGGGACCACAAGGGGTCAGCTAAGAAGCTATAGCAACAGTAGACAAGATTCATCATCACTTTAGCATTCTAAGCCTTAAACAGATTATTCACTACCTTTTATTAAAAAAAAATGTAGAATGCTTCTTACCTAGGGCTTAATGAACCTTTATTAATCTAATATGGGAGGGGGAGAACCCCTGGAAATACACATTTTTCCTGTAAACTGTAATATAATTACTTCATTTTAGACTGTTCCATACATAACAACAACATGTCAGCTAATAAATTAAGTATACATCCCTAAAAACCGTAATTTTTATTTAGTGATTTCTGTGGTTTCCACTACTACATTTTCCTATATGCTGCATCAATCATCTGGAAAGAAGTCTTTCTTAAAATCAACTTTATTCACAAACATTTAAAGGAATTAATTTATACCTTAGGGATTTGCATCAATAGATCTCAAACCACCTTAAAAAATGTACTTATCATTATTTTACAGGTAAAAAAATAGGAAAAGTATGATGTAGCAATATCTCCACTTCCATGTCAGGGCAAAATTAAAAATAAAATAGTCACATCAGTACTTACAGTAGAGGGAAGACAGGATAAGTATTTCACTTTTTCTGAGCCCCTCTGTCACTAGACCCACCACAGAACTATAAAAAGGCCTGGAAAGATTAATTTAGCCCCCTGAATAAGGCAGGATCATCTGTCCAAACAACCCGATTCAAATCCTTATCTAATCTATTTCTAAAACTACAAAAATCATCCCTGTCCCACAACTACAAGGCATATTGCACAATAATACAAAAAGCATACTCAACTGCCACAGGTAAAGGCAGGTGGATGAGGGCTGTTAAAGTCCCACTGCTGGAAGGGTTGTCAAAATGCACTCAAGAGATCCAAGGAAGAGGGCCATGACTAGGGTGACCATATGGGACAATATGAAATTCAGCAGACTGCAATGGGAGTTAATAGCCCATTAATGACCGTCTGTTCTTTATTTCACAGTTCCTTACTACAAACACCTGTGAAGTTACCATTAGTGTTAATGGTCATTCAACTAATTGAGCTGATCTGTTTTAGGACAATCTTTATTTCTGGTAGCACTTTGTATTTCACAGCTCCTGCTGCTCTGCCTTCACACCCTGAGCTAGAGACACTCGTTTCAAATTTCGTGAGCCAGACAGGACTGGCCCCCAAAATCTAGAACTGTCCCAGTCAAACCAGGATATATATTCACCCCTAGCCATGACTCCTGCTACAAAAGACAGCTTAAAAACCCACAGTGGCAGTGCACTTTGAACTAAAACACATTTGATGTGCTTCAGTTCAAAGTGCATGGCCACCATTTTCTCAGCATGGGGACACGCTGTGCCACTGATACATGCTTATCAAATTACAAAAATTATCAAGGCTCACATTTGTGAGAGCTCAGCAGGAAAAATTATGCCGAGGGGAAACCAGCACAGGTTCGTAGCAGGCAGACCATGCCTGACTAATCTAGTCTCTTTTTATGACCAGGTTATGAAATGCCTGGACACAGGAGGAAGGGTGGATGTTGTATACTCAGACTTCAGGAAGGCCTTTGATACAGTATCCCACCCCATACTGGTGAACAAGTTAAGAGGCTGTGACTTGGATAACTACACAGTCCAGTGGGTGGCGAACTGGCTAGAGGGTCGCACCCAGAGAGTTGTGGTGAATGGGTTGGTTTCGACCTGGAAGGGTGTGGGCAGTGGGGTCCCGCAGGGCTCAGTCCTGGGACCGATATTCTTCAATGTCTTCATTGGCGACTTGGATGAGGGGGTGAAGTGTACTCTGTCCAAGTGCGTGGATGACACAAAACTGTGGGGAGAAGTGGACAAGCCGGAGAGCAGGGAACAGCTGCAAGCAGACCTGGATAGGTTGGACAGGTGGGCAGAAAACAACAGAATGCAATTCAACAAAGAGAAATGCAAAGTGCTGCACCAAGGGAGGAAAAATGTCCAGCATATCTACTGCCTAGGAAATGACCTGCTGGGTGGCACAGAAGTGGAAAGGGATCTTGGAGTCCAAGTGGACTCCAAAAAGAACATGAATCAGCAGTGTGACAAAGGCATCAGAAAAGCTAATGGCACTTTACCATGCATCAGCAGGTGCATGACAAATAGATCCAAAGAGGAGATACTTCCCCTCTATTGGGCGCTGGTCAGACTGCAGTTGGAGTACTGTGTGCAGTTCTGGGTGCCGCACTTCAAGAGGGATGCACATAACCTGCAGAGAATCTAGAGAAGGGTCACACATATGGATAAGGGCTTGCAGACCAAGCCCTATGAGGCGAGACTAGAGAACCTGGACCTCTTCAGCCTCTGCTAGTAGAGAGCAGATTTAGACTGGACATTAGGAAGAACTTCTTCACAGTTAGAGTGGCCAAGGTCTGGAATGGGCTCCCAAGGGAGGTGGTGCTCTCCCGTACCCTGGAGGTCTTCAAGAAGAGGTTGGATATGCATCTAGCTGGGGTCATCTAGACCCAGTACTCTTTCCTGCCTGTGCAGGTGGTCAGACTCGATCTATTGAGGTCCCTTCCGACCCTAACATCTATGAATCTATGATCTGCGGGTGTTTTTAATTAGTGCAGATCACTAAACAAAAGCACCCAAAGACACATCGGGAACACATATAAAAATACCCTCTGAGTTTTAGTTCCAGCGGGTGTACTGGCACATCTCATTTAAAGTCTCTAGCCTCAACTGTGGCCTACACTTGGTGCTTCGGAATAACAAACACAAAAGAAAAAACCTGCTAGCTGCAGCAACAGAAGAAAAAAAGCCTTTCTAGAGCCATGTGTCAGCAAGCAACCCCCAGAGCATGGGGAAAAACAAATACCATCTACCCTGCTCTACAATCTGAGAACAGCAAGCATAACACCACATATCACACCCTCCAACTGGACAGACAAGACTCCTCATTCTGTATGCCCCCCATAAACTTCTCAGATGCTTTAATCTTCATTCCTAACTAAGCTGGGTATGGAGCTCTGCTTCATTCTCCTGCTCCATGGTCCTCTCCTGTATCTAGGGGACCTACTTAATATGTAATGTGGCAGATTTCTCAGAAACTGTAAAATCCATGATTGTCCACAGAATCCACAAAAGAAGTCCCAAAAAACTTATTTTTATTAAGATGCTGGCTCCCCAGTGGAAGCCAGGAGTCCTCACTGCCAGCACCAGAATGTACCAGCTAGTGAGGCAGCATGAAGGGCATCAGACAAGATGATGGCTGCACCCTTGTCCCTTCTCCCCCTGCTTGGGCCCCTCCAGCAATCAGTGCGAAGGGGTGGAGAGGCACAAAGGGCAGCCATCAATCAAGATGTTGGCTACTCCCTCTTCCCTCCTCTATCCCCGGACCTCTCTGTCAATTAGCACTGGGTAGGTCCTCTCCACCAATCTTCACCAACTGAGGGGTGGGACTACCACAAAATACTCATGCAATCAGCTTTGCATGCTACAAGCAGGCCATGAAAAACTCTTGTCTCACCACAGTTTAAGGAGGCTCCTACCTTCTCAGAGCTATGGAGCTATTCTTGTGATCTCCTAGTGATCCATTGGGAATTGAGGCAAGTGGATGGAGAGTGCGGGGGCATACTCCTAGACTTCCAACTGTTGCCATTTACAGAGAACTCTAGGCACAGATACTTCTAGACCAGGGGGTGAAAACATTTTAGACACAGTGCCACAATCACTCACAACCTTGACTTGGAAGATGTTGGCATGCTAGGGGCAGATGACAAGGGAGGTTTGAGGGGCCTAATCCTTGTTCTGGCAACACAGCCCCACCCCCTTCTTTGAGGTGAGTGCCAAGTAAAAGGCCTTCAACATGTGTGCCCTGGGATTGCCTACCCTAGAATATCCCTGACCAATGTTTATTTAACCTCCTCTTGAAAACCTTCAGTGATTATGAGCCACAACTTCCCTTGGCAATCTATTCCACTGACTGTTCCAATCATCAAGGTTTTTTTTTCCCTCATATTCATTCAATCTAAATCTACTTCACTGCAACTTCAAGCCACAGTTACAAATTTCTCTCTCTGCCATATAGGAAAAAGGGTGTTCTCCTTCTTCTGAATGACAGCCCCTAAGATATTTGAAGTTTGCTATCATATCCCTCCTAAATCACCTTTTCTGCAAGCTGGATATACCTAAATCTTTCAACTTCTCATATGGTTTGCATTTCAAGCCATTTATCATTTTTGTCCCACAGGATGTGGGAAAGTTAGAGGGTCCAAAGCTTTTTCAAATATTGAACCTAAAACTACACATAATGTTCTAAATGAGGCCTAACCAGGTCCAAGTAAAGATGCATTGTTCCCTATGGATAGATAGGCTTCTATTTATTTAACCTTTTTTGCACCTGTGTCACACTGCAGATTCATACACACTCTGCAAGGAACCAAGACTTCTAAATCCTTCTCTATAGTGCTGCCACTCAGCTATTTCTGTCTCATTTTTTATTTGTGTTCTCGGTTATTCTTCCTGAGAATAAAAAATGTAGCACCTTGCATTGATTGGTATTGAACTTCATCCTGTTGGCTCTAATCCAGCCTTCCAATCTGTCAAGATCCTTCTGAATTGTACTCCTTTCTTCCAGCATGTTTATAATCCTTCCCAGTTTTATGTTGTCTGCAAATTTGCATAAGATTTTCTGTATTCCAGCACACAAACTGTTAATGTCCAGTAAAGATCCTATGAAATTCCACTCAAAATCTCTAGCCTTTCTAATATGGATCCATTTATGATCTCCCTTTGCTTGTGGCTACTGATCCAGCTATATCCACCTTGTAGTAGTTTTGTCTAGCCCAATTTCTCCAATATCTTTATAAGAAGATCATGAGGAACTTTGTCAAAAGCCTTACTGGAGTCCAGAGATGCTATATCCACTGCATTGCCTTCATCCATCCAGTCAATCACTTTGTCAAAGGATATCAAGTTTGTTTGGCATGATTTGTTCTTAACAAGTCCATGCTGACTGCTCAAAATCAGCCTTTCCTCTTTCAGATGCTTGCAAAGGGACTTCATTTTCCTATGCTCCAGTACTTCCCAGGTATCAAAAAGCAAAGTATAATTCTCCCTGTCCTTTTTTGCCTTTTTTAAAATAGGGGCATTATGTTGGCTCTTTTCCAGTCCTCTGGAACCTCACCCCTCTCCCAGACCTGGTAAACATTATTGCCAAGGGCTCAGATGTCAACCCGGCTAATTCCTTCAGTACCCTAAGATGCAGTACATCAGGCTCTGATGTCTTGAATTTACGAGACTGATCAAAAACTCACTGAGTATCTCAAGAAACACCATCAAGGTAACAAGTTACTCCCACCTAAAGCAAAATCACAGAACACAGATCAAAGAATGAGGGGAGAAGGGAGATATTTTTAGAATATTAATACATATAATAAGCATAAACACAAAAAAGGCTATACCCTATTCTCATAAAAACGTACTTTGTTCTTTAGAAAACAATTGGAAAAGAAGAACATACAATACAATACAGGTTTTACCATAGAAGCAGAACTGTTTCTAAGCAGTGTTTGGGTGAGACTCAAGAATCATGGACGGAAGCGCATCTTAACAGCTACAGCTTCATTTGACCTAGTCCATGTGCATTTTCTCCACTTGTAGTTCCTCATCCTAGTTACAATCCCCACCCTACTTTCCAGTCCCAATCCTACTCTTCTTGCACAGCAAGCCCTAGTCTCACCCCTCCAGACTCCTGAACTAAGTACAGCAGTTCAAAAAGCCCAAAGGCAGAGTCAGTCCAAACTTTGCAGGTTTTTCTAAGCTGCATAGCTTGAACTGATAACAAACTGAACTGATGTTCAGTTTTTGCATGGCCAAGACAGGCAGGTGCCTACACTGGCACAGGCCTGAGAGTGCTTACTTGCATCACCCTTATCCTAGGGACAGAAGTTACACAAACTGGTTTAAGCAATCAGAAACTGGTTTAAACCTATAATAGGAGTTCAGTGCACACAAACCGCTTTCAAAATGGCCAAAACTCGTTTAAGATGAACCTGGATGGATGTAGTATCAGATTTTACTGATTTAGGTCAAACCGGTTTATGGAACTTCTGTCCCAGATCCCTTCCTGATTCAAGTTAACTCACAGTCCTCCAGAATCCCAGGATGATTTGCAGCTCTGGGCTATGTTGTCTCCTTCAGTGGTGCAGGTACTGCCTCTTCCCTCTACTCCTTAAGCCTGCTTGCTGTGTGTCTGTCCAACCATAGAGATGGAGGTGGGAAGGGGAATAGACTCCCACACCCCCAGCCAGGGTCTACACAGCACATGGAGGAAGGAAAATCCCCTGTGATAGGGGTTTTTCAGACCCTGGCAGCCCTCTTCCCTCCTCTACACCCTCCCCCTTCTTAGGTGCTAATTGCTTCAGTGGTAACCACAGGGGGGGAAAGCAGACCTCTGGAATGGATGCCTGCCCATTCAACCTAGCACTGGTGCACTGGGAAACCCCTACCTTGGGAGGCTTACCTCCACCCCAGCCCGGGGCAGCCCCAGGGAGCTAAAGGGAGTTCTCCTCCTCCTGAACCGCAATGGTGCTTGCCTCAGCCCCTTCAGTGCAGGCCTCCCCCTGCCTTTCCCAATTGAAAACTGAACATAAGTTCAGCTGGTTATAGGTTCAACCTACACAGCTTAGAGGAAGCTGCCTAGATTGAATTGGTTCAGCCTCAGGCTTTTTGAGCATCTGTACTTAGCCCTACTGGCCATCTACCAGTAGCTCTGGCTACTAAACTCAGTTGTGACAGACCAAGCCTGATAGGCTGCTAGAAACATCCTTCCTCCCCACCCTCCGGGCTGCAGACACTGGCTGGGAGAGCCAGAGCCCAGCTGGGCCAGTGTATTCAGCCCCCAACCCCCTGCCTCTCAGGTAGGGGCTGAAAGGGGGTACTAAGTTGATCTCAGTCTGGCAAGCCAGAGTGTGGTGGAGTAAAACCAGTGGGCTTCCCCCACTCCCAGGGAGGGCCCTGCTCTAGGCAGACCCTGGCTGGGGACTCCACCTCCCCTCTCAGAGGCAGGAAGCTGGGTAGAGGGTTGGGGGAGGGGTGGAGGCTAAGCTGATGACAAGCCCACTCTCCTCGCTGCTCTGGGGATGAAAAGCCCCCCCTCCCCCACTGGGGCTTTTTTTTCCCCTTTGTCCTGCACTGACAGGAGGCTAGAGGGGTTTGGGGGTCCATTCCCTTGCTCCCCCCCTTGCCCCATCCTGTCAGGGTTACAGGTGCTGGCAGGTAGCAGAGGCTTTAGTGCCTTATCTCTGTGATAGCTGGGAGAGGGGCAGCCCTGCTCTGCTGGAGCAGACAACACAGCCCAGGGCTACAAAGCATTCTGTGATGCTGGGGGACTGTAAGTTAACTTGAATCAGGAAGGGATCAGAGACACAAGTTCAACAGACCAGCTTGACCTAAATCAGTCAAATCTTATACTACATCCAACCAGGTTTATCTTAAACCAGTTTGGGCCATTTTGGAAGTGGTTTATGTGCACTGAACTTCTGTTGGGGTTTAAACCAATTTCAGATCACTTAAACCTGTTTATGTGTAACTTCTGTCCCTAGCCTTTCAGTCTCCCTTCATATTCCCACCCTCAGTTTTCTTTGCTATTTTCCATTACTTCACCACACCCAACTCCTTATCCCCAGGAAGTTTCCATCTCTCTTCTCCCCAACACACACACACACACACACACACACACACTCTCTCTCTCTCTCTCTCTCTTCCAAATCCCAATTCCTTTATGCCAGCGTGTGGCACCAATTTCTGTCCTCTGAGGTTCATCATTATCCTAGTCTACTCCCCTGCCCCTCACTCTGTTTCCCTTTCCCAGTTTGACTCTTGCCAACTCTATATTCAAATCAGGCTTTCTTCTTCATGTTGCCTGGCCTGGCCTCAGCCAAGCCAGGGATCATAGGAGACACAGAAATAAGCTCCCTGTTCTTGGCTATCCACAAAGTTGATAGGGTTTACCATATAAGTAGAACTGTTTCTTAAGCAGCGTTTCAACTTAATTTAGTGTTTGGGTGAGCTGTTTGTTTTTATTTTAATGTGAATTGCTGAAATTGCTTAGTTGGACAGCCTAATAATGTAGCATTTCCTCTTGCTGGAAGCCAGTTATTCTTGAAGTTTGTGTTCATTTTTCAGTAGAATAGTTTATATTTTCTTGTTTTTCCCCCCAAACTCATTTATATTATCCCTTCTTAGAAAATACTGAATGCGTTGTTAAGTACCCACTGGCAGTGTGCTGACATCATACAAAAAGTGAATATACAGCCCTGTTCCCAGGTTCTTAAAATCCGAAACCCAAACTCCGTAAACTTCTCTAAGAAGGTTAGCTTCAATGACTTCTGCAACAGTTCATCTAGAGAGACCAATGCAGGACCTGGACCACTAGTATTGTAGACTAGACTTTCCAAATGGCTACTTCACTAGCATTTATCTATTTGGTGCACATAGTTCATTTTAAATTTAGGTCTCTCTTGCATTCTGTGATGCTCATTATCAGCCTAAACCTAATCAAAGCATTTCTTATTTCATTGGCTTTCAGAGGGTATATAATTGCAGAACTCATGAAGGATTTTTTCTATGTCATTTTAAATCATGCCTTCTAACCCATTTCTTAACACTTTGTATATAAATAAACATCAGCAAAAAGCAGAAACAAAAATGATACAATGTAAAAACAGAAGAATGTGCTTTGATTCCAATAACATGCAACAACTAAAAAGTATGTATCAACTTAGAAATATAATACCCTCCTGTCAGCCATCTTCTTTCCTCTTGCAAACAAAGCATTACTTGACAAAGGGTCACTGTAAAATACTGTAATCAGATATTAAATATATTTATTATGGGAACACAGATAACACCTAATCCACTCCAATTCCTATATTGCATGCAATTTCCTAATCATTTTCTGAAATGTAGGTTTTGTCTGCACCATGGTTTTTGGGCTAGCAGATGGTGAAGAAGGGTCTGAAAAAAATCTCTGAATCAAGCTGCCTCCACTCTACTAAATCTGCCAGATCTGGGTATGGAGAAAAAGAATAAGAGAGGCTCAGTAGACAGGATAAGGTACACAAGCACTCAAGAAAGCTAAAGAATAGCTTTCATCTGATCAGCTGAAGCAACTTGGGAGAACAGACCATACCCTGGGAGGGAACAGTACCAAAGAAAGAAACTATTTGGAAAACTTACCCTAACGAGTGGGAAAGGGAAGTCTTCTGAGAAACTAGTACCTGGACTGCTCCAGCATGCTAATACAGGATCACTTCTACCTCAGCCCATTATTGTTGACATATGCATGAATTATCTAGATTCACCTTATGCAAAGCTACATGGTCTGCCTCTGAATCAGAGTTTGGGAGATGCATGCCATTGGGTGATCAGTCTTGACAGAGGACAGACTGATGTTTGTTTTGATTCCTAAGCGCTTCTTTCTTGCCTGTCTTTCCAATACCATTCTGTCCTGGCCTTAAGTGGCATTCTGAGTAAAGCATTTAACAATGACAAATGCTCACAGCACTCTGCTCAAAGTCTCAGCAGTGGGGTGACCAGCAAGAAAAAAACCCTGCAGAATCCCTTTTAAACATTTTTCATGCCATTTTGTCTTTATGAGCCATTTTGTCTGCCCTAGAAAGGGCAGCTACCCAGCCAGAAACTGTGAACTTTCTACAACTACATCCTTTAGTCTGGAAACCCACTGTCTTAATTCCCTTAATTTTCTAAACTACTGTTCTACACCCAGAAAAGGGATGGGAGCGCTACAGTACTGGTATCAAGCTAAGGATGAGCAGGGAGGATCTGAGGTGAATATCAACACATGGCAGGGATGGATAAAGGAAGAATGACCTGTGATAGATGAGTTATTTCCAGATATTAATGAATCTAGGAGACTAAAGCTCCAGTTTAATTAAACCAATTTTATTGTGTTCTCAGTCTGTGTCTGGTTTGTCTTTTCCACATCCCATGATGTCCAAGATAAGCTATTTTGAGTTTACTTACAGTGATACACAGTCCCATTAATCTCTATAAAGAGTCCTCTGTCTTTCCACTTGTATAATTGCATCTATCTCTATTGGGGCCAGCTAAGTGTATTATTTTTAACCAAATCCAGTCAGTAGTTTCTCAGTGAAGACAGTGGTATTACAAAGATGTCTGAATCCTCCATTACTTTTTAATCTGCTCCTGAATGATCTAAGATGCATGCTAACAGGGAATCGATCTCATGCATCCACACTATTAAATGAGTCTATCCCTCTCTAGCTTTATGCAGATGATGTGTTATTAATGTCCCAATCCCAACTAGGCCTCCCCGTGTTATTAGATATTCTTCAACAATACTGCCTCTCAAACAGCTTGGAAATCAACACTACTACATCCTAGATATTGTTTTTTTGGGAATCAAAGAAAGAAGCATATATGGCTTTTAGAGAAAATGAAATTAGAGGTGGCGTTCTCATTTAAATACCTCAAAATTAATTTTAACAAAAATACAATCTGGAAAAATCACATTGACAATTTGAGCACTGAAGCAAAACAAGCTTTAGGTAGAGTTTTAATCTAAAATGATTAGAAGGGTAGTACTAGCAGCACTAACGCTCTACAGATCTAAAGTAAAGTCTATTTTATTGCATGGAGTGAAACTATGGGTACTGACTGCAAAATAAAAAGTAATTGGAATTTTTTTTTTTTTTTTTTTTTTTATAAGACAGCTTTTATCTCCACTAAATGCTATACCATGGAGGGGAAGGAAGCCTAAAATGAATGTAAGCCTTTTAGCAGAATTAAGAACTCTAAATTATTCAATCAAAAAGAGCTTATACCCCTATACAATACCCTTAGTATATTTTAGAAGCCTTTTCTCTTTCAGATAAACACATATTTGTACAGTTAAGTAACATTTATACTCTCATCCAAACAAATGTGCTAATAGCTACTGACCTATATTCCCCCATATTTACAACAAGATATAAATTTAACAATTAAAGACATCAGCATGCAGACAGATATGCAGGCAGTAAGATTATCAAACTTCCCCATCTTTACATTAATAAAGCACATTCTTCTAGACTAGAAGCATTGGTATCATAGTACCTAGGGTCAGAAGGGGCCTAGAGCAAGCCATCTAGTCTGACCCCCCGCCAATGGCAGGAAACGAGTGCCAGGGTCACAGGACCCCAG
>JAGPOW010000304.1:49679216-49697410 GCA_030014935.1 Caiman crocodilus | reverse complement strand
AAAGAACTCATTGAAGATCTCCGCCTTCTCATCGGCCACGAGCACCAGGTTACCCGACGAGTCCCTCAGGGGCCCGACGTTTCCCAGGGCTCTCTTCTTACTCCCCACATACTTGAAAAAGGACTTCCTGTTGTCCTTGATCTTAGTCACCAGGCGAAGCTGGTGTTAAATACAAAAACACAAACAAGAGATCATTACTAGATGGAAGTTCATTCTAATGAAATCTGCTAGTTAGTGGGAAAAGGTGGTGTCAGACCCTATGTTCAGACAGGTTATGTTTTTGCAAGAGTAATGAGATAGATGACCTAAATAACTATTTGTGGTCTGGTTCATTTTTTGAAGAAATAAAAAGGAAACGGATCTCTCCATTAGTGGAAATTTTCAAGTGTTGAGCTAATGAATTAAAAACAGTTTTGCTTGTAACATCTTAGAGCCCATTCTATACTCCGGGGGTATATTTACACTGATTGGACAAAGAATAAGGACCAAAATCAAATACAATTCCCTGTTTTTAATTTTTGTTCCACTATTTGATATCATTTTATTTACTTTTATATAACATCATATTATGTTTGATTTCACCTACAAATTAATAAAATGTGAAATTTTATTGTATGTTTTCTACCAATAATCACAAATCATGGAATTATACTATAATATATAACTTTATTGTTAATTGCACTGTATCATATTACCTAAAGCTGTAAATAAGCTGCAACTACAATTAAATCCTGTCAGTCAAATATGCTGTTATTTAAATATTTATTTCTCTAGCATATTACAACATATTTACAGTTTCTTATCACGATTTCTTAGCTAGCTCAGGAACATCTAGCCGCATAGTTATGGTAGCACAAAGCTCACTGTGAAAAAACTACCCAATACTTACCCAGGTTCTTGGGCAAGTTTTACAATTTTACCAACTTTCTGCTGCTAACTCTACCCAAGCTATCAATATGCAATGACTGCAACAGAGATCTACCACAAGTCTCTATATCTATAAATACCCTAAATCTCCTATGACAAAGTATTGCTTTTTATTTTCATTCCAGATTTTTATTCTACTAGCAATATTTTTAGTTGGAAAAGTGCTGTAAACCTAAAACAAAGTAGGCTATCAAGGGATAGTGCTGCTGCTAACAGTTGTTAACTTAAATGTTATATATTATGCAAAAAATTCCACTGAAAAAATAATTATGTATGTATATCATATTTACTTGAATACAAGACAATGTTTGTTCCCCCCATTTAACATGGTGGGGGGAGGAGGGGAACCTCCTTGTCTCCGAATCAAATACAAGGCTGCTGCCTTTTCTTCTGTGCCTGGTCTACCATTCCCCACCTACCCTCTAGCTCTGGCAGGACTCCACCATGTAGCCCCAAGCATGGAGTACATATTTGTCCCAGCCCTAGCCTGGCTCAGTAACTGCTATTGCAGTAGCAGTAGCAGCTCTATCTGAAAGTCAAACATTGGGCTAGAAGTGCCAGTGCTTCTGCTGCTTACCAGGTCAGGCTGGGCCTAGAGCAAACACATGCTCTGTGCCCTATGCTGGAGTAGGGCCAGAGCTGGAAGGTAAGCAGCAGGGGGCTGAGGGGTGATGGTAGAGGGGAAAAGAGATGGGGAAGCAAAGACAGTGTGGGGGTGGTAGGAAATAAGGGGGACCAGATGGGAGGGCAGGTACAAGGGAGAAAAGTGCCTGGGGTCAGGCAGCCGGTGGGACAAGTGGGGCAAAGGGAAAGGCAGCAGGGGACAGGCTACTTGACTCCACTCCTACCACATGCCTCTGCCTGACTTTTTAGGCTGGACTCGGACATTACAAATAAACCAGATCAAGTGATCAGAAACTGGTTGAAACCTATAACAGAACAGATGTCTGGTGCACATAAACCAGTTTGAAAATAGTGGAAACCATTTTGAAATAAGTCTGCTACTTCATTCAACCATGTTTAACTAATTTGGCTCAAACTGTTTATGCAATATCTGCCCTAGACCACTTGCTGGTTTCATAGATTCATAGACATTAGGGTCAGAAGGGACCTCAATAGATCAGAGTCTGACCCCCTGCACAGGCAGGAAAGAGTGCTGTGTCTAGATGCATATCCAACCTCTTCTTGAAGACCCCCAGGGTAGGGGAGAGCACCACCTCCCTTGGGAGCCCATTCCAGACCTTCGCTACTCTAACTGTGAAGAAGTTCTTCCTAATGTCCAATCTAAATCTGCTCTCTGCTAGATTGTGGCCATTATTTCTTGTAACCCCAGGGGCGCCTTGATGAATACTCACCAATTCCCTTTTGTGCCCCCGTGATGAACTTATAGGCAGCCACAAGGTTGCCTCTCAACCTTCTCTTATGGAGGCTGAAAAGGTCCAGGTTCTCTAGTCTCGCCTCGTAGGGCTTGGTCTGCAAGCCCTTAACCATACGATTGGCCCTTCTCTGGACTCTCTGCAGGTTATGTGCATCCCTCTTGAAGTGCAGCACACAGAATTGCATGCAGTACTTCAACTGCAGTCTGACCAGTGCCCGATAGAAGGGAAGTATCACCTCTTTGGACCTATTCGTCATGCATCTGCTGATGCACGATAAAGTGCCATTACCTTTTCTGATGGCTTCGTCACACTGCCAACTCATGTTCATCCCTTTCCACTTCTGTGCCACCCAGCTGGTCATTCCCTAGGCTACAGGTGTGCTGGACATTTTTCCTCCCTAGGTGCAGCACTTTGCATTTCTCCTTGTTGAACTGCATTCTGTTGTTTTCTGTCCACTTTAACTTAAATTAAGATTAAGGTTTAAATTAAATCAGGTTCCTCCAGCATCTCGGTAAGCTATCTGAGCTGGGCGGGGCACTCTGCTCCATAGCAGAGCTGGCCCTGCTCCTCTGCTCCCTGGCTGAGGCTCCAGCAGAGACTTGCAGGAACAGCAGGATCTGCAGGCTTTCCTGTGCCCCCCTCACCACTCACTGCTTAAGCAGGGATCCCTTCCTCCTTTCCCACAGCATTGACCATAGCCAGCATATGGTATGATAGATAATGCTGAGCCATAAAGCAAATAGGACAGTGTCCGCTTAGGGCTTTTTGAAGCTAATCAACTGGTAATGTTGCTACATTCCTTCCTTTGGAAAAAGCTTTTTAAGGACAGCCTGAACTAACAAGTGAGGCTTTGTTTTCTGATGGGATGCTAAATGCTGTTAACATATCTGATAAATTCTCTGTTAACAGGAACGTTCTGCCAGGGCCTAGCCATGCTCCATTCAGCTCAGCACTGTAGAAGGAAAGGGAGGGCTGCTCTAGTCCCCTCTCCCACCCGCCCGACTTCTAGTCTGAGCTACTGCAGGCATTTTTTTCACTCCAGAAGGGATGTCTGTGCAATAACAAACTGATTTAGCCTAGGCAAGTTAAACTAACCTGCAAAGATTGAATCAATTCAGGTTCAGGCTTTTTGAATGTCTGTCCTTAGCCCTACTACCTCCCTGTCTGCCCCCATGCCACTGCTTTCCCCTTATAAAGCATTGGGGGATGAATTTAAAATAACCCTCCAATAATTAGATTATACACATGGGAAATTGGAGCAAATGAAGAGACTGCAATGAAAGTACCTTGCAGAAAAAAATGTTTGATCCATTAAAACTCATAGGAAAAAGCCATCGCAAACAATTCAATAATTTAATAGATGAAAATGCATGTTGTTTTATATTGTATTGCACATGTAAGGCATAGTATGCTAAGAGATTAAAAAGTCTACTTATACTTGTTCATAAAGGAAACTAAGGAAACTCTGAGAACTGTGTGTAATGTGGTAGCTACACACCTATACAATCTGCACAGGTGCTCCATAAACCAACATAAGCTATATCCATATCCAAAGTTATTTCAAGTACACAGTTATTCCAGATGCCGTTGAAGCCCAACATTTAAAGTACATTCAGAAAGCAGAAAGAGCAAACATGCATGAAGTAGAGATCCTATAGTAAAATTAGTGTTCTAATAATTTCAGTGACAACTTTTACATATTGAAAGAATGTTCTATTTATAAGAATCTTGATTGTGTTGTGTTATACGCTCTGTTTTAGGTATCCCAAAACCCACTTTATTTTTTTCAGAGCAAAACTATTTTCTGTATTTTTATTTAAACCTAATCAGAAGCTCTCTGCCAGACCAAGGATACCATTACATATTGATGTACTAACAATCCTTTCCAAATTGCTGTTACATTCTTTTTTATATTAAAAATGCAAAAGGTACCTGTAATTTTACAATTATTTTTAGAACAAATATATGAAAGCTATTCCTGGCCAAATTCTTTTTGAAACGTATGCTTGAAACACATTCTTCAAAGATGAAGTGATGTTGCTATTTGTAAGTGAATTTCTCTGTTTGTTTCCTTATTCACGGGCTTTTTAAAAACAAAATTGCTAAAATTTAATATCAGGGGGTTTTGCATTTAAATTATTTAGCCAAATAAATTAGCAATGAAAGTTTTTTTTTATGTTATGTTTGCATTGCGTTTTTTAAATAAAGCACTAGCATATAGTGCCAATGCCAAATCCAAACCCTGATACATTTTTCTTTTAAAAAAAAGTAATAACAAACAAAGCAGAAAATTTGAAAAGTGCAGTTCTACTCTGAAATGTAATACCACAAAATGACATTTGGGCTTAAGAAAATTTAAAATATGTCCATCCTTTTGAAAATAAATTTGCACAGTTTACCAATAAGAGTATGGGGTGAAATTCTAGGTTTTCCGAAGTCATTAGAAATATCTTATTAGTTTCATTAGAGCCAAACATTTGCCTGTAGGGCAATATCTAATAAGTTTTCCTTCTGCTAAAAACAGCAGTCAAGCCATGCTATGTGCAAGCTTAAATTTGTTGTGTGGCCAGTTGAATTGTTTTGTGTCAAAACATCTTGTACATCCACAAACAAAGTGTTTTCTTGTTAAACATCTTTCATTTTTACATGCTGATAAATCATCTTTGCAAGCAATTTTTTCTTTGATATGATCACACAGCAATCTACAGCAAGTGTTATATAACCCTTTTTGTATCTAGTGTCACATCCCCTATTCCACTTATTGTCTAGTAAACTCCCCCATCCCAAATAAAAGTAACAGCATAATATATTTTTAAAAAGGAGACTTTTTTTTTCTACTCATGTGTACTGTATATAACTATTTTACTGTACACAACAGTAATGTGAAAAAGGGGTAGAGGACAACACCAGATGGCACATAACTTTCCTAGGACGCATGGCCTCCTAATAGTGCTATACAAAATTACTGCTCTTTTACTAACAAATTTTCCCTTTAAAATAATACACAGTAATACATCAATTTTATCTTCTTTCTTAGTCCTCAGTATCAGATCTCATCTGAAGTGAAGTATTACTGTCCTAAATCCAGAGCCACATTACCAAATCAAACACTCCATTGAAAAAGCACTACATTACAAATACGACAAAAATAAAAGGTGAAATGTAACTGATAATTCACATGTATTAGGTGTAAGTATATAATTTAACTGAAATACAAAAGAATCAACTGCAGTAATAATAAATGTCTTACATAAAACCTATTTTTCTCATACCTGACAGTACTTTCAAAATGGTATTGGCTCATAAAAATCAAAGAGACAACAACCCGAAACAAGAGGAATCATGGAAATTGATCCATTTGTCCCCATAATCTCATTACCTTCCGATAGATATTTTAGAACACCAAACTGCAAAAAAATAAGAGAAAGCATTTATAACACCAATAGAATGCACCATGGGATCGCTGATCAAAATGCTGAGTGTTTATTGCCAAACAAACATAATCAGACTGTGGAGCTACAAAGATACAAGGCAACAATGTCTTGATTGTGGAACAAATATTAGATGTGCATGCAGTAATCATGCAGCATTGTTGCAAAGGACAACATAGGCACAAAAATTCACAACAAGTTGAATGTGTAGGCATACTGTTTGATAGACAAGGAAGTATCATTCCAGTAAGAAATGCTTCAGGATCCAAGATGATACACTGAAAACAAAACAAACACGTTTACCAGAAACTGATTTTCAGACCTTGTTTAATATGGTTTCTATTACTTCCTTTTCTCTCAAATGCCCCCTTGTCCCTCCACATTTGAATATCATTTGAATATTTATTTAATACATTTAAAAACAAGATAGTTGGAAGAAGGCCAATGTCGTGCCAATCTTCAAAGGAGAAAAGTAGATCCAGAAAACTACAGGCCCATCAGCTTGACCTCTATCCTGGGGAAGGTCTTGGAAAAAATTATCAGAGGCCATCCTCAACAGACTAGCTGATGGAAATATCCTGAGAGATACCCACCATGGGTCTTGCTTGACCAATCTCATTTTCTTTTATGACCAGGTGACCTATCACCTGGACAAGGGAGAGGAGATTGACATCATATATCTTGACTTCAAAAAGCCTTCGATCTGGTATCTCATGATCACCTCTTGGCAAAACTGGCTAACTGTGGCATCAACCTCACCACAAGCCACTGACTGGCGAACTGGCTCCGTGGTAGGACCCAGAGGGTGGTGGTTGATGGAAGCCAATCATCTTGGTGCACAGTCACCAGTGGGGTCCCCCAAGGCTCTGTCCTAGGGTCTGTGCTGTTTAACATCTTCATCAATGATGTGGACATTGGTGTAACAAGCCGACTGGCCAAGTTTGCCAATGATACCAAACTCGGGGGTTTGCACACTTGAGAACAGAGCATCCACACCTGAGGACAGAAGGGTGATCCAGGCAGATCTTGACAGGTTCATGAAATGGGCAGATAAGAACCTGATGGCATTCAACACTGAAAAATGCAAGGTTCTCTACCTTAGGAGGAAAAACTTGCAGCATGCTCGTAGGCTCGGCAGTGCTATGCTGCTGGTTAGCACTACAGATGAAAGGGACTTGGGGGTCATGATTGACCACAAGATGAACATAAGCCTTCAATGTGATGCTGTGGCTAGTAAAGCAAGCAAAACTCTGGCTTACATCCATAGATGCTTCTTAAGCAAATCCCAGGATGTCATTCTCCTATTGTACTTGGCCTTGGTGAGGCCACAGCCAGAGTACCGTGTCCTGTTTTGGGCTCCACAACTCAAAAAGGATCTGGAGAAGCTTGAGAGAGTCCAGAGAAGAGCCACATGCATAATCAAAGGTCAGGAAAACAGACCTTATGACGAGAGACTGAGAGCCATGGGACTCTTCAGCCTAGAAAAGCACAGGCTCAGGGGTGATCTGGTGGCCACCTATAAATAAAAGGGGTGCTCATCGGAATCTGGGGGAACGTCTGTTTACCAGAGCGCCCCAAGAGATGACAAGATTGAATGGTCACAAACTCCGCCATGACGAATTCAGGCTGGACATATGAAAGAACTTCTTTACTGTTCAAGCCCCCAAGGTTTGGAATAGATTGCTACTGGAGGCAATTCAAGCACCCACTTTGAATGCCTCCAAGATGCATTTGGATGCTTATAGTGCTGGGATCCTATGATCCCTGCTGACTTCCTGCCCATAGGGCAGGGGGCTGGACTCGAACCTCCGGTGTCCCTTCCAGCCCAAATGTCTCTGAAATCTAGTCATCACAAAAAGATCTACTTTCCATTCTTATTTCTATTATCCATGTTTGGCCTTAGAAAGGTGAGAGATAGATGCAGCTCATCCGAAAGGTAGCAATCAAGGATTAGTGTTACATTGTAATTGAATCCTCAAAAAATAGGATTGGAAGGGATCTCAAGACCTAGTGTCCAAACTATTATAGCTAAATAGTTTTCTAATGTAAATTTAAACAGTTCTAATGACACAGATTCTATAACCTGGCTAGGCAAATCTGTGTTAGAGTACTTAAGCATTAAGCATAGTTAGAAAGTTTTTCCTGCTATCCAATTTAAAGTCCCCTGTTATAAAATATCATTAGGGGCTTACATTGCAAAAAGCAATGTGAAAAAGACAGATGGTCTATAAGGTGTAAATCTACCCTACCTACCACTCTACTGTAAGGCCACTGTCTCTCCACCTTCCAAAAGTGGTAGAAAGATAAGGTAAGGTAATAGTATTTAACTCTCCATTAGTTATAAAATTTGGCAGTGGCGGAGCTGTTGTAATTAATTTGGCCACCATCCTCTGCTGCCAAATCCCCAAACCCCAAGCTCCACATGACAGGCTGGAGCAGGGCTAGGCCCCTTCCCTCTGGGTAACCAGGGGGACTGGGCCATGCCCCCTCCCCTCCTGAACAGCTGGATCAGAGGGGTTGGGCTGGGACTACATCAAGCCCCCTTTTGTCATGGGAGAGCCAGGTCAAGCCCTCTTCTCCCACAAAGCCGGACTGTTGTCTCAAAAAGACAGTTTATTCATTTTACATGTTACAGGACTTGCTGGAGATTATTTCAGTCCAGGTCCTGAAAAAGTTAAATAGACCTGCTCCAGACACAAAGAGAGCTATGAACACTAGTTGGTTTTTAATCAATAAAGGAACTGTGTTTGTTCAATATAATACAATTCTGAAACTACATTATGCAGTTCAATATAATGCAATGTCAAGGGCTAAATCATGAGGATTATAAATTCCAACCTTACCAACTATAAAATTATGAGCAGTATTTTCTTGTACATTAAGCATACTTTTGCACAGCTGAACACAGAAATGGCATATTCCATGAAATAGAATATTTATGATAATAAATGAGGTCAAAAGGAATTAAAGATGTTCCTCGTTCTACTCACCTTGCCTTCATTAGACCTCCTGGTGAAATTGATTAAATTAGCTGCTTTGGCTTTGATTTTGGTGCAGAATGTTTTTAAAGACTTCCTTCTTAGTAAAAATTATAACCACACAAAGCAGACCCATCCACCCAAGTTTTTGTTCTGAAATTTTCCAGAACATTTTCCAGTGCTTCATTTTTCCATGGGAAATATTCCATTTCTAAAAATTCATTGTTTCATAAAATTAATTAATAATAATGAATGGATGCCAACACAATATTAGACAAGCTGGCAATTTCAAAGGTATAATTAATGTTTTTCAAGTGATTATCCCGTGGAAGCATGAGAAAGAGTACATACATGTTTTATTGATCAAGTTATGAACTCACCTAATTGGCTGTGCAGGTCAAATCAAAGCCAAAGCTAAAATTCTTATTTCATTTCAGACTGCAAGTGAAAGCAAAACAAAAACAAAAACTGTGATTAATTTTTGTTTCACTTTCAGTTCAGCAAGCACACACAGCAGTATCTCATTTCTGTTCTTGAGTTGGGGAAGTTGGAAGTCTTTGCATGAGATCTGTTAGACTTTTGGTATAAAGTCGTCATAATAATGCCTAATCTGAAAAAAACCTAATGTGTGGCATCATTCTAATGAAGTTCAAGTCACTGAAAGAAGGAACAAAATTGACAGATGTAAATATTGCGGGCAGGATTACGCTAACAATTCAACAAGAATGAAGAAACGTTTAATTCCATGTAGAAACTGTCCTGACAAGCCATATACAAAAAGTTAGTACAATGAAGTGGTAGAACAACATCATCTAAGGAAAGTCTACTTTAGGAATCCTATGCAAGTAAACAAATTAATATGTTACACAACACAAAGTATAGACTCGTATCTATATCGTTTTAAAACATTGTAATTTTAAAAGCTGTAAACACAACTCTGGACTATTATTTATTTATTTAAAATATTTGTATCCTGCTTTTCTGCTTGCACTAACCACACAAGTAGCTTAGGCTTAACAATATTTTTGTTAAATGACATAATAGATAAATAGTTAACTATTTCAACCCAGCAGCATGAGCTTAGTCCTCTGGCTGATGGCAGAGGCCAGACTATACTTCCCTTTGCAGTCCCAGGGCAACTAAGCAGCAGCAAGCTGAACAGCAAAGTGTTCTTTCTGGCAGGGAGGGGGGAAGCAAGTTACCTCCTGCTTCTCCTTCTTCAGATGGATAAGGCCAGACTAGAATAGGCTAAAATAAAAATCTTTTCCCCCTTCTGTTGTCGGGACTTGGTAGCTCAAGTGAAGTAACAGATTTGCAAAAAACAGAAAATCAAAATGTTGATCTGCCAGGTCTTGGGGAAGAGGCAGTAGGATCCTCGCTTTCAAGGTCACTCACCAGATATGAGATCCACCATGAATAGCTGTTCAAGACAGTCAAGCTTTTTATCAAGCTTTGTGGACAAAATGTCAAAAGAAGATCAAGAACAAACAGAGGAGACACTGGTTACTCAAAGGATTGGTCAAGCAGAATCACTGACTCTGATGTCAGATGGATTGACCGATATACAAGGAAATCCTTTATTGATCATCATGTTAGCAACACCTGAACCAATATTCCTGAAAACAACTGCTACCAAATCTTCTCATCACACAGGTGAATACATAGCCAAATTACTGAGCGAAGACATTGAAAGTGCAGGTCTCTCCAAGGTACAAGCCTTTTAACTGATAATGCAAGCAACATGAAAGCTGCATGGCAAATATTAAAGACAAAGTATCCTCATTTAATAGTATTTGGCGGTCTTGGTCATGGTTGAATCTTCTGGCAAAGGACATAGTATGTGAATACAGTGAAGACAATATTGGCAAATTGCAAAGTGATTCTGAAGGTATTCAACGATCATCATATTGCTAATCAGATTTTGAAGAAATTACAGAAAGAGAAGCAGGAGAAGGAAAGTGAATTTTTATTGTCAGGAAAAACTATATGGGGCTTGGCTACAAAGTGTTTACATAGCCTGTTGTGCATAAAGAACTGTTCGCAATGTGCTTCAATAGATGACACTAGATGTGCACCCAGGGCCATCCATAGCAAGGCTCCCTCTAAGCTGTGAACGTGCGTGACCACACACAATTAAAAATCTTGCCATGCACTACTTTTTTAAAGCCGCACACTTGCCCAGAGAGGAGCTTTCTAGAGACAAGTTGGCCACAGAGCACGGCAGAGGCACCGGGGCCAGTGTGGGACACTTACCAGAAGTAAGCTTCTCACACAGGGCAGGCAGCAGCTCCTCCCCAAGGCGAGGTGGGGGTGGGGACGGGGGCTGGGGCAGAGTGCCTCATCATGTGCCTCCTCACTCCCTGAGACAAGGCAGGGGTGGAGGCTGGGTCTGGGGACTGGAGCAGGCTCCACTGATTCCAGGGAACTACTCCACTGGCTCTGCTGGCTCCAGGGAACTGCTCTGCTCCCCAGTCCCTGTCGGTTAGGTTTCCAGAAGTAAATATTTTTGGTTAAAGATTTCTCCAAGGTTTGGTTCAGAACACAAAGTTGGGAAGTTTCCATTTAAGTAACACACAAAAGCTTTAAGCTTATTTTTCTTGTAGTGCTCTAGCTGAAGCTCTCGCTGTCACCTGCTCAAAAATCCACCAACTTCCTAAGGGCCACAACCATGAGGGTATTTGCAATTTGGCATTTGCTTGCTGATGGACAAAAGAACACAGCAGCAGACAACCACAACAGCATCACTGCATGTTTAACAAACCTCAAATAAATAGCAGGCCTGTGCAGCAACACAACCCCATGGGAAGTTCTGGGTTACAGGAAACTGTCTCTAACAAGGGAAGAGAAAAGAGTCATGATCTCACAATCTCCTGTCTGGGAAAGGCGGGACGGGCTGTCTGAAATTTGCCTTTCCTACCACCCTCAGCATTTCTCACAACTTCTCTCCCCTATTTCCATTTCTATGTTTTGACTGTGAGGTTTATTCTGTATCATCTTTTATTGTTATTCTGTGTGGTGGACCAAAGTAGCACACACCAAAAGGAGGCAACAGTCATGGATCTCTACAGCATAGAGGGAACATTGGTCCGGGGGGAGGGGAAGGGCTGGGAGGGGAGGAGGCAAATTGGAACGACCGCTCCAGGTCCCGTAATTTGGGAGTCCCCCCTGTCAGCACAACATAGGCCCTGCCCATAGATGGCAGAAGGGGGGAGCTAATGGGGCTCAGCCCCCTAAATGAGGGGCAGCAGATATAGCTGGATGCCCAGAGGGCAGCCCCACCACAGGGCAGAGGAGCGTGCATGAACTCAGATACCTAGACACTTGCAGCCAGGATCACAGCGGGCCCCACTCACTCCCACGCTGTGGCGATTATCTCACAGCCCGGCTCAGCCGGGGCCCCATTCACTGTGAATCAGACCCTAGACAGGTCAGGTCATGGGGCAATCACAGCCTGGAAGCTCCTTCAGAGCCAACACGGTGCTGGGGAGCAAAGCAGGGAGGCAAGTAGGTCCCAGATCTTTGCACAGGGCATGGACAGGCTGCAGTTGGGCCAATGCAGGGCAGTGGTTTGTTGGGGCCACCGGTGCAGACATCGACCCCAGGTGCAGGGAAAGGAGTGGCCTCAAGGCTCCAACAGGCCCCAATCCTGAGCCCAGCACAACCCGGAGGCTCCTCCAGAACTGGCGTGGCACCAAGGAACCAAGGGGGGGGAAGGCACAGGGGGCCCCTGATCTTCACACAGGGGAGTGGAGCTGCAGTGAAATTTCAAGTGGATGCAGCATCCTAGTGTCACGAAAGCTCACTCCAAGCCCAGCCCACAGCAAGAAAAGTACCATGCAGCACCAGTTCTACCTCCACCATGCACCTACAGCCCACCCCACACAGATCTGGAGCACATGCCCCCCTGCTCTCCCGGAGTGCAAGCAGCGGCAGCTTCCCCCCACCCCTTCCCCACCCCATCCCAAGCCCCACCCTCATCCTGGCTCAGCAGCACCTGCCCCTGCCCCTTCCCTCACCACAGCAGATGTTGATCTGAAACCCCCCATGCCCCTTCCTTCCCCACCCCTCCCTTTCCACCACACCAGACTTACCACCTGATGGCAGCTGTATTGGATATCAGATTGGTATCACCTCCTTAAATATGGCTATTGGTATCTGTCCCCAGAATCTCTTTCAGTGTACCCCTAGATGACACAGTATCCCAGATTATTCCCACGAACATTCAGAAGCAGATTCTCAACAGCGATGTGTTCTGGGTTCAAGTTTAAGGAGCATTCAATTTGCTACTGCCAGTTCCAGTGGCTATCAAGAAACTTGGAGGAGATGGACTAAGTCTTTCAAATAATATTCCAAAGATATTCAGACAATAAATACATGACACTAGTGGAGCACCCAGTGCCACCTGAATGAAAATCTAATTGAGCATTTGCCTTCTTCACCTCTATCCAAAAAAGAAGAAGTAGTAGTAGTAAAACAAACGTTTACTAAGAGATCTTAGTTTTGCTCTCATCCAGTTCATCTGACAGCAAGCCTTTTGGAACCTCAACACAGAGGACAATATTTATCAGAAGTCAGATTGTTTACTGCTCTCAATACAATTATGGAAGCTAAGAATGTCCCCAACATCGACTAAATAGCTATGACAACAAACATTGCCAAGCACTGAGGAAAAGAAAAACTCTGGGGCAAAGACATCATTTGGCAGCAATGAATATGTCTCCTCTCATATGGTGGAAGGGATACTGTAGCACCCGACTGTTGTTCGGGATTGCTCAAAGGATCCTAAGCATTCTACCAACAGCAGCTTCTTGGGATTGGAACTGGAAGACTTTCAGCTCAACCAAGACAAAAAAAAAGGAACAGACTAACAAATAAATGCACTGCTAAGCTTGTTCCCATTTCTCAAAATATCTTGCTTCTGTAGAATCAGTCAGAAGCACAATTAATGAAGAAGATGCAGCGTGATGATAAGTTGCCCTTGTTCACAGACTCATTGGTAAAACCATCCTTTAGTGAAAGAGACCGTGGTTCAAGTAGTTCTGAATTAGATTTGCCTCAATCTGCTTCTGACATGGAACTTATAAGTAGTGCAAGTGCTTCTACAGATAGTGACAGTAAAACTGGAGGTGTTACAATGCTCTCAGTAGAAGAGACTTAAACTCTGTTGAAGTAGGTGAGTGGACAACCGTGGCATATCACGCACAGTTCTTTGGATGTGCTAAAATTAGTGTGTCAACAGTTTTCAGTGATTTCGGGTTTTTCTTTTAAATTTAATAAACAATCTAAGGGAAGTACATGCTATTAGGCATGGTCTTTACATTTTACAAGTACAGTAAAAACTCTGTTATCCAGCATCCCCCAGGAATGTGGGATGCTGGATAACAAAATATGTCGGTTAATTGAGTGGCCCTGGATGCTGCTTCTCCTGCCGTGTCTGGGGTGTCTCTCCACCCCTCCTGTGGCATCGCCATCCCTCCCGCCACATTGCCATCCATCCCATGGGCCCTGCAGGACAGTGAGGCAGGCCTCGCACAGCCCCATGCAGCCTGTTATGCCCCCAGGCCATGGGGGCTCAACAGTGCAGGCTTCTTTGCCCTGGGTCATGGGAGCTCAGAAAAACTGGAAGTGCCACAGTGGGCACTTCCAGTTTCACTTTATCTTACAAGTCAGCATGCCAGTTAATTGAGCATGCTCGCTTGTAAGATGCTGGTTACTGGAGCTTTTACTGTATTCCAATAAAAAACAATTTCTTTCCACATAATGATTTGAATTTGTTTGAATATAAATATTTAAGCCACATTAAGTGTGCTTTATTTAATTTTTTTCCTAATCAAATATTTGAGTTCAAATACTTGTGGCTACTGGGACATAATCACACTCTATTTAAGGCACTGGAAAAATTTCCAATTCAAAATTTTCCAGAAAACCCATGTCTCAGGTTCTGAATTAGTCCTTTATGTTTTCCCAATAGAAATACAATTCTGTTCTCAACTGTAATAAGGAATACTCTCATATCTGAGTACATTCTTAACTAATTGTAATGTATTTTTCTACCTGCCTTTTATTTTTTCCTGCATGTTAACTACTCCAGTAGTATTAGCCGTAGTTTACTTGACTTCATCCAGTTTCATGTATGCTAGTGGAAGCCAACCTTCAGCATGCCTGCTACATGTAAGCCCTGCACCTTCCTCAAGTACCATTCCAACCCCACTCCCAACTGATCTGCTTTCTTCTCTTTGCTCCCTTATTGATGCTACTTTGCTTTCTGCTTCCTTCCTGGTCACATGCCACACACAGAGGCTGTGTCCATGTCGCTAGGCCACATACTGGCCACCTCCAATCTATGCCTTTCATCAGACATACCTCCTACCTCACTATTACCCAGATAAGGTCATGATAATCTTTTTTTTTTTTTACTGAAGAAAAAAATACAATCAGAAATTATTAGAACTATAGTTCAGATTCTTTCCACATTTCATGTAATCCATGAAACAAATAAAGACCAAATTAGGTTTCAGTGTATAATGAGAAAAAGCACACCCCTTCAGCTGCAGCTCTTCCACATGCATTTATGCATACTAATATCTTAAACTGTAGTGCTACACTTGGAAACAACTGCAGTATGTTTTAATTTTGTTCATAAGTGGTCACTAGTATCAGAACAAATAATACTGCAAACAGTTCAAAATTTATGTCTTTGTACCACAATTGCAAGCGTCTCAAATATTAAGATGTATGGGCTGGTTTGCACTGATAAGATATGGAGATTTTATACACATTTTTAGACACACTAATCAATTTAGCTCAAAACACAGTGTAAACCCACAATACATTACTGTCATATCCCAAGAAGTATTTGCCAACTTTGGAATATAACAACACTTCAGAACTCTAATTCATATTCTGGGACTGAAATATAGGACATAAATCCTCTTTTCCGCTGTTTTAATGCTAACTGTAACCCTGCAAACCTTGCTCAACATAAAAATCTTCTTCGATATTTAAGCTCAAATAAATGGCTCCACCTTGTTTGCGTATCTCAGTTGGCATTAAGGTGAGCAAAGAGGGCCACTGTGAAGATGGATTTGGCAATTTAAGGCCACAGATGTTAAGCTTTTGGAGCAGGCATTGTTCCAGAATCAGCATCTTGTTTACTTAGCAATCCCTCCAGGGAATATTATTGATGGGGTAGAAGCTGTCACTCAAACTCCTCATGTGATTAGGAAATGAATAGACTACCAGGACTGATTTTCTCCTGGATTATTTTGTCTCTTAAGTCCCCATTCAGATTAGGTAGTTAGGAGTTTTCAGAGGTTTGGTAAATCCTAGCTGGTTTCAAAAACAGTATATATGTAAACAAAGTGACAACAAAACCCCTAAACTGTGTTTAATTGACCTGGTTCCCAGTTTGGTTTCATACTAGAAAGGCAGTCAAAATTTATTGGGGGAAAAAATCTTGAAGTGCAAAAATCCTTCCAGGAAACGTGAACCAGCCCACACTACATCAGGTGAGACAATCAACAGTTTCAGTCTGGTCTGCTTCTTCATTCAAATTGGTAATACAAAGGTCAGGGTGTGAAAATCTTGTAACTCGATACCAAATACAATGTTCCTATAATCTCTCCTATGTTAAACTGCTGCTTACCCCACTACCATTGTAATCACACAATTCCCCGCATTGTTCTTCAGGTCGGTAGGTTATACTCTACCAGAAAACCCCATTCCAAATTCTATTTCTGGCCAACTGAAACTTAAAAATATATTTTATTTTTGGGCAAATTACATGGTTTTGTATTGCTACTTGTTTCTAGAAAGAGTTTTTATCGATCTACAGAGAATGCTAGTAACACATATATTTTTAGTATTAAAAACCACTATTAACTTGATATAAACTCAGATCACTGCTGCATTTACATTCTACTTAGCAGCAAGTTAGTTAGTTATACTTCCTATTTTATTACCTTTATTTGGGACTCAAAAACAGTAATTGCACGGAAAATTTCACTATGGAAGGTCTTGATCCTGCAAACATTTACATACAGACATAAATTTCAGAACATAAGCACACATAAAGTTAAAGAGGAGTTTAAAAGCTCACAATGAATTGGGGCCTGAGAACCCTTCAGATTTATAGCTTATTTTGTAATAAAATGACTTACTCCATTTTTTACAAAGGCATGTCAATAACATTTGAGATGCAGAACAAGACTAGGAAGATAAAATAACTCACTCTTTTAAAAACGTGGCAAGCTGGCATTTCTAAGCTTTGTACAAGCTTACAGTCTGTTCATTTACATGTTTGAATATCCTCCCTCTTTCAAGGTAAACTGATTACATGAGGATCCCTCACTCCCTTCTGCAGAAATGTTCTGATTAATTTTTTTTAAAGAAGCATTTTGTCATTAATTCTATAATTGACAGAAGAACAGCAGCTGAGGCACATCAACAGGGCTTCAAAATGCAGTAGGTAGAAAACAAATAGGCTGTGGAGCTCTGGGAAATAAGTGATGATGCAGGCAGGGAAACAGAAATAGGTAAATGAACACAGGTAAAGAGCTGGAAAGAGATATTTACTTCTGCTCTTTTGGAGAGAAGAAAGATAAACTTATTGAGAAAGGCAAATAATACCTTACAAATGGAATTCCTGTTGCCACAGCTTCTTGTTAAAATCACTCCTTGTAGCAACAATGGCTCACCTACTTGGTTGTACCAAAAACTGGCACCAAGTGAAGATATGGAGCGTTAAGAACCTGTTATGTTCTGGAGGGTCGCGGGGTCTCACAAGTGTTGTCTTGTGTTTTGTTGTATTGATATGGCATGTGTGGTCACACTGAAAAAGCCATGTTGTTATGTTTACAATTTTTACATTGTTATCCCTGTATAGATTATATTATGTTGTCTACATATACCTTTATAATTCTGGACATCTCTGGCCAAGGGACTCAGGTGTGCACAGTTAAGGACAACTGCCAGACACAGGTGGAAAGGTGGGCATCAAGGCACAGTCTGTTTATAATGTGAGGAAAAACTGAACAATAGCAAAGGCAACTGAGAGGAATGGCCCATCAGCCAGAGGAATGCCAGGTATCCAAGACAAAAAGAAAGAAATGTCTGGAGGATTCTGTGACTTATAAGCAATTAGAAAAAATAAATGGCATGTTTTTCCTAACAAAAATCCAATCTATAGAAGCTGGAAAAGAGTCACCTGCAAACTCATGGACAGATTTTTTATTAAACTTGCATTTAACTGGCATTAGTTGGTAGGGCTATACAAAGTTTCAGTCCCTGATTTCATTCAGTGGAGATTCAGCGGCCAAATCATAGTATCATAGTACCTAGGGTCAGAAGGGGCCTAGAGCAAGCCATCTAGTCTGACCCCTGCCAATGGCAGGAAACGAGTGCCAGGGTCACAGGACCCCAGCCAAGTACCTATCTAATCTACTCTTAAAGACACCCAAGGCAGGAGCAAGAACAACTTC
>JAGPOW010000304.1:49647448-49679116 GCA_030014935.1 Caiman crocodilus | reverse complement strand
AGCAAATTCAATCAGGCGATGGTCGCTGTCACCCAGGGAGTCTCGTACCCTGAGCCCTGCAACCAGATCATCCCCCGAGACCAGGTGAAATCTTCAAATCCAAATCGAATCAGAGAATTGAACCAAATTGAAACCCTCTGATTTGGAAATATTCAAGAATTCAAACCGACACAACTTTAAATGTTTTTTCCACATACCTCGAAGTAGCAGGCAACCCGTGAACACTGCAATGCTGGGGTTTATAAAGCATCCCACAGGAGCACAAGGGGCTCCCCAGCAGGCTTGGCAGCAGACACGGAAGTGGATTAAAAGCATTTCCAGTCCACTTCCAAGTCTGCTGGAGAGTGCGCAGGAGGGCCCCCCTATGACCCTTAAGCTCAGTGACTGGTGCCTCCAGGCTCGGGGGGCACCTGGGGTCCTCCCATAGTTGATCACTGAGCCAGAGAGGCATGGCGGGCCCTCCTGCATGCTCCCCAGTGGAGCCAGAAGTATTTTGGACCAGAAGTACTCCCTGTACGACGATCCATCCACCCCAGCATCGCAGCACTCATAAGCCATACCTGGTACTTCAAGGTATGCATAAAAAACATTTAAAGCTGTGTCTATGGCCAAATCACTGATTCTCTGAATCAGCATCGAATCTTCAGATTTGGGGACAGTGATCCAAATCAACTAATTGAATCGCTGTCCCCAGTTCACGCTGAATCAGACTCCAAATCAAATAGAGCCAACTTCACACATCCGCATTAGTTGGTACATGCTTAAAATGATAGTTAACCTAGTTGTTAGCATAATGCCCATTTTCCTATGATTTTACAAGTCAGAGGCCTTAAAGGCCAATTTACATTTTCTTAGCATAACCGCTCCTTATATCCATGCTGGACTAAATACACCTAATGAGATCTGATCTTGGAAGCCATGGGAAACCTGAGTACCACAGGCACAAGTTAAAGATAAAGAGCTTTAGTTAAACACCTAGCAAACATGAATGAGTGAAAATACTTTTCAGACCCAGTTTCACCACTGATCTGACAAATTGAAATAAAAAACTGCAGCGGAACAGTGAAAAGAATGACTGCAATGAAGAAAAAATAATTCAAAAAGCTTCAATTGAATATTTATTGAAATACCAAAGACACAACAACAGTTAAGGAATGTGACCTTTGTTACAGCAAGAACGATTAAATATTGAAAAAACAACCACATGATATGTATTTATAGCATTACGAAAAATAAATGGTATTGCATATTTTATATCTGTAAAACAGTAATTTTCCATAAACTTTCCATGTATTTAGGAGGAAAAAAAGTGTTCCTGAATAAAATGTATACTTAGAGACCTAAAATAATCCAAATATACCTAACTGTGGAAAATACTATAAAGACAGTTTTCAAAGTCTGAATGTGAACAAACAATATCTTTCTGTATGCATTTCTACTTCTAGTGTTTTCTGCCTCAATCTGTTTTTCACTTGCATATATGGTCCTTCAATAAGCTATAAAAAGTATTAAACTTTTTGGTTTGCTTGCAGCAAAATGTGCAGTTTTTTCAACTATAGTGTATGCTACCTATATCCTTTCTACAAATCAAGCAACAGCTCTAAGCCTAGATTGTCACTTTTCATTTCTTCAGATTGAATAATTACACTGAGTTTGTAGCTCCATATGAAACTAATGATATCACATTGTAATTTTTTCCTGTTTGGCATTTTTCCAGGTACCCAACTAGCCAGGGAACAAGTGTTTATAATGTCTGAAATTGTTTCTACAAACATAAACCAAATCAGCAAAAGCAATTTTCAGTCAGAAAGCAGTAGCTCTTTGTTGTAACTGTTAGTGACAGTTAAAGCAGCCTACAGGAGAGCAACCAGACATGGAAGAAAATAAAGGCTTGTTGCCATCAGTTTATCTCTACACAATTTTCTCTTCACAATTTACCTTGATAAACGTTTTATTGAGAGTCAAGGCCATGTTGTAAGTATTTACCACCTTGAGAATAAGAGTTTTAAAATGAGATGCTATATCAGCTGTGTAAACTACTACATGCAATATACAAGTTCACTGAAACATGATTCCTTCTTTTAATATACTTTCATGACTGGATTCATGGCACTCAAAATATCAAATATTCCTTTCCTGTGTTTGCCCACAAATTCTCTAATAATTTATTACCTATCGTTGCTCTTGGGCGAGATGGTTTAGAAAAGCATGAGCCTGCCTTGAGCAGAGAATCGGACTAGATGACCTCCAGAATCCCTTTCCAACTTCATTTTTTTTCCACTCACAACATTCTGCATTGGTCCATGAAGCCAGGAAAGTCTACAATTGTAGATATACTGTCTGTGCTAGCAAGCGAGACCCAATATCTACATTTGAACAACTTTCATTTTCACAAACCTTTTCTAAATGTAATCAACACCTTAGACCAGGGGTGCTCAACCTCCAACCCACAGGCCAGATGCAGCCCATGAAGCCTTCACATTTGGCTCGAGGGTTGGGAAATTTGGTGGTGGGGGAGCAGTGGACATTAATGTAGCCACCCTCCCTGCTCCACCATATTTGCAAACCCCAAGCTCTGCACTGCCAATTGGAGCTGGGCTGTACCCATTTCCCCACCATGGGCCTACACCACACCCCCTCCCTCCATGGGGTTGGGTCACATCCCCTCCCCCTATGCAGGACCAACTTGGAACCAGACCATACCTCCTTTCCCCCCATGGGGCCACGTCACACTCCCTTCCCCCCATAGGACCAACCCATGCTCTCTTTCCCCTGAGGCTTAGGGTTAGGCTGCCCCATGCCACCTTCTGCATGACCAAATGGTACCTACCGCACCTCCCTCCACCCCCCCCCACAAGTGCCAGATTGAGACATCTGATGGAATCTGGCCCACAGATGGATGGGGCACTGTCCATCCAGCCTGCAGGTATAAAAGGTTGAACACCAATGCCCTAGAGCAAGCAGTCAGGCTGATGTTGAACTGAGTATCCCTGGCCTTAAAACATTTAGAGTGAGTTAGGTAAAGCTGGGGATTCCTAGAGAATCACTCACTAACTATTTCTGAAATATCTGAAGCAAAGTGGTGCAGTTCTACTCATTAAAAGCAAATAGTCATGTATATTGACCTAAAAAGTCAGGCTAATTGAGCTTCTTAACTCTGAATTGGCTACTAGATGCATAAGCTATGTGCTTTCATTTTACTTATTGTTCCAGGGGATCTGGGACGCCAAAGGCACCCCGAGGCAGTATGGGGTCCCACTCACCTCTTGCAGGGCCAGAGGAGCTGAGGGGAGCGGGCACGCCGAAGGCACCAGTGCAGGTAATCAGCCGGGCTTTTATCTGGCTGTGGCAGAGCAGCAAGGGTGGAGGACGCCTCTCAGAGAGTATAAGAAGCATCCACACTTCAGCAGCGGGGCGGTTGAAAAGGAGAGACCCCGGAGAGGGTCTCCAATGATGAGGAGATCAGAAGCTGCTCGAGGCCGCAGTGGCCAAAATATAGTTAAGTTTTTACATAAAAACACTTTTATATATATTTTGGCAGACTTTTATAAAGCAAGGGTTTAACTTTTATAAAGCAAGAATTTTCAGAAATATACTAATTTTTCTTCATGAGAGCTTAGAAGTGGATCAGACTATTAAATATTAGTCAACTCTACCTATGCTTCTGTCTTTGTTTCACTGGGCCATCTACAGCCAGCCAGAATGCTCATCCCTCTGAACCACTGATAAAATTATTCTTGAAGTTCTTTTATTCAGTATAAGGCCTATTGTTACACATTCTATTTCTTGAACAGGTGACAACAATATTGGCAATATAAGAATCAGTCTACCTAATCTGTCTAAAGAAAAGCCTGTAGCTACAAGTATTTGCAAAACTATAAAGCAACTTCAGATGTTTCCAGAAGTCTCATTTTCTCTAAGTTGCAAACACTTTTGCTTCCCAACAAAATGTTATAATTTTTAAGAATCTGAAAGTAACATTACTGGTATGTCTTCTATTAGTCAGGAAAATTTATCTTGCAAGGAATAAAATAAATAAATAAATAAAAATCAATCACCACAATTTTCAGAGAATGAATAGTCCACTGCTAAATTACTGGAGAATAACACCTTCATAAGCTCACTTGTTTTGACGCTGCTTAAAATTTACTGATACAGGTTAACCCGTATGACAATCTTTGCACAGGTGTTTTAATCAATTTGTGTAATTTCAGTATCATAATAATTTTAGTTAAATGGAAGTAATTTATATATGTGTTGAGCAGGGGTGCACCGATAGAGATTTTGGGGGCCAATATCCAGTTTTTAAGGAAGCATATCGGCTGCTACTAATCCAATTACTGATACAGCATGGAGAGCTGTCTCCAGCTGTTAAGTCCATTGTGGTAGAAGGGGAGGGGCACAGAGGGGCATATCACCCCACCCCGCAGTGAGGGAGGGGACAGGGGCAGGGGCTGCCCAGCCAGGGAAGGGTAGAGCACAGGACAGAACCACAGCTTGGGGCTGGCTCCTACTGCTGCATGCCCTTCATGAGGGTACCGGGAGGTGTGCCTCTGGATCTGGGTGGGGCAGAGTGGGTAGGCTGCAGCTCCGGGCTGGAGCTGAGGCTGCGCTGGGCTCTTCTCAATGGGGGCTGGCCTTGGGGCAGAGGCTATGGAGTGGGCTGTAGCCACCCCTAATTTTGCTGTAGCATCACTCCCAGCACCACCGCTGCTTCATGCCCATCAGAGCCCTGGCTCTTCCCAGCTCAACCCTCACCTTCCCCCACATATCAAGAAGAACTGGGGCATGCAGGCATGCAGCAGTGGTGCCACAGGAAGTGTCACTATGGGGTGGCTACAGCCCCCTCCATAGCCCCAACCCTACCCCCCCCCGGTGAGAAAATCCCAATGCAGCCCCAGCTCCAGCCCACCTGCCCTGTCCAGATCCGGGGGCACATGCCCTCCCTGGGCACACACAGTGGTGGGACCTGCCCCCCACCCAGTGTGCTGTAGGTCCGTCCCACACCCTGCCCCTGCCTCAGCCCTTCCTCACCATGGGTGTGGGTTGATCTGCCCCCCCTTTCCTCTTCCCTTTCCCCTCCCAGACTTACCAGCTGTAGGCAGCTCTCCACGCTGCTGGGCTCTGCTCCTTGCTGTCCAAGTGCTATGCTGCAGCTGTGCACAGGCACAGGCATTTATACTTGTGCCGATTTCTGATACAGCAAATTTTCTTTGCATCAGTACACAGTTAATATCAGACCTATGCATAAGTGCATCTCTAGTGTTGACAAGGACATAAGTTGGCTATCCTGCAGTCATTTTAAACATACAGATGTTTATGTGTTGACCCTAGATAGGATCACTTTACAAGCAAGAAAGAAAACGGTCATAGAAATGAATAAATGTAATTGAGGCTATTGTGACTGGGACTCACATATGAAAATCATGCACAAATTAAAGGATTCTTTTTTGCCTGGATAGAGGGGTGAGAATGTTTATAAAAAGCTGTCATTTTTTTAATTAAATAAGAGCAAATCTCCAATATGAGTACTGTATTGTATATATCCTACTGTTTCTTTGTACCTCTTTGGAAGACCATCTCCATTTGACAGTTGATATGGAGCAAGTCAGTATGCACCATGCAGTCAAAACAAGAAGTATATTCATGGGGAAACTCATGCTTTCAAGTTATACAGATATTTTTGTGAGACCATAGCTAAGCCATTGCAAATCAAATCCCCCCTCTATTCTGCATACATTTTGTTAATGAAAGCAAAATATTAAGCTTAATCTACTTTAGGAAAATAACTAGCCCTTTACTTTCTTTTTAAACTATGTATGCAGGCTATGAAAGAGTGAATTTTTAGGTAACTATAAGAGTGTATACTTACATTGCCAGCCCTTAGCCAGTCTGTGCCTGAAAAACAGACTTTTCTTTGACTTTCAACATACAGTCATTTATCTCCTAAAAGGATATTGTACCCCATGAGACAGTAGATAACTCTGCAAACAAGCAAGCAACAAGCAAGTCAACACTCACTTTCTTGCAAAAAAAATATCTACATCATAAGCTGTGTCCTTTCCAAAAGAGATCTCAAAAAAATAAATAAATAAGAAGAACGGGCCTGTTATCTACTAGCACCATCACAAATGAAACTGTAGAATGGAGATGACTAAATAAACCATCAAAGCTGTTTCTCAGTTTAAGGAGTAAGCCAAAACTGACTTCATTTTGAGTGCTAATGGACCCTGATGTAATCATATAATTGTTAAGTCAGGGCAATGAAAGCATGAATAAGGAAATGTGACCATGCCTGTTTTTCTGTAAAATAACTGGGGAGGGAGGAAGGGGAGTGTAGGGGAATAAGGGCAACAGTTCAGGGTGCCAAGGTGGGGAAGTGAGAAAGAAGGATTTAAAAAAGTGGCTGCTGCTGGCAGCCATATGTTTGATTGAAGCAGCAACCAGAAATTGTTCAGCCACGTCCCTAAACTGCTGCTAATTTTCATCAAGCTTTCAACAATTTTTGCTTCAGCTTGAACAAATGACTATGCAAGCCCGTATCATAATTTAGGGTGGGTGACCAGGGCACCAGCCAAAGGTGTACACTCAAAGTAGGCATCAGAAAGGCAGCCCCCAGATACCGCACATCATCACCACCACCACAGCAACAGCCCATGTTCTGGGCACTCAAGTTCACACCACTGCTGCAACAAGAGTATTCTCAGGATGGCATGCTTCAAAACTGCTGTGGCTGAATTCAGCTATAGATTTCCAGCCAAAGGCCACTAGAGGGCTGTGAGGACTCCCTCCATCAGGATTATGTCACTTTAGTCCCAAATCCCCTAAACCTTTCCTCCCCTCCTCCCAGCAGAGCAGAAGTAGATTAGAGCAGCAGCAGAAACGTGAGAGTTGGTGAATCTGGGTACCTAAAAGTGCCTGCCTGCTGAAAGGTACAGCAGTGTACTCCAGGATTGTGGAAGACCTACACACAAATTTAAAAAAAAAAGAAAAAACAAGTGAAGCACTTCCAAATAGCATCTCATTTAAAGAATTACTGTGCCAGAGGAATTGGTTTCATTTTACAATTTGCTAAAGAAAAAACAGCTTTATTCTGAGGACAGTTGGTAACAACAGGGCTCTGAAATAAGAGTTAAGGCAGGCACTCAAATTTTGTTATAATGTACCCCTCCATTTAAGGGTAAAGTCGTGGGCAGGTGCATCCCGGACATCAATGAGTACCTGTACTGATGGTGTCATTGCAGGGCTTTGCCTTCTTTGACCATAGGGTGATATTTCAAGAAGTCCTTCCAACTTGAAATGGAACTCACCTAACAAAGAAAAAAAATGAGTATCTTTGCTTGCAGACTCAACAGCCTTGTTGGAGTGTGACTTCAATTACATTCAACAAGTGATACAAAAAGCCCACAAGGAAGTAAAGAGTAGGATAATTTGGAAAAAGGTTCAGAAATAAGTAGAAATACTGGAAATCTTAACAAGGACATAAGAAGGATGATTAGTGATATAATGAGCTAATTATCTAAGATGCCAACATACTAATACAATAATCATGGGTTGTAACCAAGAACTGCACTCCTTTTTTTCTTAGACTTACTTCCCATGGAGTATTACTAGTCCTACGAGCTTGTTAAATTCAGCTTTTCCTAGGTTTAGTGTTTCTGTGCCGCTCTGCTTAGTTCCTTGGTTTAGAATCAGGAATTCTATCACTATCCGATCAATTATCTAAGTTGCATTCCACCTTCATTCCTCAACCATTTCCTTCCTATCAGCAAGAAGCAACTGAGAATTTCTTCGCAATTAATTTCTGTATCAGCTATGCTAAACACTTTTCCCCAGCGTGTTCTGCAAGCTTGTTAGGCTTTTTCTGCATTTCCTGCTCAAAACATATCTTGGTAATTAAAGTCTCCCATAACCATGAGGTTCTGTAATTTGGCTGATTCAGGCAGTTGCTTTAAATCTTCAACCACTTTCTCCTCCTGGTTTGGAGATATATAATAAACACTGATCATGACACAGTTTCTGCCATTTTTCCCTTTTACCTTAACCCAAAGACTTTCAACAGGGACTTCCTTTCACTTTGCTCTAGACATCAGGACTAGTGTGTATATACACACACACAGACATATTACAATATTCAAAACTATGCCTTTTCCATGCTTCTCTTTCCTGAACAAGTTACAGCTATCCATATTAATAATCTAGTCAGGTGAACTATCACATCAAGTCTTAGGTTATTCCAATTAGATGATAACTTTGTATGTTATTTTTTACTTCAAGCATCCCATAAAAAGCCAACCATCAGAGTAAGGAAAGAAAAAATTAGAAATTACTTAAATAAACCAGATTTTTTTTTCAAATCTGCAGGGCTTAAATTCATAGATGTTAGGGGCTAGAAGGAACTTCCTGAGATCATTAGGTCTAAGCCCCCACTGTGCTTAGGCAAGAAAGACTGCTGTGGTCAGATGACTCCAGCAAGATGAGCATCCAGATGTTTCTTTGAAGATTTCCAAAGTAGGTGAGCGTACCACCTCCGAGGGGAGTATGTTCCAGAGCCTAAACACTCAAACCATAAAGAAGTCTTTCCTTACGTCCAAGCTAAAGCAATCCTCTAGCAATTTACGACCATTATTCCTAGTCTTCCCCTAGGGTGCCCTGCTAAACAGATGCTCTCCCAGGCCCTGATGTGCGCCTCATATACTTATACACTGCCACCAAGTCCCCAAGTTTGCTCTTCTCCAGTCTGAACAGTCCCATGTCTTTCACACCTTCCTCATATGGCCTGCTCTCCAGACCTCTAATCATATGCATAGCCCTCCTTTGGACGCTCTCAAGCTTCCTCACATATTTCTTAAAGTATGGCACCCAAAACTGGATGCAGTACACGAGCTGTGGCCTCAAAGCCAAGTAAAGTGGGAGGATGACATCTTCGATTTGCTTGAGACATATTGGTCAATGCATGCCAGTGTCTTATTCGCTTTGCCAGCTACTGCATTACATTTGTGGCTCATGCCCATTCTGTGATCTATCATGACCCCCTTGGGTCTCTTTCAATTCTGGTGCTAGCAAGTGTAGCACCACTAAGCCTGCAAGTATGTTGCAGATTATTTCTCCCCAGATGGAGCACTTCACATTTCTCAGTATTAAACATCATCAGGTTTTCATCTGCCCACCTTGCAAATCTGTCCAGGTCAGTCTATCCCCAGCTTATCTTCCTTGATGAGATTCATTCTGGAGGGACTCAAGAAACTGGCATAAACTATTGCAGACCATGAGGTGAGACCCTAGAAGACTGAAAAATAAGGCTTATGTAGTGTCCATCTTAGAAAAAGCAGGGTAGGATTCAATATGACCTTGATAAATTGGGAAGAGGTCTGAAATAAAACGTAAATAAACATACAATTTTGCTGCACACACTTGTCATGGGAACATAAACAATGTAAAAGTTGTGCACTGGTTACAAGGCAAACTGGGACTCTGAGACTCAGGTTCTCCTACTTTCCCCACTCATACATCTAGTTTCAGGCAAATAACTTAATTCTCTCTGCCTATATTCCCTCCCATAAAATGAGAACAGAGATGTGTTAGTCTGAAGCCAGCCAGAGGGCAGGGCAGCACCTCAGAGTAGGGGATGGCAACCTATAATACATGGCCAGATCTGATCTGCAGAGCCATATGACCTGGTTCCCAAATGTTTCAGTGGCATTCAGCCGCCATGGGCCCTTTGCTGCTCTGGCAATGGGCCCTCTCCCCAAGCTGCCACAGGGAAAACTGGCAGCAGTGGCTGGGTCCTAGGCACCTGTTTGCCCACCTCTGACCTGAACTAGGTCAATCTGGCCCACAGCGCAAAAAGGTTGCCAACCGTTGCCTTGGGCTAAGTAAAAACAATCAAAAAGCCTAACGCTGAATCGATTTAGTCTTCGCAGGTTAGTCTAAATTGTGCAGATTGAACCAATAAACAAGTAAACACAAATTCACTTTTGATTCCAGAATCACAGCCACATGCCTACAGTGGCTCAGACTAGAAGCCAGGGGGTGCTAGCACACCTCTCTGCTCAGCTACCAAAGACAGTTTGGGCCAAGGCTAGCCTGCCCACTCTGTGAAGGGGACTTTGTGGCAGAAGTACAAAGCATCCTGGGATTCTGGGGGACTGTGAATTAACTTGAATATGGAAAGAATTTGGGACAGAAGTTCAATACGCTGATTTAATCTAAATCAGTTAAGTCTGATACTACATCCATCCAGGTTTATCTTTAACCAATCTCAGCCATTTTAAAAGCAGCTTCTATACACTGAACTTCTGTTGTGTTACAGGTTTGAACCAGTTCCCAATCACTTATACTGGTTTGTGCGTAATTTCTGTCCCTAGCATTGGAGAATAACTTGTTTAACAAGATGTGGACTTTTATAGATAACAACCTACTTCATCTGCTTGTAGAAACAGACTTGTTGAAAGAAAAGGTTTTATACAGAGGGAAGGGAAAAAAAGAAAGGGAACACTGCTAAAAATAGTAATAAGTAGACTGATTAAACCATTTAGAATGAAGAAGGCGGTTACTAGTTTCATGGCACTGGAGTAAAAATCGAGGTATTGGGATAAGAATCCGCAGTCCCTGTGCTGAGACCATGGTTAATGCAATCCAATGTGTGGATAATTTCTTTTCTGTAATTTCACATTCAAGGTAGTTTTTAAAGATTTTCTGTTTGAATAGAAGTACTTTGAAGTCACTGATGATTTGGGGAAGCTAATGAGTTCCACCATGTGCTTGTTTGCGTTTCTTGAATCAGTGTCCTTTCATTCTTTCATGTAGGGATTGCCTGTGTGGCCAATGTAGACAGCACAGGGACACTGTTAGCCAGTATTGGCATATACTATGTATGATGTTAGTTAAGAAGCAGATACACGAACCCTGGATATTATAATTTATATTAATATAATACTTTATAATACTATAGATGTTATATTACATGTTATAAATATCACACATGTGTATACTTTATACACAATTTGCAATTCATCATATGTAATCATTATCATATACATAATGCATAATGTTATATTATAAATTATAGTTCTATAAGCCTACTCTACCTTCACATCTGTTAAATGAGGCTAAAAGTACTTCCTCATGCAGGTGTTATGGGAACAAATACATTAAAGCCTGCAAACCACACAGGTGGTAAGATCACTGGAATCTTTAATTACCCAAAAATTCATGCTTTGTAGGAGATCCTGCTACTGGGCACCAGAGTATAAAATGGTGTTATATTCAAATACAATGTTACACACCTTTTCATCCCACCCCAAACAAGATGTAGAATACCAAAGAATGGCAATAACAATTATTTAAAGAATACACACGGAGAGATTAGAAAGGATTAGGATCATTTATTATAAAGACAGAAATATAAAAAAAAAAAAAAAAAAAAAGCTATAGAGAACCACAATTGTTTAGAGAACCTTTCATATAACACAAGAAAAAGGGGGAAAGGGCCTTGGGAGTTAAGAAGAGGCACATCTTGATAAGTGATTTTTACTACAGATAAAAAAAATATTTTTCACAAGTATAAGCTAGATATGGGCTTGATGTCAAGGACTGACCCCCAAAACAAATTCCTTTGAGATCCCCTTTGGGGCAGGCATGGATTTTCTCCTACATTCAATATACTCCTGTGGTGTTTAGTCTCCATTTGTAGCAAGTGTTAAGCTGTGTTCAGTTGTATTGTTTATGTCTATATTATAGCATTTGATATAAATGTAACTTTCACAAATCTCAATATTATAGCCAAGGTTGTTTTGTGAGGTTAGAGATTCATTTAAGTAGCCCTTAATTACAGAAAACCCTCACTATTTGCAGATTTGTGATTTGAAATATTTGTGGTGCACTCTGGTGATACTTTTACAGTCAGTAAGCTTGCAAGTGGACTTAGTGCAGCCTCGGCAGGTAAAATGTACGGCATTAACAAGTCCAAATTAAGAAAAAAGCCTGTCTCCACCTTGCACACCCCGCCACTGACAGTGCCACCGCCAGCTGCAGGAGCTTCCAGCTTACCACCTCTAGGCTCCCACTGCTGATCCCAGTATTCGTGGATTCCCCCACAAATGAATGAGAATGGCAAGGGTATCTTGTATTTACACGTAGAAGAGACAGTCGCTGAGAACTAGCATTTGACTTGGGTTGGGTTGTTTACCCCAGGTGGACAGAAGCCAGGATCTATCCAGACAGTGATAAATTTTTATTTAAAAGGTGAAAAGAATTACATCCGACCACTCTGGTGGTGGGGAGCGGGGTGGGCTGCAGGGTTTCATTTGTACTTATCACATTAGTGAATCTACATGTCTGAAAAGGATAACAGTTTTGTACTCTTGTAAACATGTACCTTGGGGAGTGGGAAGGGGGCAGGAAGTTACAGGCACAGTGTGCCCTCCTCATCCCCCAGAAACGAAGAGGTGACTTGCATGAACAGCCACGAAGTTAGAAACAGGATCTACTCTCTAACCTGGTAAAGGGGCACATCTTTGGGTTTCACTGCAGGGTAAGAACAGGTTATTGTTCTGATATTTCTTTTTGTTTATTTACTTTTATATGTCTGCATATCAATATATAGTTACTGATTTCTTATGCTTGTTCTTTTTTTGTATAATAAATCCTTTGGTTATCTTTTTATAAAATCACTGATGTCAGTGAGGACTCCTGAGTATTTGTACCATTCAAACTTGCCCCATTCTACGGAAAGAGAGACCCATCATTTCTGAGCACATCATGGAACAAAGGTGTGATCCTTCTAGCTGGCAAAATTTCTTCTGCTAATGGTTGGCAAGGCCTGATAGAGACAGTTAAAGCTGAGAATCCACAGGACGAGATGTGGCCTCTAACACACCCCTCACCTCAGCTAGTTCTCAGTGGTCAAGCAACAGACAGCAGAGAAGGGTCTGGAACAGAAAGGCATCCCCCAAGGTGTACAAGCACCCCAGGAGTATGTCTCAGAAGCACACCCAGGCTGCCTTAGGGACTAGGGCCCATCATACTTGGATAAAGCCAAACTTTATAAAATACAAATCAATGGGAATACTAGGAACCTACTGTTTTTCTTTCTCTGGGCTGACTTATTTGCACTTATTCAAATTTATTTTGTATATCAATCAGACCATGCCAGCAAGTAGTGCATCTAGTCATAAAAGTTACAAAATAATTATTTAAAATAATAACGTGGTCTTTAAAAGTCATAAATTCTATAAAGCTATTATTTTATTTTAAATCATTTGCAAGTCAGTGACAAACAGCTGGGTACAAGGCAGGCCAGTATACTCAGGATGTTTAGGTTTTGTTACAAATTTCAGAACATAGCTCCATGCATGTAGGTAACTTATTTGGCCCATTCCATTAGCTTCCCAAAATATGTATAAGCCTCCATTTCCTCCATGTATAAACACACAGACTATCTTCAAAATTCATTTTCTATATATTTGACTACAGAAAGTCAGTTACTTCATGACAGAAGTAGTCATCTATCTATTCCTTCTAAGCTGATTTTAAAGTACTTCTGCTGAAACAATACCACAACATAGAACAATAGGTGAAGAAATTGTACCTTTCCTCAGAATATTGGGTCCTCGAAAATTATATCCATAGTACCTGCAGATATGATTGAAACTCTTCTTCTACATTTCCATTATACAGCCCCCATTTTCTAGAGAGTAAGAATCAGAACATACATTCTGGTGTGGAAAACAGTATAAAAAGTCTTAGTCAAAAAGTAAATTTCATGAACAGTGTTAAGATGTCTATCAAGATACTCTGCACATTCTGTTTTCTTATGTGAGTGGTCATGAGGCTGCTTTGAGCCATTGTTGGGCAGATATTTTTCTCTGAATTTTAATATAGAGTTTTTCTACAGTCAGTAAGTATCCTAAATGCATGGTATAACTAAATAATACTCATGCAAAGTTACCATAGTATAATGAATAAATATAAAAATAACACGTTATGGACGTGAGTCATAACTGAATATATAGTTAATGTTAATAAACTCTTAAATTTTACATATTTCCAAAAACAAAGTGGCTAAAAATGGTAAAAATTGCTCTGGATATATTTTAATATGAATATAAATTCAGTTTAAGATTTTTTTCCCCCCATATTATCTGTTAGCACTTGATGTGTATGTGTAGTTATATACAGAAGGGAACAGGGATAAGGATGGAATTAAGTTTTGCCAAAAAGTAGTCTTCCTTAACACAAAATGCAGCTATGCCTTCATAGATTATCTTCATTAAAACTGCTATTATGGCTCTTTAGAGACACAATAGAAGATTTGCTATTTGAGTTCTTTCTAAAGAATTAAGTATTTGAAATAATATGCCAAAATATCAACATAGTAGAATGTCATGAGAAAGAATAAGAAAGATAACACACAGAAAAAGCCTCTGTTCAGAGGGGTATAGTGGTCCATGCTAAGATGCTACAGAATGTTAATAAATTAAATGGAATAAATATTTAATTTAAGGAATAATTATAAGGCATGCGTGTTAATGGAAAAATTAGTATCAAGACCCTTCTTTGCCTTCTAGAATAAAAATTACTCCAGAGGACTTAAGGTTGCACAATGAATTGTATCCATTTGGCCTGCTCAAAGAAATCTACCCAGAGGACTAGGAAACAGGGAAACTTGTCAGGTCATCCAAGCAGGGAAATTCTTCAGCTCAGTTAAGACTGTTTGATTAAACTCTTACCTTCAAAATACTGTTTTAGGAGGTAGCTAATTTTAAGGGCATTTTGGGTTATCAAGTAAATTCAGATAAAAAAGAGATTGTCATGAGTATCAAAAATAGACAAACATTTAGTCATACATAAATCATATAAACTTATAAGTCTTCCTCTTCTGTAAAATATTCAGAAACAAACCCAAGCATAAAGAGTTCTATGTAAAAATCTGATATATTGAAGTACATGGGCCCATCCTTAACTTTATGCGAGTAATCCCAGTGATTGCAGTAAGGAATAGCAAACTCCCAAACATTTAGTAATATTAACTCAAAGATACTTTAAAGGACTGCAATTTGGAATAATGATAAACAGGATTTAGATGGAAAACTGACTGTCTAGGTACTTTGCCATGGTCTGAGTATAAGGAATATATTTAAATGTTAACTCTAACCTACTGAACTTGAAATTTTAGTTTCATAATGGTCAGAATATATTGGAAAAAGCAATTTAAAACAAAGTAGTGAAAAGCATTACACTAACCTTAAGGAATGGAGAAGTTTGTGCATTGAAAAAAATACAGTAAACAAAGATAACTCTGTAAACTCTATCACAAAATAATAATAATTACATATTTATTCCTAACTTTTCAATGGAGGATTAGGAATATAATGTTTTAAAAAAAATCTTACATAGCTTGAACAAGATAAGCAAAAGTAACTACAAAAATAAGTGAGAAAAATGTATCAACTTCCAAAGGGAAAGAAAATAATGGAAAGGAGATTATAATACATACAAAGAATAGTGCCATGAACTGCAAATTAATGGAAATTGAATATAAAACAGTTAATATAGATTCCACTACAAATCTGTAAGGTTAAAGTATATAAAATCACGCCACATAAGAACTGCTAAAGAAGTTATAATGGAAAAGTAACCTTAGAAAAGAGTTGTTATTGCCCAGATATATAGGACTGTTGGAAGAAAAGTAAATATTTTTTAAATATTGCTGAAATAGTTACTCTCTCACACAGGAGGTAGTCATAGGAGAAACCCCTACCAAGCTAGTGAAAAAAATTTTAAACTTGTAAAAAACAAAACTAGATTAGCCTACTCTTGTAAGAACCTACGGATCATAGTATCGCTGCATGAAAACAGCTTTATATAAATATTTCTAAAATTTGGGGGAGAATCACTCTATACACATCTTAGAAATCAAATATCCGTATTCTTGTATTTTATGACCATCTTTTGCTGTGATCTGGCTGTGCAGGGGGAGAGGACGGTAAATCTGTCCCTGATCTGCTCACATGGGGGAAGGGGAAAGTGGCCTGACCTAGCCCCAATCTGGCTATATGGGAAGGAGGTGTGGCACTGCCCTGATCCACCCCTCAGGGCTTCGGAATCTGGCAGTGGGGGAGGAGTGGCAATATTCTTTGCCACTGCTTCTGCACCACCATGTTTCCCAACATGTGGGGAGTCCCACAAGCCAGACTGGGTCTGCAGGCCAGAGGCTGAGCACCCCTGCACTAAGGAGACAGGAAAAGGATACTAGCATGATATCCAGTTCTGGATAGATATTAGCGTCATTTGACCTACCTGCTACCACTACCACTGCTATTTCCTGAGGATCACAGATGCAGTGGCTCTAGAACCTTTCCCCCAAGCCTCCCAAACTACAACCTTCCCAATTCACTTCACAGGGGGAAAAGACTCCAAAACTCCTGCAGCTGGGCTCAGCAAGGGGTGCCTGCATTTGACTGGCAGGGAACACCCAAGGGAACAAGGCAGGGAAGAGGAATCCACCCAGTGTTCCCAGCACGAGTAGGGAAAAAGTGGCTCTGAAGGACAACCCCCACCCCTCCAGCTTGATCAGCTAGGGGAAGTGGCAGCAGCAGTGGCAAAATGGAAGAAAAAGGTGGGCATGTGGCTGAGGAAGGAGAGGAAAGCGTGGGAGAAAATTAAATTCACAGTTCTTACCCGATTTGTGAACTTAAAAAAAATCCCCACTGCAGCTGTTTCTACAGCATGGTACCAAAAGCGGTTGGGGGGCGGGGTGTCTGCACCACTCCAGCCCTTATAGATTTGCCCCTGCATGTAGGTCTTATATATTTCCTATACTCTGTAAACTAAAGAGTGATTAGTTATAAAACTTCTGCAAAGTTTATATGTCCCATGCTTCAACTATCAGACATTCCTCAAAGGACAAAGTATAAGGCAAAAAAATGCTGATGAGCTTGAAGTTCTGGGAATATGTATGCTCAAGAAACTGAGTATTGACAGGAGGTCAGCACTAGTGCTGTGGGCCTGTGGTTGCTGTACCACAAAATTTCATTTCTGAATGGTGGAGCAGTCAGAAAGCATGTGCACAGGTCTACCAGAAAAATCAAGGAATTAAACAGTGCCAAAGACTTCTATGCTTTTAAAAAAAAAAAAGTATGAATCCTTGGCTTCACATGAAAAGAAGCCTACTCCACTAGCAGAAGAGGATTGAAAGTTCAGCTGCCAAGAGGAAGTGATGGGTGGCAGTGGTTGGCAACTTGCTCCTGCAGGGCAAAGAGCCGGTGGCTTGGGAGGTCTACTATCTGCCAGAACCTCGAGTCTGAAATGCCATGGAAAGGCTGCAGAAACTCATTTGACCCTCTAAATATGGTCCCCTGCTTGTGGCACCAATAATACTGACAAGGGGAAACTCAAAGAGATCAAAAATTACTACATGGCTCTGAGTGCAAGGGCAAAGGGGATGGGGCCCACATGGTGTTCTTATCCATCAGTCTTTCTAGTCAAAGGTAAAGGTAAGGCTAGGAGCAGATGCATCTTGAAAAGCAAAATGTGACTGCATTGATGGTGTCACCAGCTGGGCTTTGACTTTTGTCCACGTAACGATGTTCTAAGAAAGATTACTAAGAAGAAATGGAGTCTACCTGACAAAGGAGGAAAAGTATCCGAGTGTCTTTGTATACATGCTTGCTAATCTAGTGACAAAGGCTTTAAACCAGGGGCAGGCAAAATTCAGCCAAGATCCGTATCCTGGATCTGGCCTGACAGGCAATTCTATCCAGCCTGTGGAGACCCTAAAAAAAGTGTAGAAAATAAATATTCATCTTTGACAGGCAGTCAGGGACAGCAGGACCCAGGGGAGCCAAAGGCAGAACTAAACAGCCACAGCAAGTCCAGTATAACCCTGCCTACCACTCCCCAAAACCCCAGCCAGAAGCCTCTGCCTAGCAGGGGCTTCTGGAGGCTTCTGGCCTGGGACTGTTTCTGTTTCTGTGTGCTACAGATAAGGAGGACAGGTGGGAGGCAGGGGAGGACCATGGGCGATTGCCCCTGGCCTCAGGGCCAGCCGAGCTGGCTCCTGTGGTCCCAGCACTGCACCTTGGAACCATGTAGTGCCAACCGGTGGGCGGAGCAGGTAAATAAATGGCTGCAACATGCAGAGGAAGGGGTAGCGAGCAGGCACACAGAGCATAGCAACAGCCAGGTGGGAATACAAGGCCCACACCAGCGGGGCCCAGAGCAGGGCAGCAGGAGCACAGGTCCGGGCTGGCAAGGACTCTATGGAGCCAGGCTGGCTCCTCCTCCTCTCCCTGTTCCAGTAAACCGACACGGGCCCCACACTCCAACTCAGCTGTCATTGCATGCCACACACCCACTCACTGCCCCTTCCCCCTACCTGCCGCAGTCATTTCCTCAGTCACCCCCGCAACCTGCCCACTGTGTTCCGACATCACTTGGTTCCCAGCTGCAGCACTGGGTAATGGGGAAGCAGCAGAAGAAGGATAGCAGTGGCAGATGTGGGGGGCAAGTGGCAGCAAGCAGGAGTATGGGGCATATGCCAGAGCCTTGGGTCCAGGAGTGGCAGGAGCACAGACCCCAGGCTTGCAGGGTGTGGAGGGGAAGCTTTGGGCAGACCCTCTCCCTCTACACAAGCCACAACCCTTCCCAGCCACACTCCCCGCTCAAAACCTATACCAACCCACACCTGGCTTCCCCATACCTATCCACCCCCCCCACAAATCCCACGCACACCCTCCCCCATCCCCCACATACCCACAAACCTATACTCACCTTCCCATTCACACACCTCCACAATGTACATGTGTAAGGCTTCAATTTAAGCTATTATACTATTACCTCTATGCATACTACACAAACACATGAAAATCAGGATGAATTTTTTTTTTTAATGAAATTAATGGATGTTGTAGTATAGTATCAATTTTTAGAAAATAATTTGGTATTTTTCTGGTTCAGAGATGGCAAAACCCCTTGCTAAAAGGAGCATTTCTGGGGGAATGCGAGGGGCAAGGGGAGAGACTTTTGGTGGCAAAGGTCAGGGGTTAGGGACTTCCAGTCCCAAGATGGTGACCAGGGGGTGGGGCACCTGTCAAGGGGCAGTGCTACCTATGCAGCCCTCAGTGGCTTGCCCCAACTTGGTAAGCAGCCCTCCACCTGAAATAATTGCTTATCCCTGCTTTAAACAAAGTTAATCAGGGAACGAAAACAAAGCCCAGAGGTAAGCAAACAGCCAGGGGACCTGAATAACATTTTAAAAGAGGAAACAATAGTTGAGGTCTTAGCAGTATTCTCAGAAAGAAAGTAAGACAAATCAGTTACATAACTGAACTGTTTGTATCCTAATGCATGAAATACTGGGAATAATTAAAAAGCTGGAGGTCCTAGTACAATCAAATTAGGATGCAATTGAATTATAAGCCATAGTGGGACAATTCATGTGACTGAAGTACTGTTATAGATGGGTATAACACATTGAGGAAGGACAGCAAAATGTGTACATGTGGGGCAAATGTGTGGATTACACCAAATTGAGTAGAGTTACAGACACACTGTAGGATAGGGTTAGGATCCAGACTGGCCTGAACAGACTAGAGAAATAGTGTGCAACCAACCAAATGAAGTTCAGCAAGGACAAGTGTAAAGTCCTACCCCTGGGACAGAATAACTGCATACACAAATAGACTGAGAAATGACTGACTAGGCTGCAGAACTACAAAAAGGGACCTGGGAGCAACAGTAGGCCATAAGCTGCATATGTGCCACAGGTGTGCTTGTTACAGAAAAAATAAAAAGCCAACAATTCAAGCTGTACTAACAAGAGCTTCATTTGCAAATCACGCAAATTTTCCAACCTGTTCAACACTAGCAAGGCCTCACCTGGAGTACTGTTTCCTGTTTTGAGCCCTGCAATTCAAGCAAGATGTGAACAGTTTGAAAAAAATCCCAACAAAGACCAACAAAAATTATTAGAGGCCTGGGAAGCAAAACTTATGAGGAAAGGCTGAAAGGTCTAGAGTTATTTTGTCTGGAGAAAAAACTGAGGGAGGATATGATAGCAATCTTCAAATACCTGAAAGGTGATGACAAAGCAGATAAGATGGACTCTTCTCTGTGGCCATAAAGGGACAGCTTAAGGCAGTGGTTGGAAATTAGGAAGAAATTTTTGGCTATGAAGATGGTAAAACACTGAAACAGACTACCTAAAGAAGCTGTGGACTCTGTATCCCTGGAAATTTTCAAGAGCAGGTTAAACAGACACTTGTCTGAGGTGGGTATAGTCAGGGATGATCTTGGCTCAAGTCCCACTTTCCAATGATCCTATATAGTGGTAGGGACATGGGACTCAATGCAAGAACTCCAGGGAAGTTTATAAGGGCTCTGATAGAAATATGCATCTTCTGATGGGTACAGATCCAGAATATTTTTTTCAAATGAAAAGAATCTTTTCCGGTCTTCTTTCTTTCATCCTACGCACAACCTGGAGTTCATTAGAATCCACAAATTCCTGGTACCTGGAGATCTTGCCACCATTTTCTTTTTTGTCTGTCTTTAAAGTGCTGGCAATTAAATACTGCCATGTATCACTACTTTTTTCTTCCATTTTGATGGTTCAGAGGAAGAAGCAGCCATCTTCCCTTTGCTGCATTGAAGAAAGGGCAGAGAGAATGAACACTGTAAGCGCCTCATACTAGTAAAGAAAACCACTGTAGGATGCAATCATAAACCAGATATACTCTATAGCCTGCTCTAGAAACACACTATTTTGTACAAAACATTCCAAAGGCAGCAGGGAAGAAAGGCAATGTCCACCTAGCTTTCTGACAACAAAATCTCTGCATTTCCTCAGGTCCAAAAGGTTAGGAACATCCCATTCTGATAAACCAGTATCAAATGGACTTCATGGTAAGTTCAGCAAACCACAGAGAGGTCCAAAAATACCATCAGCTTATGAGTACATTGTGCCAAGTCTCAGAATGTAGACAAGTTTTAAAGGAATGATTTACCAATTTTATTTTTTATTTACAGAAAGAAAAAACATTTTAAACATGTTTTCATATTGTTGGTAGAATATGTATTTCAAAAAATCTTCCTGGCAAAAATACTGACTTACTTGGGTCCAAGTAGCAGATAGCATTAAAATTGCCCGCCTCTGAACACCTTGCCTACCAAGAACACCCTAGGGCACACCCTTAATGCTAGGGCACAGCCTTCTGTAAAATCCTACCTCAAATACTGGGAAAGGAGGCATGAGGGGGAAAAAAACAAAATACATTACCACCACAAGATTCCAGTAATTCTCTGCATTTCACAAGATCCTACACATAAAAACACTTCTTGTGTAAAACAGTACATGGAAAGAAACAACATATGCTTTCATTTTTGGAAGGGATAAACACATTTCTTTGTGTTGGTATCTGCTTGCATTATCATATTAATTACTGGAATCCAACTTCTCAGAAACATGAAGCATATAGGAAAGCCTGCCACACCACTGAATATCTCCTACATAAGAATATATATTACAAGAAAATATGGATTATTAATAAAGTTACAAAGAACAACAATTTAGCTGTATATTGGCAATATTATGCACCAGAAGAAAATACAAAAGATAAAAGCCAGATTATCAAATTAAGAGCTACAATATGAGAACAACTGAACCAAGCATGCATTCAGAAAAATGTACCTAAGGCATCACAGCCAAAAATATATCTTTTTCACCATAAACATTTTTCACGTTACACTAATTTCTCAAACAAACAAGTACCTTGAATTAACAATTTGCTGGATTCAGGGAGAAGAGGGGGTGAGGGAAGAGTTAACAGCAGTGGGCTCCAGAGAGCTGCTTGAAAGCAGGGATTCTGGGCAGCCCAGCCAGTTATCTCAGAAAGCTCACATCACATGCGGTTCCCAGGAGAAGCTCTTCTGACATGCCAGTGCGCTCTGAGAGCTCATTGCGCATTCAGCACAGCCAAAGGAGGGTGTGGCTGTGCTACCTTGCCACTCACTGGATCCATCCCAATTAATATAAATGTGCATACAAAGCATTCCAAAAATGATAAAAACCTGTTTGATATTAGAAAATAAACAAACATCTTTTTCCAGCATTACTCAAGTGTTTTTCTGAACACCAAAATATGAATGCTAGTGAACTGGACATCTTGGCTGCAACTTGGAATATTTATCCCAGAAATACTCATGTAGCAACAGTATACACACATATTTTACTATAAAAGATCATTTAGAATTCATGAAGATAATTTATACGTATAAAATTATGGCTATTTTTAATTTTTGTTAGTGTTTGTAAAGGCAGCAGAATATACATATATTTTACCTACTAAAGTTAGCATTTATTATTCTAGTTTAAAATATATCATTCAATACAGACAAAAATATTGTGCATACACAAAAATGTAAGCATCTTTACTCTTTTACGTAAATGTACCTGTAAACACAATTTTGACTTTTCTAGAAGATGACAGCACAAACGTACATATTGGTTTATTTTAAGCTTTTAGATATTTTGAAAATTGTTCCACAATCAGAAGTTAACCAATTTGCAAACAGCATTACAGATGTGACCACAAAGCCTGGAAATAAATAATGGGATTTATGCCTGGATGAGTAAGGATTCAGCAGTTCTTAATCTTTTCAGACATAGTTGTAAAGCTCATCTGAAGAAATTAATCTCATTCATGCACACAGAGAAATACAGTACAAGAGAATGACTTGTCTACTGTACAGTAATTTATGAATACCAATCATTAATAGTGCAACTCTCAAACTACTTTGCAACTTAAACTTGCATGAAATACAATAGTAAGATGTTTGGGAGGGGGGGTTAATTTAATATAGACATACAGTTGGGTGAACAAACATTGATCCGATGACAGTATTTTATTCTTTATGTATTTGGTTCTGTACCTATATCTACTCCATTTGGAAATATGATGAATTATACTTGGCATGAATCTCTGACCCACTGAAATGCAGCCACTGACTAACCCATCACAACCCCCAAACAACTGCTAATATTCCAGACTAGTCAACAGCTCCAAAGAGACACTGTGATTAAAATAACTATTAATTTGTCCCAAAATTATTTATTTCTTTCCCCATACTTTTCTATACTGTTCTCAAAATTACACTGGGGTAAGTCAGACAATATTCAAGACTAAAAAGCAGCCCACTATTTTACACCAAGCCAGGAAAGGAAATGGGAATTTATGTCACTGAGACTTAAAGAATGTCCAGGTGCGAGTGGGTTACCATCACACTTGGGCACTGCCCTCTCACCTTAGCAGGTTTAGAGATATGCTGCTTTTTATAAATTAAAACTTTGGATTTTAGAGTTATTTGGGGTTTATTTGAGATAGTGACACTTTTTTTTCCATCTCCCTTTCAGCTCTTTACATGATAAAAAGAGTGACAGGACAAGAGTAGCAAGTAGAATTAATAAGTTTGAGAGAAGGGAAGAAAAATGTAAATACAGGAGAAAAAAAAACACTTCTCCCTATTACTCAAGCCATAACATGAGTTTTATCATCACTTTGACTCTTGCTCTCGCTAGCTATAAACCAAGTTGTCTTAATGTCTTCCCTTTTCCTCCTGCAGATCATTCTTAAGATCCACCTTTCCTTCCCGTCAAGACAGTTAAGTCTCTTGTGCATTCCTTCATGTTTTGTATTTCAGTGAAATCTCTTCTTCCCTGGCATTGACATATTCCACATTCTTCAACTTAGATCTATCCATTTTATCCTTTTGGAGGCATGTTACTAAAACATATCATTGCCAAAATATGCTAGTGTAAATATCATTTTTCTGGTTCACCATATCAATCACATTACCTTTCTTTTGATCCCTCCATAGCTCACCCTTCATCACTGCATCACGTGCAAAATACTTACCTGTACTGTCGAACCCATCATTCCTAACCCATAATTTGAGATTCCAAATGTCTCTATTCCACGGATATTGCCAATCTCCACTGCCCATTCCTAAAGTTTTCCAAGAAGCATTGTGGCTTCTCCCATGCCACCCTTGATACACAAAAGCATCTCATAAATACTTGTAAAGCTGTTGTACACAACCTAACTAGACTCAAGGCACCCCTCAGCAAACATCAGCTCTTAGTTTTCACTCATTTTTTGACTATGGAAAAATAGAACATTTTTTTCTGTAGCAAAAACTTGAGGTTTACTTTGTGAAACATGTTTGGCATGCCTAACAACGCTAACATAGTGTGGGACCCTATGGCACCTTTGAAAAGATCTCAAGCCATCACAGTGCACTGTGGTAGCCTCATAGAGGAGTATCACTACTATGAAGTCACATCACTAGCTTCTTCAAACCTTCTTAACAATGCTTAGAGAGTTCATGTTCTTCGTGATGACTAGCATCAACTCAAGTTTCCCTTTTTTCCTACCATTTTTTCCACTCATCTACAGCACTGGTCTCCAAACTGTGGCATGTGGGTCCAACCCCATGGACCTTTATAGTGCTTTCAATTAAAAAGTTGATAACAGTAACTTGGGCTAGGGGCAGACATTCAAAAAAGCCTGAGCCTAAATTGATTCAATCTTTGCAGGTTAGCCTAACCTGACTAGGCTGAATCAGTTTGTAACCCAGACAGACATCCCAGAAATGCAAGGACATGCCTATAGTGGCTCAGGTTAGAAGCAAGGGTGGGTGCTAGAGCAGCCTTTCCTTTACTTCCACAGAGCAGAGCAGAGGGGGATGTGGCCAGATCCTGGCAGGAGGCTCTGATTATTCCTCCCCTCCCTCAGTCCTGAGCTGCCCAGCAGGGAATGTTTATCACCATTAACTTGATGTTAATCAGCTGACTAAGAAAACAAAGATTCTCTCCATTAACTAATGGAGCTCTTCTTAAACAGCTCTTCCAAGGAAGGACATTAAGCTACCTGTTGATTAGCTCCAAAAAGACGGTCTGCCTCTGTCCTCTCCCACAGCACAGACCTTAGCCAACGTGTGGTCTGCTAGCTAATGCTAAGGTGTCTGTTTAAGGCAGAGGAGAGGGGTGAAATAATCCCTGCTTAGGAGGGAGAAGCCAGGCAGATGCTCTATGCCTGCAAGTCTGTGCCAAGCTCCAGCCAGGGAGCAGAGGGGAGGGGCCAGCCCTGCAGTGGAACAGAGAGCCCCACCCAGTCCAGAGAGCATGCTGGGACGTTGTGGGTGTCAGATTTGTCTTAAACCAGCAAAGGGTCTGGGTTGTGGTTTGAGCCAAATCAGTTAAGTCTGATACTACACTCAGCCAGGTTTATCTCTATTTCAGTCATTTTCAAACAGGTTTATTTGCACTGAATATCTGTTCTGTTACAGGTTTAAACCAGTTTGTGATCACCTAAACCAGTTTGTGTCATGTCGGTCTCTAGCCTTGCAGTCCAAAAGAAATTGAGGATTAACAGTGGTTCATTGTTCCAAACCATTTTTGCATTGTTAGGCTACCACCTTACACTTATTGTAAGCTCTTCAAGGTACAGACTCTCTCTGTTACCCATTTAAATTATATGTTACAAAAGGGAACTCTCCTCTCAACAGAACCTCAATATGAGCAACGCATCCTAGAGAACATAAAGATGCAAAAGCATTGCTTAAAAAAATAATTTTACCAGTTATTTTTCCATCTTGTCCTTAGCAACCATATCCAAGCTGGTGCTATATCTTTTTCTTTGTACATTCCCCTTTCTTTAAATACATTACTATGGCTTGTATATAATGCGATAATAATTATTATTGTATAACAGTTGCATCATCAAGGATACGTCTCCTTTGAGTTTGCCTTTTGGAGGCATACTACTAAAGGCAAAATGCAAACCTAACTATATTCTATGAAGATCAATCAGAAATTATGTACAGAACATACATTCACAAGACACAAAACATCCATAGATCCATGGCACTCTATTATATCTTGGTCATCTAAGTGGTCATTTCTGGCACTTACATAACCAGGGGTATTCTGTTCTTGGGTGAATACCCCTACACATTAGGCCTGTGCAAAGCAGCTAGTATTTGCTTTGGATTTGGCCAACAGTGATTCAATTTGGTGATTTGAATCACTGTCCTGATTCAATTTGGCTGAGTCTAATTCGGAGATCTGGCCATTGCTGAATCAGCAGCCCCATCCCCGCCCACTTTCTCAGCCTCGTCAATGACTACCCTGCCCAGCCCCACTCTCCTGACATTTTTTTTTCTTTTTTTTTTTTAAGTCCCACACTCACTGGCTCCTATCGGGGGGGGGCAATCCCCACTGCTCCATGCTGCATGGGGGTCTCTGCCTTAAGCCCCCAGAGGCCCTAACAGCTGCTGCTGCTGCAGCCAATGACTGCAGGGCTTTTTTTTTTTTTTTTTTAAGCTCCAGGATGCTGAGGCCAAGTGGGGCAGCCAATGATGGGGCTAGGAGAGCAAGGGGGGGGGGGTCAGGGGATGGGGCCTGGTGGGGGTCCCCCCATGGTCCCTCCTTCCTACTTAACAGCATGGAGTCTGGGTCCAGCTCCCTGCAGCAGTGAGCAGAAACTGCCCGAATCACCAAATCTTCTCTGAATCTTTTTCCAAATCAATTTGGTGGCTTCTGACCAATCTGGAACCTTGTGTTGGTCTCCTGATTCAATTCAGATTCAGAGATTCAGCCACCAAATCAGGCCAAATCTCCTTAGAATCGAATCAGCAACCAAAGCTTCACACAGCCCTACTATGCATGTATGTGACTATATAATCAGGCTGACAAACCATGCACAGGAGCAACCATAATCCTTACACCTGCCCCTGCTGGACATGCAACAGACTTAGGTATCTGGAAATGGAGTAGTCCAGAAATCACAACTACTGGAGTCAGACTTAGGAATGGAAAAAAACTGTATACATGTCTCTCTCTCTTCTGTCCACACTGCTCAATGGTAAAGGTACTCACCTCAGATACTGGAGGTCCTCCTTTCCCAAATTAGCTTTGAAATGGGGCTTCTTTTACCTCCCAGAACAGCATTCTTCCCATCCCACCACAGGTCAGGAATTACTCTCCTCTCTGGCACTCCTTATGCAGCTAAGCCACTAATAAGTCCATGGAAAAAAAGATGGCAAACAATGCAGGAAGGAAACTTCTGCTCACTAGGACCAAGTACCCCAGCTAGAAGTCCTTCCTGGGTGAAGTTATCACCCACTTCACTGAGCCACTCTGACTTATTTGCTTCTTCCTGGACCTACATACCTCCTGCAGACCTCCCTTTCATGGGTGCCAAGAGCACCAGATTCAAAAAGAGTACTACAGAAGTGGCTAGATAATGGCTGACCTGCAGTGGGGTAGTTAACACACTGTACTGCAAAATCAGATGTATTCAGAATCACACTCTGAGTGAAAGCAACAGAACAATAAGCAATGGTCTCAATTTGCAGCAAGGGAAGTTTAGGTTAGATATTAAAAAGAATTTTCTCACTAGGAGGGTATAAAAAACTGGAACAGGTTACCCAGAGAAGTGGTGGAATCTCCATTCCTGGAGGTTTTTAAGACCCAGTTAGACAAATCTTTGGCTGGGATGATCTACTCAGAGACAGTCCTGCTTTGAGCAGGGGCTTGGACTACATGACCTCCTGAGATCCCCTTCCAACCTAATTTTCTATGATTCTGTGATCCAGGATGTCTAGATTCCCACGTGAATGCCTTTTCCACTCAGCTCTTTGGGGGAAAAGAGGGAAAGAACTACTTGCTTCAGTCTGTGAATGTATGGAGTTCCCCACATGTGCAGAGCTATGTGTACAAAAATAGAATATCACTGGACATGTAAGTCCTGAAAGTGCCCTGTAGACAGCTGAAAACTGACCATTTAATCAAGAAAGAACAGAATGCCACCCATAGCCTACAAATGATCCAAGAAATACCTACTGGGCCATATAAGTGAGAGTTTATTCATTATTTCAAAAGAAGACAAAAGAATCTTTATTAATCATCATGCCGAAGTTCACAAGCTCAGGAGGAATATTATAATTCAATGCCAGGTAGGACTAAAATCAAATTATATTAAAGCAAAGTTGGAATACAATTATTATTACCCCTTCTACTGACTTGAGACATTTCTACTCTATCACTACCTTAGCCAGGTTTTTTGTCAAACAAAAATCAAGATGCAAGGACCAGTAGGACTTTTTCTTGAAATATAACCCTGGAAAACAATCATGAATTTTGGATTCTTCCTGTCACTCTACATTTCTTAGAGGTAAGATTTAGATAGCATGAAATGAAAAGCATGGCTGTACACATACATAGCTAAGGTACAGAAGAAGAATGGTAGCATATGCATCCAGTCATCTAGTATAAATATTCTTTTTTTCCCCAGAACCGCTGGGTTTTGAGGATTTTTTCTGGATCACTGTTTCTCCAGTCATGACATACTGTGTGTCATTTTCTTTATTATTTGTACAATTATGCTTCTAACTGCTGCAGCTAAATTTAGATGAGATTTGACAATCGAAACACTGAAAAACAAGACACTCCTAGTATGCCTTTCATAACATTTCGCCCGAGCATTTGTTAGCTACAGTTATGACTCCTTCTGCTACAATGATTTACCAAACTTGCTAAAAGAGAGACCTCCTGAGACAGTTAAAAGCATCAAAGCTGATGTCCTGTTACATAAGAGGGATGACAGCTGCATTATCAAAAACATACACTCCATCCTTCCTCAAAAGGTTTGTTCACCCACACTTTTCTTCACCTTGTTTAAAGTTTTCCTTCAGAGAATCTCTTTCCTCAGAAGTTTTTCTTTTCAGAACATCTACCTCCCCCCTGAAAAGGGATAATGGGAAAGTGCTGCTCATCTTCTGATTAGTTTTGTATTGTCATATTGAAGGAAATGTACAATTTTTCAAATGCATTCAATTAACCATTGGCCCAATCCTTCTCTCTCTAAGGTTAATAGGAGTTTTAGCCTTACTTTCAACAACAGCAGTTTGGCTATTGCAGCATTATGCTGAAAATCCCACATATAAACTCAGAAAAACCACAATTTAACTTTTAATAAAAGTCCTTGCCTCCTACTTAAGAAATACACTGCATGCCCACAAACCAGTATGTACCCACACACAAAGTACAGTAACTTGAGAGGTTGTATATGGTGCATTCGGTGGAGTTTTTTAATTTGATTCCTAGATTATCATGAGTAGCAATGTAAAGCCTCAAAATGGGAAGATCACAAGAGCATACTGGAACTGTACAATGCATGTCTACATTTGCAATATGTCAATGTATAAAAGTGTAACCCTCCGCAATGAGGATCAACCTGGAAATCTCCAAAGCTAAAAGCAAGAGCAACTACAGCTTACACTGAAGCAAGGGTGTCAAACATATAGTCCACAGATAATCTGGCCTTCAAAATTTCATCATCTCACCTTCAGAGCTTTTAGAGGAACTGGGAATTTAGGGGCAGGGTGAGTAGGGGCAAAGCCTGCTACTGAAATGTAAAGTACAGAGCTCTATTGGGGATACATGTCAGCAGCTGGGAGCAGGGAGAGAAAAAACATCTGCCATTTCTACCACTCACTCCACCACCACATTCACATCCGGCAAGCCCCACAGTACAGATCCAGGTCAGGGAGCCATTTGACACCCCTATACTATGGAGTCATGGCTAGGAAGCTTAGGTCTACAACAACTCATGTCCTCTGAAAACTGTCATGTGGAAAACTTTAACAGGTAAGACAAGACAATATATTCTTCCTCTGCTCAAAAGAAGTTTTCCCCAAGCCTTAGATTTCCACACTAACCTAAATCCTAGATAAGCTCCTACTTATGTAACATCCATACCTTTTGGCCAAAATCCAGGGACCTCCACAGCTACTGCAACTTAAGCTACCTAGTGGCTAGGTCTATAATAATTCATATCATCTGTGGATGCACATGGGACCTGTAACACCCTTACCAGTGAGTAACATAAGTTCAAAGATATCTAATCCAATATGTTTAATATTTTAGGGAGGGATTTTTTTTTTTAAATCCAGCAGAGCAATATGAATATTCAAAATATAGTACTTTTAAACTGGACACAGTAGTTCTGATCACAGCTGCATCTTCTCAATAATTTTGAAATTGATGAGATTATGCTACAGTGTTCCTAAGGCACAGAAGTATTTCAGTTTTAAAGGCAGGTCTATTTAACATCTTGAACAGAAAACAAACTGAACATGATTTAAGATTAGATGTATATGTTTAAAATAGGAAAGTTTACTTTGATAATAAAATAGAATTTTATACATGTAAAGAGTTGAAATGTTGAAATTATATGGCAGTATTATATACTCTGTATTTAATGTGGTATGCAAAAAGCTTTGGATTGTCATCCACTAAGAGAAACTTCTAGACACAGGCATACAGAAAAAAAAAAGTTCTGCAACTTACTTGGATTGTAGCCATTTATGCTGTTTTTATTATTATTTATATTTCAAGATATGCAACTGTACTCTGTCCTTAGTAATTTTTTCACTGTTTCTGTGTGCCAACAACTATAGCACATACGCAAATGACAGCCCACCTCTATTTAGTTACGTTGCAGACCACAGTGCGGTGTTTGACAATGATACATGTTACATAGTGCAAAGAGGGCAAGTATTACTCCTGGCCAAGGTTGTCCGAGTGAGAAAGCAAGCAGAACTGCAAGATGGGTTAGGGAACAGCAAATACAGAAGGGAAGTGAAAGTATACCACCACAGATAAAGTGCTATAAACTTATATTTACACCCAAGTCAGTGACCTATATCTGAATTGGAAAGTATAAACTTTCCACACTATTACTTCTAGATAGTATTGTGACATCAAAATTGAGATGACAGGAGTAACACTAATCTTTATATAAGTTCTTTCAGCAGGTAAAACAGCAATGAGATTTAAGAGTTAAAAATCTATCTCATGTAGTGATTTGAGGTGTGGATTTCAAGTTGCTGCCATCAACAATGCAAATAAAGGTTAGAAATTATTTTAACCCTAAGAATATTCCTTTCTAAATTATACCAAATCTTTTATATCATCACCTGGGACTACAAGTGAAAATACATGCAAGAACTAATCGAAAACTAAAATACCAAGTTTGGCAACACTAAACATGATAAATAAGACATCAAATCGTAGAGAGATACTATGAAAGAAGCTTGTTTGTGCTTGCAGAAATGCTGGACATGCATAGGGGTTTCAGAAAAAGAAAAATGCAAATGGAGATCATGTCTGGGCAACACACTAAAAAGTCTGTTTACACTGTTCAAACTTTCTAACTTTAAAAATATGTCATGTAAAAACTTGCTGTCCTACAGCAAGTATGTCCTGTTCATGACTGTATGTCAGTGTCAAAAGAAATATTACTATGCACAGAGATGAAGAGCAACAAAGTCATCTGAAGAAAAAGACACTAATTTCCAATTCAAAAAGACCGTCTGAATTCTTATAACTGTAGTACCATAGAAAAAAAAACAAAGCTCATATAGCAACTGCAACAGAATCTTGAAACTCAAGGAATATACCTATAAAATTAAAGCATTAAGATGAGGCTGTAGAAAGCCTATCAGACCGTTTAAGGGAAGATGCGATGCCATGCCAAATAAAGCAGTCACATGTTTTATAACATATATATATATATATATATATATATATATATATATAGGCCA
>JAGPOW010000304.1:49609080-49647348 GCA_030014935.1 Caiman crocodilus | reverse complement strand
TATATATATAGGACATTCAGGATAGAATCTGAATCAGAAGCCACACTCAGAGTAGCAAGAACCAAGGCCTAAATCAGACTACTAAAAAGAGAAATTTTCACTGAGCTCAACCAAATAGAAGAAAAGTTCATTATTTTCTAAAAATGCTCATTAGATTCTAAGGTCCTCACTTCCAAAGAAGGATTCATTATTAATTAACACCCAGGATAACCCAGGAACTGCAATCGCAATTCCACCCATTGAAATGCTCAGCGTACAAGCGTTCACAATCCTTCAATCAGGGGAAACATGGCTGGCATACCTGAAATCTTCAGCTTTGACTGCAGTGGTAGGTGTGCTGTGCCAGGATCAGCGTGGTCAACACTCTCTCCCCCCTGCCACAGCTGGAGTCCCAGCACTGGACACCATGGCAGGGGCACAGTCCCAGTTCCCCATGACCAAAGCCCTCCTACCACAGCCAAAGCTTCAGCTTCAAAAGACAGCAGACCCACTTTGGATCTTGTCATACAGCTTGGCAGCTGCAAGGGAAGGAAGAGGAGTCATCAGGAAGGGGTGCCCAGTCCTTTAGGGCCACCAGCCAATTAGCCCTGACCTATACTCTGAGTTGCTGTCAACTGTTTCTAGGTAGACAGTGAACATAGCTACACTTTAAATTAACAATCACAGGAAAAAAGCCTAACTTAAAATATATTTGAATCTTCCAGATCTTAATAAGGCCATAAAAAGAACTATTACCCAGTTCCAACACCAATATATTCAATGTCAGCTAAGTAACAAAAAATTTGAAGCTACAGGGGGCTCACAGTATTAAACATAGAAAGCAACTTAATAAAATAAACATAGATGTGACAATATTACTTAAAATCTATGTCTAGATCTTATTATCCATTATAGACCTTTATGCTTCACCATAATTTTTATCAAAATATTAATTTCTTACCAAACTCTATATTTATACTGTTAAATTTCCTTGTAGCATTTGCCCAAAGAAACTATATAAATTGAAAAACAGATTGCAGTAATTAACAAAAGATTCAACAAAATAGCTTAATGTATAAGAAATCAATAACAATCACAAAACGAAACTGTCACCCTGTTTAAACCATTGTATTTTCCCCACCCACACTGTGGAGTTTTTGGCATTCAGTATTTTTCCCTCCTTACCCCATTTTGTCCTAGACTTCTTTTATTGCTTTTCAGTGCATTGTCTTTTCACAAACAGTTTCTCTCCTATGATACCGTGCAACCACCTTCTCATACAGTTCTGCAGGGGGGTTTCTAACAAATGTCTAACATGAGCGCTTTAAAGTCTATAATGTTGTTAATAAAAATCTAATACATTATTTGTCTTTACTTGTTTGACTTTGTCCTTGTTCCACGATTTTCCCACACTAATCCCCAGATATTCTTCCATCTGCTGAACAGTCAGTTCTTCATTCCCAGAGTACTGTTAATTATCATAAACTTCTCTACATTTTGTACTTTATCACCATGTCTCCTATAGAATATAAGTCATTCTGAATTCATCTGAATTAAGCCTCATTATATACTCTATCATACAGAAAACATGGGCAAAATTATCTGAATTCCTCCCTCATAGACTTCTTTAATATTAGGAATGTGGGACTTCCCAGGTTGTCAATGGAGTTTCATATGAAACAATCACAAAATGTACAACAGAAACCTGTGTTTAGCTCTGAGACACTGCTCTCAAATTTACTTACATTTAAATCATTATTTATAAATTAACAGAGTTCCTAAAATGACCACTTTGAAACTCCTTTCAAACCTGCTGTCTCACTAGTTTTGCTGCTAGATAAGTTCTCAGTGCAAAACATTATGTTTATGCTTTCTTCCATGGCACTTCACTCTGCAGTCTTTAGACTCCAACGTGGAGCTTTGTCAAAGGCTTTTAGACGATATGAATATTCTATATCTACAATATTTGCCTTACCCAGCACTATAGTACTCAATCAACACATCGCTTATCCAACAATTTCCCATTCCTAAGCCAATCTGACTTCCTTTAGTCAAAACTTTTTCAAGTGTCCATTCACCACCATAATCTCATCAGATACTTTCTGAGATCTTTTCAAAAAAAGGCGTGTCTTTCTTAAAATGCTTTAAGAGCTTTTACATGAAGATCTTTTGATCTTTCTATTTGGAAAATATCAAGCATGACTAATCTCCAGAAGTCAAATTTGGAGCTAGTGAAATATTTTTAAAGAGCCATTAAATAGAACCATAATTTCTGTGGGGGTTTTTTCAAAACAACATGGGTCTTGTTATTTGTATATTTGAAATTAAGCAGACCTTTTTAACTGTCTTATCTAATAATGATATTTACAGGCAATAATATAATTATATTACCTATTGTAACTCTGCCTATTACTCGTCCTACAATAATGATACATAACTTAGATTTATCTGGTTTCCTTTTCTGTACCAGATAAGTAACTTATTGGTGTATAAATGTAGCATTTGTCCCTTTTCTAAAACGTGTAGGCCAGTTTGAGTTAGGTGTCACCTTTTTATTAGAAACAATATATATCTCTATCTCTCTCTATATAAAGGGCTTAGTCCATCTGTCTGTCTGTAACGCTTTTTAAGGGACCACAGCAGGGAGGGCAGAAGGAGGCACCAGCTGAGAAGGAGCCAGGCTCCCGGCTACTGTGAGAAGACAATTACACAGCTACTGTGAAGCTACTGAGAGCGTTGGCTTTATCTGAAATTCATCCGTCATTCTTAACAGGCAATTTGCTAGTGTTTTTATAAGGCTGAAATATGCTTCTGTGTATGGTGGGACAACACCTCAAATCACAGGAAAGAAAGTTACCTCTCTTGTTTGTTCACAAGGAGCACACAAAGAAATGACCAATTCTAAGAAAGACCACATTGGGTAGAAAGTTCAAGGAAGCACTTTGATTACTGGCACACTCGTTTGTTTTAGGATGGTTTATGAAGATGAGGAAGGAAGAGGATGTCCCTTTCAAGTAAACAAACCCCATATGATCTCTGAGGTTGTTTGAAACGACAGCAGGAAAGGAAAAAGCACATTTTAATACTAAACTTTTCTTTAGTTGAAAATCTCCACTCTACCCCTAGGTCACAGAACTAAGGATCATGGGCAAGAACACACCAGGACTATCTATGACACAGACAGCTAGGTGTCCCTGACCAAAGGCAGCTAAGGAAGACAATAAAAAAGTGAGTGCCTATAACTAAATACACGCTTGTCTCAACTCAGTGATAGGTAGCGTGGCTGAGTATACAAACTTTCAAAAATCTCCAGGTTCAGACTACAACTACTGAAGCAAAGAATCTCAAAGTCATCTATCATTAGCATTATTATTAATACTACGAGTACAGAGGTTCAATATTCTGGTTGCAATGCATCATTTCAATTATTTTATTTGCAGTTTTCTATTATTAAAATGGCCTATTCTTTTAAATTACATTTTTATTGAAGAAATTCAGTAATATTGAAAGCAAGAAGTCAATCATAACTCTATAGTGTACTTAGCTTCTCAAAAATCTTTTATTAAAAAGATGATTTACAAGACAAATTCTGTCTGTCAACTTTTTCAACTAAATAGCAGCAGCAGAGCAACAGCAATGTTAACTGTATCCCCAGTAAGCCAATTCCATACCAATATATTCTATTCACGGAATAAGTGATCCAACCTGAGTACAATGACCAAACTAAAAACACACAGGCCATGCATCCTGGCTGCCCAAGTAACAATGGAACACCCTTTTACAGCTAAACACATAATCGCATTGTGAGTTTAGGATGAGACATGACAGTCTTAGTAGTCACTCATATGGTTCTTCTACTAAGAACTCCTTTGCCTCTGGCTGTCAAGGGACCAGCTGATATTTTCTTTCATCACCAGTGACTGTCTCATAAAAACCCATATTTTCACGTTGCAGAATTAAATAATCTTTTTCCATCAGGGATTTAATGTTTGCAAACTGACAATGATATCTAATTCTGTAGCTATAGCATTATTTGTAACAAAAAAATATGCATTTTCTCTATATCAAAGACGTACTATACAGCAGCACATTACCACCCTGTATTAGAACCTAATGGAAACGAACAGTTTCAGCTAACTTTTGTGTAAATTTTCTTTCACTAGTCTACATATCAAACCATATTGTACAAAATAGGATTATCTTCCTTCAACTTTACTTAATGCTGCCAAAAGAACAGAGGTATATTAAAAAAAGAAACTTATGCAGCTATTTTCTACTTTGACACTTTGGGCAACTATTTAGGCAAGTAGTTAGTTTTTTTACATATTGTGCCTTTCCTTAGAACTTAGTCCCAAGACATTATAGTGTGTCAAAGAACAAATCCTCTCTTTTGCAATATTTGCTCAGTTTTTTTATTAAGTGAGATACTCTAAAAGTCAAGTGTTGACACATTCAGTAGTTGATTCTCACTCCTTTCCAACTAGAACATCAGTTGAATGACAGAGCTCCTCTTCAACTGTAAAACAAATAACCCCATACAGACAGGCTTGAAGATTTGTCCAGTACTAATTTTAATAAAGAAAAAAAAAAAAGGAAACTTACCACTCAAGTCATAAAAAGGTTATTAACTGTTAAGGTAACTATGTCCTCTTAAAAAGCAAAAATACCCAAGCCATTGCATTTCAAATACTACTATTACTGGGGAACAGTAGCTGCATGCACACATGTAAACACACGGTTCAAACATCCACAGCTTTTATGGGTCTGATCCTACAGACATATGTTAAACTTCATAGGCTTCAAAAGATTTCATTGACTTCAGCAGTACTACTCAGTGTGCAAAGTTAAGTATTTCATCTTTGCCAGAATATATCCAAATACTCTAATTTTGTAGAAATATGCAGGCAAATAAACCCCATTTTGTAGTGAAATCTTCACTGATTTCATACAGGCTCAAGGATCTCTACACATAGATCCTAACCTGGAAACACACACAAAGTAATCCTATACCTTCTGTGAGTTTATGAGCACCATAAAGGAGGTACAACTGGTTTTGACAGACTAGCATGCTACCAATTGTCTAGTATGGACAGACAGTTGTCTACTATCTGTACCAACTGTCTACTTCTTTATGACATCGATTCAGAATAGTTACATAAAAGACACTACTTTCCTGGGAGGTAGCATGTACCTATTCAGTGGGCACAAAAGAACTTAAAAACTATCTGATGTTTCCATGCTGTAGTCAGTCCTGTATAATTGCCTCCTTAACCCTGACAAACATATTGACGTTTTCTATATTATCAGAAGTAAAGAAATGCCTTAAAAAATGCTGCAGCATTGTGATCTTCTACATATAACAAGCATGTTGTAAGGTAATAAGAAAATATGCTTTTAATACAACAACCCGTTTTCAAGTTTTTCAGCATTAGAGAGAATAAAATAATAAATACTCAGAAAACAGAGGAGTAAGTGGACACTTACTCCAGTTATGCTAATAGGAAGTTGAATCGTTTCTTGCTTGCTTAACTCCACCACAGCTTCTTAGTTATTTTCTAAAACATGAAAAGAATCTAAGAATGCTTATGTAATCAACTGCAAAAGAGAGTAACTGTAATCACTTTTTCTAGGTACTTTTAACATGTATACTTATCACTGCCATGAGCGGTTTTATTATTTATATATTTATTTATATTTATAGTCATCTTATTTTTTTTTAATTAAAAAAAACACTAAAGACACTGAAGACTAAGCAGTGACAGTGCAGTGCTCCCTGATGCTCACACACCCCTTTTTAAAAAATAAATTAAGGCCTCAATTCTGCAAATATTAACACAGTATATTTTTACTCATGCAAGTAATAACGTTGTGTTTAATTACTTGTGCAGGTAAAGTAATGCGCGTGTAGGTACTTGTCAGTTTAAACCCAAGGGAAAATTCCCAATAGATGTATGCCACCATCTAAAACTTTAAATTAACCTCCTCGAATTTTTGCCCTTCCATAAGCCACACTCTCCCAGAAAAGACTGTAAGAAACAAGGAAGGTTTGCAGTGTCCCTTGAAGAGCAAGAAGCTCAGGCTCTGATAAACCTTGGGAAGACAAACACTACATTGAAAGACACTACCTTGAAGAAACACCTCAGTTTCTACTTCTTTTTTCAATGAAAGACATAGTAACTGCATCAAATAAAGCAACTGTTCAAGATTTTTATTCTTACACTGGCTAAGCCTAGCATCTTACACTCTATCATGACATCCAATTTCTTTAAATTAGTAAATTCTCTTTAGGCAATATAATATGGTTGCGAAATAATTTAAGAGAACGCAGCCTAGAACACTACAAACATGAAATAAACACTAAGTGCACACAACTGAACAATAGTTGCAGCAATCTGAGCTCATTTCTATTGCACCCAGTGCAATAAGTTATGAATAGTCAAGGAGAAAACAGCTCTGCATGTCTGGCTTCTATATGAAAAGCAATCTGCTTCTGTCTAGCTTTGAAAATAAACATTGGATAACTAAACAAAAGGATGCATTTATTTCATTAAATATATGTGCACACTGAAGGAAATAACTGCTCCTTAAAAGGTAAAATCAGTACACAATTTAGACACCAAAAACCTCCTGTTCAAACCATTTAGAAGGCATGTCTCACACTTGAAAAACAAGATGGGGAAAGTCTGCCACATTTCAAGAAACTTTGTACGACTGGCCCTATACCAAGATTTCAAGTGATACCATCAAGGTTTAAAAAAAACAACTAAAAATCACTTGCCTGAAATTCTTTCCCCTTTTTAAAGTGAAAATAATAACAATAATACATAAAAGATTGCTCTTTATTTACTGCAGGCATTTGACAGCACTTTGTGCCCAGCCCTTCTCACTGTCTTCCCTTTGAGTTTACTGTTAGCTTTTGGTGTAAGAAAAAAATATTGGTTTAGAAGAAATCAGGTGTGCCGGGTAAAACAGAGAAGTTGACAACAAGGAAGTGCCTTTCTGTCAGGGAAGATGAGGTCCTTGCGAGTGACTTTTAACTTTCAAAGCAGAGTAGACCGGAGCCCATGTTACAATCCCCAGGGCCTGCCCCCAAGGCAGCAAGCATCACCTGGAGGAAGCTCCTTGCTCTTCCTGGAACCAAAAATTGCCAGCTGAAATCTAACCCTGACCTTGCCTATGGGATGGTTTCACACCCACAGCCCCAGCCATGGGGGATATTCAGTTAGGTTCATTATGCACGAAGGTCACCTGTCAGTTCCCAAGGCTGAAACTCAGCACCAGCTTGCTCCCCATTCCGGGTACCTCACATCCCTGTGACCTACACCACCTGCCCTTTATCACCCGGCTCCATCTGTCCACAAAACGCCATGCATGCAGCCCGCGGGTGGGCCGGGCACAAGGGGTCTTCGCGGCTGCCCAAGTGGGATCCTGTTACCTTCCAGCCCCGCGGCTTCGGGCAGCCTAGTTAGGAAGTGAGTGCGGAGCCCGCCGGGTCCTAGCGGCCCGGAGTCGGGGAGGGCACCTGGTGCCTGGCCCGGAGAGCCGCTCGCTCTCCCCCCGGGCTCCAGGCTGCTCCGATTCCGGGTCTGCGAGGCACAGTTTCCCCGGGCGGGCGCCGATGACAGCCGCCAGAGCGGACCTCCTCCCCACACCCAGGCCTGGCCCGGAGTAGAGTAGAGCAAAGGGGGGCCAGCCCGCCGCGACATGCCCCGCCTCGAGGGGCTCCGCGGCCCTTCCCCGGGGAACAGGAGACGGAGCCCCCGTCTTACCTTCTGGTCCACGATGGAACAAGCCATTTCGCGGACGTGCGCCAGGCTGAGTTCCCCCGCAGAGTCCTGCAGCAGCAGCACCGGCTCCCGGCTCAGCCCGATCTGGAGATGGAAGGAGACGCCGCCGCCGCCGGGGGCCGCCGGGAGCAGCGGGCTGGGCGGGCGCAGGAGCGGAGGGGCGCTCATGGAGAACTGCCCACGGGGCGCGGGGGCCGGCAGGGGACAGACAGACAGACACACACACACACAGCGCCCGAGCTGCCGTCACCACTTTGCCGCGGGGGGCCCGGCCCGGCCCTCCCTCACCACCACCACCACCACCGCGGCAAAAGTTTCAGGGAAGTAGTTGTTGTCACCGCCGCCGCCGCTCCCGGCCGAAAATGGCGGGGGGAGGAGGCGGAGGACGCCCGGGGAGGATGCAGACAGGAAAAGGCGGCGAGAGACGCGCACACACCCGCGGGGGCGGGGGCGGGGGCTGGAGGCCGCGCAGCCACAGCCGCCGCCGTGTCCCAAGGGCGCGGAGCGGCTCCCCACGCAGCCCGCTGCCCTGCCCGGGACCTCCCCTCTGCGGGGGGAGAGCGGGCAGCGCGCTGCAGCCGGGCCGGTACCTTGAGCGCCGCTTTCATGCTGCCGCCGAGCCCGGCTCTGCCCCCTGCCTGGTGCGGGCCCTGCTGGGCTGGGGAGTGCGCTCGGCGGCGGAATCCGCAGCCAAGTAGGAGCTGAAACCTGTCGCCAGCTCTCCCGCACGCACACGCCGGAGCAGCGCGCGGGGCCGCCCCCCGCCCTGGAGCCAGGCGCGCACTGGTGGGGGAAAGAGCGGGCCGTCCCCGGGGGAGGGGAGCTGCTTCTTCCTTCCCAGGCAGATACCTCTGCTGAGCGCTGCGCCCCTTGCTGGGGGGCTCCTCTCCTCCTCCAGGAGGCAGCTGAAGGAAAGGAGCGAGGGATAAAGAGCTCACCTGTTTCTTCCTTAAAATCCCTTCCAATCTGAGGGATGCGCAGGGCACATTAGGAACCTTAAGCAAGGGGGACTTGGAAACTTCAAGGCACAAGGCCAGTCTCCTGGCACAAGCCTTCTGAGGCCAATGCCAGCACCAGGATCCAGCAGAACACCTGGATGGCGGGTAGCTTGGGTACCAAGAGAGCGGTTCTTGAATTATGCATCTGGCACCTACATGTCACAACCACAGATGTACAAAATGCCTGTTGCCAGATAAACAAAAAAACAGTATTGCTTTCTCGTAATGCTGTTCTAAGTCATTAGTCAGAAGTTGGAAGATCAATGACCTGTTCCACTGGCAGAAAATCTTGTCAGAATATGCATTTGCATAGACATAGATAATGGCATAGGTCTGCTAATGGGTTTCAGCAGAAAAGCTGAAGTAGAAGAAAGTGGTTAGAGATGTTCATTTACACTAAAATGTACAGTAATAGTTGGTCAGGCATTTTCAAGCTTTGCAATAGTTACCAAAAAAAAAATCTTTCAATGATATTTTACAGCTCAAACATGGTTCTGGTTTTCACTGGCTGTTATTGGACGCTACCTGTGTCTGTATTGTTTCAAGAACATTTGTGTTGTGTCTCTCCTATGGATGACAGGGAGGTGTGGGAACAAACACATGCTTCTGCTGCTTGTTCCATGTAAATGCTTTGAGGTAATCTTATTCTTCACCAGGTTTGCTTAGCTATTTACATTTTTATTTCTGTTCTTGACAAAACCAAGCATAATCAAACTGTCAGCACCTCTGGCCGGCACCTCTATCTGGCCCTCTCCTCTTAGTTTTACCTAGGTCACAAATGTCATATGTACACTTAAAAGGTTAAGTTTACATTTTAGTGTGTAAATGAACATTTCCAACTACTTTCATAGCTTTGCTGCTGAAACCAATTACTGGGCCTATGCCATTATCTATGACTATGTAAATATATATTCTGCAATAAGACTTGCTGCCATTGGAACAGGTCATTGATATTCCAACTTTTGACATCATCTGTTCTTGGTACAGCATTATGAGAAAGCAATACTGTTTTCTCACAGTATTTGCATTTTTGTTTCATTGTGCTTCTAATGAGTATTCCGCCACTTGTGAAAAAGAAGGTTATGTGTGTTCTCCTTAGAGCCACCCAAGGTTAGCCAGAGGACACAGGAAAACTACAGTTGTAGTTTTTTAATGCTTGGGAATATGCCACCAGATCAACAGACAACTGCTGAGCGAATGTTACCCAGTTTGATGGAACTATCAGCCAGCTGCCTGTGCTTTATCTATCTACAGTACTCTGATGAGCAGCCAGTATGGCCTCTAGCCAGTAGGGCAGTAAAAGAGCCAGGATAATCAAATGTATCAATTTCAATATTTAATCTGCAATCCAAAACAAGCAAGATTGTCCCACAACCTGTTCAATCACCAGGTTCAATAAACACAGGCATATATAAACAAGAAGAACAGCAATCTTTAGTTTGTGGAGCTGTGGGCAGCCTCTGCAGACCCTGTCTGGCTCTAACTCACTCATTACCAACTTCTTAACTCAGGAGACCATCTCCCAGTTACCAGTTTCCTCTAGGTTAGGGAAGGGAGCAATGTTATCACTACATCCTTCCTCTTAATAAATACAAAGTCATTTAACATGAAAATCAATGAACTCCCATTTACAGAGAAGAGGTTACTAGTACATCACTCTGAAGTGAGTCTTTACCACTCACTTTACTATTCTTCCTTTTCTCTGGCCCCTTTAGCAAGTCTCTGTGAGTCTTTCAGGAGGTTTCACTTCCTTCTAGAACCTAGGAAGCATCAGATCCAGTTTCCTATTTGTTTTTTGTCAGAAGCTTTTCCTCCATCTCTTGATAGACTTATGTCCTTGTCTTGGATTCTGATTGACATGCACTTCTGGCAGCAGTGTGTCTGCACATAGAACAAAGTTCACTAGCTAGAGTTGCTGAGGCTGATTTCTTCTTTCTGTATGACAGTATGTGCAGTTGTGCCCACAGGTACATTTCTTCCCATAACAATATGGTTGCTTCTTGTGTTCTGGCACATTTCTTTTCTTCCTAGAAAAATTGTCCAGACTTGGGCCATGATAGTCAAAATTATTGTTAGGAGGCACAAATGTTATGTTGTCTTGTATTGTAAGCACACACTTAACTACATGCAGTTTCTCTGAATCTACCAGATCTAAAATTGGTGTCTCCTCCCAAGGTGTCACAACAAATGGAAGTTTGTATACCCTTTTTATACTGGATGCTAACAATACATCTCCTTTTCACTGATATATCTGTTCCTGAATAGCCAGTTATTTTGGTGTTTGTTGGACTCACTTTTGGTTTCAATTTCAATTTTTTTTATTCATGCTCTGGTAAAGTATTAACCTGAGTTCCAGGATCCTATTTAAATAAAATTATTGTTCTTTGCACTTCCACTGCCAAAATCCAGGCCTCATTTATTTGGCTTGATTCAACTATATCTACATAAAATGCTTCTGGTATGCTCACACCTGTGCGTACTTGACATTTTTGTGCTTGGGATCTGCAGCACCTAGCAAAATGGATCTTTTTGTAATAGTTAAAGCAGAGCATTTCAAATGTAGAATAATGTTTGGGCCCACACTGCATTCCTTACGTGGTGCACATTACTCCTTGTAATGGCTCATCCTTAGCTTATTCCTGCCAATGGAAAATTCCCATTTGTAAGGTGGCTTTTCTGGCCACATGCTTTTTGGTCCACTACATGGACAACCCCTTTTCAGCTCTGAAGCCTATGCCTTCATATTTACTGCTGCCCTATTCATTTGGATAGCCCTTCTAGTAAAGCAGTGTCTGCCACAAATAATCCTATCTCTAATCAGAAATTCTATCAAGTTCCCACAAGCACGGTTCTTAGTCTCTAGTTTGGAAGCGTACTGATGTATGCTTTCTCCTGTTTGTCTGCACATAAAAATTGAGTGCTTTTCAAGAGCACCATTCTTTTTTGATGTGTACTACACTTCAAATTTGGGTAGTATTTTACTTGAATTCACATTTTGGCCTTTTTCAAAGAAATGGTATTACAAACAGCCAAGGCATCCTCCCCCACAATATGCAAGAAAAGAGATTATTTGACTTCGCCAATTTTCTCTTCTGCCTCTGTGGCTGCTATGTGCTACTTAAACCTATGTCTGAATGTCCTCTAGCTGACATCATACGGGCAGGTGGAGTTTGCAAATCTTCCACGCCCAACTGCCCTTTAACTTAACTATGAAGGAAAATCACTTACAGAAGGCCTTGCCCTTCCATATGGCTGTGTTGCTCCACTTGCTCTCAGTTTCCAAATGATTTCAAGTTCTTCTCATTCACCACTTCTGACACCATGTAGTGATCACTGGGCTCAGTAAGCACAAACACATGTAGATTAGAAGAACAATAAACTTACATTTATGAAGCTGCATGCAACTTTTGCAGACCCTGTCCAGCTCTAATTCACTTAACTGAGGGACCAGCTCCCAATTACCAACTTCTTTTCAATTAGGGATGATTTTTAAAATTTTAACTTTTATCACTACACAACCTACCCTAATCTATATGGTCATAATAGATTTTGGAATGTAATTTTTGAGATAATGAATTAAACATTTTACAGGGTATTGCCACTGATGAGCTGCTTCTCAACATGTGCCACACACTTTCAGAGCAGATAAAACTATTCCAAAGGTTTGTTTTCAGTTCTGCAAACCCATAAGCACTGCCAACCCAGATCCATTTTTAGATGTGCATAAAAGACTATTTTCATTAAAATATATAAATGTGTGCATGCAGTTAGCAGACATAATGCTGATCACAATTTTACAGTTGGTTTTGCAATGAGCAAGTCATGTTCAGAATTATATCATCAACTCACAGTTAGACGCTTGTTTCCAAACAGATTTAACAATATCAAATGGTGTGATTCTAAATATAACTTGGCCATGCCTACAGTGACTGCAATATCAGAGGATACAAATGGCAGCTAGATGACTTTTCATACATACTATTTAAATGCAATGAATAATTTAAATTCACACAGCTCAATAGAGAAAAAACCTGCAACCGGTTTATGCATATATCTGTCATATGATACATTTCCTTAATTGAACCAATAATTGTAGTTTATGAGCAGTAGCTTTTTGAAACTTAAATTAATCAAGACCTGTATGAGTTTGATAAGTCAAGCTGTGAGTTGTCATACTGGCAACATAGAATGGTTTGGAAAACTGTGTTCTTCCTACCACTGACCTACTGAACAACCAGGGGCACAAGTATAACGAGTCAGTCAGTCCCAAGGGATTAATGAAGAGACCTGTTGAACAACCATGGATTCACTTCTTCATGCTGGTCTTTTCTATCTGTCTTTGTATGTTTAGCCACAAATTCTTTGGAATATAGATTGTTTTCATACCAGGCTTAGTAATGAAACCTGGGCCTTCAGGAAGAACTGTAAAACAGGTCATAGTGATTATAATTATATCAATGGGTTGGTCAAAAAGTTTTAAGTATAGAAAATTACTAAGAATATGCTGTGGCATAGGATTTATTATTACATGCATGTAAATATGTAGCAAAATATGTCCATATTTGGGTCTTTACTGTTCTGCATACAAGTATCTATCATTATTAATAATAATAAATTATATATAAGTATATGCAGTACAGAATAAGTCTAAATATGGACATATTATGCTACGTATTTTACATTTATGCACGCATGTATACATGGGTGACTGGTGCCTCCTGAGTCTGGAGGGGGCACCTGTAGAAGCTGGTGGCGGTGGCAGGGATGGGGCTGATGAGGACCTGCAGATGTCGCCAGCAGTGTCAGTGGTGGGGACAGGGCTGGCAAGCACTCACAGAAGGTGGCGGTGGCAGGGATGGTATGTGCCCCCCCACCGTGTTCCCCCTTATCAGTCACCTATATATGTATATATAGATATGCATGTACATGTATATTGTATTGTTTTGTATATGTATATAACTTGCCACCAGAGTCTCCATTAATCTTTGTGAACCTGATTTCTATTGTTTCTCTTTTTCTGATGTTACTCAGCTTATTGAATTGCCATCCATGTAAGTGTTCTGTTCTATCCTTTCGAAATAGAGTCACCTTCTTCATGAGGTCTAAGATAGTCAACTCCCCATTTCACTCTGTCTATTGTGTAACTGGTACCATTAACTGCCAGCATGTTTCTGCTTCATCCTTATGTTCTTGAATGCAAGTAAGAATCAATCTTCTGAGTTTTAATATAGCCAAATTCAGCCTCAGGCATCTAAAAAGCAAGAATGCAGACAAATCTATATTCTGGACAGGTGAATCCTAGGAAGCACTAACTCTAAAAAAGCACTTAAAGGTCATAATGGTTTCAAGTGCAGTCAGTTTCATAGTCATTAGGGGCTGGAAGGGGCCTTACAGATCATCGGGTCCAGCCCCCCTGCACATGGGTAGGAAAGACCACTGGGATCGAGTGATCCTAGCAAGATGGATGTCAAGACATTTTTTGAAGATTTCCAGGGTGGATGACTGTACCACCTCTAAGGGGAGGCTGTTCCAAACCCTTGGCACTCGGCTTATAAAGACGTTTTTCCTTATGTCGAGCCTGAAGCAATCTTCAATCAGCTTGTTCCCATTATTTCTTGTTCTCCCATGGGTTGGGAGCCTTGGTGAATAGATGCTCCCCAAACCCCTGATATACTTATAGGCTGCAACCAAGTCCACCCTGAGTCTTCTCTTCTCCAGGATGAACAATCGCAAGTCCCTCAGCCTTTCCTTATATGTCTTGGTCCTCAGGCTTCTAATCATGTACACACCCTCCTCTGGACTCTCTTGAGCTTCTCCACATCCTTCTTAAAGTGCAGCACCCAGAACTGGATGCAATACTCCAGTTGCAATCTCACCAAGGCTGAGTACAGTGGGTGGATCACATCCTTTGCCTTGCTTAAGATGCTTTGGTGGATGCATGCCTGTGTTTGGTTAGCTCTGCCAGCTACAGCATCGCATTGGTGGCTCTTGTCCATCTTGTCATCAGTCATAGCTGGCAGTGTAATGAGGCCATCAAGAAGGCCAATTGCACCTTTTCATGAATTAGCAGGTGTGTGACTAATAGAACAAAGGAGGTGATGCTCTCCCTCTATGTGGCACTGGTCAGGCCACAGTTGGAGTACTGTGTCCAGTTTTGAGCACTGCACTTCAAGAGGGACGTGGGGAATCTTGAGAGGGTCCAAAGAAGGGCCATTTGCATGATTAGTGGCTTTCATGATAGAACCTACAGGGGCAGGTTGAGAGAGCTGAATCTCTTCAGCCTTCACAAGAGACGGCTGAGGGGAGATCTTGTGGCCACCTATAAATTTATTAGGGGAAGTCAATGGAGAATAGGGGAAGCACTAAGGCACCCCAGGGAGTGACTAGGAATAATGGGTGTAAACTAGTTGAGAGTGGATTTAGGTTAGATGTTAGGAAGAAATTTTTCACAGTAAGGATGGCCAGGATCTGGAATGGGCTTCCAAGAGAGATGGTGCTATCATCTAGCTTGGAGGTCTTCAAGAGGAGGCTAGATAGTCACCTGGCTGGGGTCATCTGACCTTGGTCCTCTTTCTTGCCAGGGGCAGGGGATCGGACACGATGATCCATCGTGGTCCCTTCCAACTCTACAGTCTATCACACCCAGGTCTCGTTCAGTTGTGGCACTAGCAAGAATAGCATGGTTGAGCCTGTAAGCAAGTTGCAGATTATTTCTCCCCAGATGGAGCACTTTACATTTTTCTGTACTAAACGACATGAGGTTGAGGTCTGCCCACTTTACAAGCCTGTTCACGTTGGCCTGTATTGCCAGCCTGTCTTCAAGTGTGACCATGCTCCCCACAGTTTGGTGTCATCAGTGAACTTTGCCAGATTGCTTATAATACTAGAACCCAAATTATTAATGAACATGTTGAAGAGCACTGGTCTGAGTACTGAACCTGAGGGACACTACTGGCCACTAGGCCTGTGCGAAGCAGCTAGTATTTGCTTTGATAAAAGTGATTAGTATTTGATAAATAGCTCAAACTCTATTGACATTGTTATACAAAAAGTCAGACTAGGTGGTCCTTTTTTCCATTTAATCTATTAATGTGTTCTCCTGAGTCATGACATGTTTCCTAGCACTATCAGATCTTTCTTTGTTATCACTATAAATAACTACTGACATGAAAATAGATATAATTACATATCTACCTTAGCTGTTCCAATTACTTCTAGTAATCATATTTTAATGCCATGTCAGATATTTGGCCTATAGAGCAGATTTAGCTCATGGAACCTCTCTGTCTGGCCCACCAGACTACCAGTGGGCACCAGAAATTACGGGTCATGGCCTACTGCAGAATCTGATGACCACTCCCAGTGGTCAGCAGAAAGCTTGGCTCACCCTGAACTCACTGCTGCCAGACCCCTCACCACTGCTGCCATGGTGGCCACTCTGACAGTCCTCATGCCCCAGGCTGGATCCAGCCCGTAAGGAGCCCTGTGGCTCAGATCCAGGCCAGGGCCTCAGTTGAGTTTGATATCCCTGCCATAAGTGATATAATTATTATAGACTAAACAATGTATTCACAACAGTTTCAGAGTCCCAGATAACTCCCTACTTTAGAGTTGTCTAATTAAAGAAACTTTTTTTCCAATATGAATTTCTGTTGCTGTCTCTTTAAGAGCAATTTTAACCTTACTGTGATTATTTTTGTAACTGACAGCTGTCTAGTATACCCTGCTGTTTTCTAACTGATAAAAACCTGCTTTGTCCCAACTTTAGGTCTTTTGCTTTATTTTTAATACTTACTTCTCTCTAAGTAGTAGCAGCTATCCAGGACTTTGTGTGTCAGCTTCTAAATATGGGGGAAATAAATTGTTTTATTCACTTTCATACAGTCCTGCAAAGGGGAAATCACAAACAGCATAGCTCAGAAATCTTAGCCCAACACTAACATCTGGAGGCCAAGAAGATATTTTGCTTCAAGAATTAGGTCTAATCATAAATCAGGGCAGAAAATAAGCTGTGCTACTATTCACATAAGTCCCTTTTCCCAGAAACTTGAATAAAAATTATTTTTTTCATTCAGCATATCTTTCCGAGGTAAAATATTTGCTTACCCTAAGAAAATCCAAAACTCGCTTGGTGACGTGCTATTATATTGTTGAGGAAAATGATGCATGTCCATATGGCATATAAGCTAAATAGTGGAATGCAGTACCTTTCTGTTCAACTTATGTTCCTAATGATCCTAATGACATAAGAGTTTCTTTTTGCCCTCTCTGACATTTTTAGTGCACTATCTGTACTAAAGAAGATTTGTCAACAAACTTTAGTACTTTAGTACTCCGTTAGTACAGATGTACTAGTAATAAAGGAAGCATCTTTGTCCTGTTTCTTAAGACAAGGCAGAGTGTTTATTTCCCTTTGCTCCCTTTTGCTCTTCTCTCCTTCCCTCCATAACTTGCTATCAGGGAAGAATGGAAATTATTTCCCCTGAGCAAAGTGGAATGTTTCTATTCTTTGTGCATAGTTTGGCTGGAAGAAAAGTAACTGAGAAAAATTCCTTTTTTGAACTTTATGTTTTCCCTGTGCTAAGCTGAGATTCTTCAAAACTGAACAGTATGCCAGTGGGAAGACGAAGCAGACTCTAAGCAAAAGTATATTCTTATCTGTGAACATTAACTTCCTCCACCTAAAATAGGACAAATTTACCATTGCTGTTATCCCATCCACAGAAACAACTCCCATGTTTACAGCCACTGATTCAGGTCAGCCATTGGTTTTGGTTTGCAGCCACTGGTTTTGGTCTGTTTTCAAACCTCCGTTGTTGTCAGTTGCCTGTCTATGGTCAAGGCCAGACCAGAGATCAGGAACTAGAGAATCCAACATGCATGGAGTGATATACTGGGGTCCAAGGTAGGGGACCTTTAAGACTGAAGCAAGGCTGAAAGATCTGAGATAAGGTGATACAGGAACAAGGTAAAATTTCAGAGCATTCCAACGTATCTGATACAAAAGTATAAATTAATTGCAAAACATTAGGTTTCATTGAGAAATTAAGTATCCATGATGTGAAATTCCTTTCAATGTGTTATAAATATTCTTCTTCTTCTGAATTGTTATATGTTTTGAGACTGGAAAAGTTCTTTGCTTTTTTATTCTTTATCTCTACCAAAGTAAGAACTTTGAGGCAGTTTAGAAATTAACAACTTGAACATGAAAATTCATAATGGATTTTTATTTTCCAGTGATAGATGTAGTCATTTCTGCAATTTAAAAAAATATACTATAGCAAGCATCTAAAATACTTTATTTCCAAAACTATTTATTTTCATAATCTTTACAACCACTGAATAGTTTAATGTTTCTAATCTTGTCAAAATCATGTATTTTAATCAGCAGCAGTCAGTTTTCATTGTGTAATAGTCTGAAACATGAAGTATATTGCAAAGTTTGACTTATAGCTATCACAAAAAGGCCTTGGAATCAGCTTCTTTGTTGGTATTCTGTTTTTGATTCTTGTTAGTAATAATAAACCCTAAATATAAGATAGAATTCTGTTACAGAGAAGGCTGGTAGCATGGCCTTTATTAAGGTTGTCTAACACTTCCACACTATATGATCCTGCTTTCAGGATTAATTGTTTTCAACTCTGTCAAACTTCAGCTGTTTGGATTTAAGTTTTCCATGGCAGATCTTCTCTCATGCATTTTCTGGGAAATGTCAGCCTGAGTAGTCCAGGCAATTCTAAGAATGAAGATAGGAATTAATTTCTTGATATGTTCTCATGAAAAATTCAGACAACTAAATATTTCCTTTCTTTCTTCATTTCTTTCTAAGTTCTAGTACACCAACAAATTCAAGTTTGAGAAGGGATGTGGGCAAGTGTCAAGTCTTTCCAAAACTGCAGTTTATGTTCAGTAGATGCATCTAGTATTTTAGCATATACATCTCCAAAGATACTGTCCATACTCTGCATCCCTGAATTTTTCACAGCTCTTAGCTCTGACAAGGTTATGCATAAATTGTAACAGATTGATCAAGCCTAGGGCTCAATTCAGTTTAGAGCCACAGGGGTGAAGTCAGGGTTTCCTTGTGCTGACTATTCCTGGATCTAGTCACTGAGATACAGCCAGCAAAGCATTAAAAAGGCAATAAAGAGCATACTATCTGTATCTTAGAACAAGAAGACGATGAAGGAAAGTGCAGGTTCTTTACTAAATGGGAAGAGCAGTATAATAAAGAAGGAAATGGGGAAAGCTGAAGTATTTATTTAATGCCTTTTTTAACTTCAGTCTTCACAAAAAAGCTCAACTTTCAGATAACAAGCCCAAGCAACAAGGATAAGGGAAGAGATAATCATCCTAGAATAGGGAAACAATAGGATGGTGATTACTTGGATGAACTGGATATTTTTAATTCAGCAGAGATGGTGGAGATTAATCCTAAGTAATCAAGGAAGTGGCCAAGATGCCATTATTTATGCGAACTCCTGGAGGCCATGTAAGGTTCTGGATTAGTGAAAAACAAATATAGCACCCATCTTTTCAAAAAGGGGCATAGGAGTAGTCAGGGTAGATCAGTTAGTATAACTTTGACACCTGGAAAGATAATTGATTAGGTCTTCAGGGAATCAGTTTCATAATCAGGGAATATGTAGATGAGAACAAGGTTATCAGGACCAGCCAACATAGATTCATCAAGGGCCAGTCTTTCCTGACCAACCTGATTTCCTTCTGCAACACACTCTGTGGATTGAGCAGGGACAATGGATGTGATTTTTTTTTATTTTATCAAGGCTTTTGACAGTCTCCTATGGCATTCACATTAGTAAGATAAAGAAATACAGTTTAAATAAGAGTGCTGTAAGGTGGATACGTAACTGGTTGCAACATTGTGTTTAAAAAGTAGTCATCAGTGGCTCAAAGGAGGAGGTACTAAGTAGCAGTCTCTGGAGGTCAGTCAGTCCTAGGTCCTGTTCTATTTGATATCATTAATGACATGGGGCGCATCTACTAATGGGCCTGAATAAACTCTGGCACAGTTCATGAGTCAGCTGCTTCCCAGGTGCAGCATCTTAATGTGTGCCCAGGACCACAGCAATTTGATCTGGGACAGAGCAGTCCCATGCTAGCAGAGAGTCCAGGGGATCAGCCCTGGGCTTCAGGTGGCAGCTTTGGGTGACAGAGAGGCTGACTGCAGCATAAGGGTGCTACAATGTGGGGCTAGGTGGCAGGCAATCCCAGCACTGTAGCAGCCTTGTATCCCAGCCAGCCCCAATAACAGTCTACACGTGCATTTGAGTGCACATAATTACTCCACTGTAGCATAATACTTTTTCCCAGACAATACTATTATACAGCAGAGGTAATGAATTTACTGCACTTTAATATTGGTGCACGCATAGACAGTGACCCTTTACTGCAGAGCTAAGTAGTCAACTCCCCAGTAAAGCAAACATGCACATGGACCCATGGAGGATGAAACTGAGTGCACAGTTAGTAAATTTCCAGATGACACTAAGCTCACTGTGTAGCAGAGTCTGCAGGCTCATGGCCATAAAGTGATTGTGATGCCCCTTGGTGGCTTTGCAGATCTCGCCCAGTCTGGCCTCTAATGTTGCTCTCTTGAAATTACTCAGCCACCACACCTTATTCTTCTTATTAAACATTGTTTAAGAGAGGTAGCCCACAGGTCTTAGAGTGAGCCATAATCCTAACAATTCCCCACCAGGTCTGTCTTGGACCCCACTAGTCTCAATCCAGCCCTCAGGCCTGATAGGTCCACATGGGCCTGACTATGCCCCTGTAGGGCACCTGTAGTCTTAAGGGCAAATTATTAAATTAATAAATTCACAGATGACACTAAACTATGGGGCATAGTAAACACACTGGAGGGCAGGGAGTGAATTCAGGCAGATTTGGACAGAATGGGGAAGTGGGCAGACCAGAATAGGATGCAGTTCAACGAGGATAAATGCAAGGTGTTGCACCTGAGAAGAAAGAATTTCCAACATACCTATAGACTGGAGGGGTAACATTCTGAGCAGCACAACAGTGGAAAGAGATCCTGGAGTCCTGGTTGACGCAAAAATGAACATGAGTTGCCAGTGTGATGAGGTAATAAGCAGAGCTAACCACACTCTTTCTTGCATCAGTAGGACTATCATGAGCAGGTCTAGGGTAGTGATAATTCCCCTCTATGCGACATTGGTGAAGCCACAGATGGAGTACTGTGTCCAGTTTTGGATGTCATACTTCAAGAGGGATGTGGATAACCTTGAGAGGGTTCAGAGGAGGGTTACTCGTATGGTTGAGAGCCTGCAGATAAGACCCTATGAAAACAGACTGAGGGATCTAAATCTCTTCAGCCTCCGCAAGAGAAGGCTGAGAGGTGATCTTGTAGCTAACTACAAATTCATCTGGTGGGCCAGCAGGGAACAGGGGACACTCTGTTTACCAGGGCACCCCTTGAGGTTACCAGGGGTATTGACCACAAATTGAAGGAGAACAGATTTAGATTGGACATAAGGAATACGTTCTTTATGGTAAGGGTTGCCAAAATATGGAATGGGCTTCCAAGGGAGGTGGTGCTTTCCCCTACCCTGGAGGTGTTCAAGAGGAGATTAGACAGGCATCTGGCTGGGGTTACCTAACCCCAGCACTCTTTCCTGCCTAGAGCAGGAGGTCAGACCCAATGATCTACCAGGTCCCTTCTGACGCTAGAAATCTATGAAATCTATTACATTATATGGTTCCAGTCCTCCCCTACACTACATCCCAAGACTTGTGGGTGTTATCAGTATGATGTTCACTTCATGCACTTGGACTCTTTTGGCCCCGAAGTTCCTAGTTTGGCTTGCAGCCCCTCTCTCGGGGCTCCCAGACCCCCAGTCTGGCTCAAATTCTCTCTTCTGGCTCCTGGATGCCTCCTCTGGTTCACAGCCCTTTGCAGACTTGTAGACCCTGGCCCTGACCCTGGCCCATTGGCCCAAATGTCCATCAGTTCCTGGCTCATTCCTTCAGGTCCCACACTCAGGTAGTCCCCCTGTCTTTGGACATTCTTGGGTCTCTCTCTCTTTCAGCCTTACTTGTACCTGGACCCTCTGATCACACTCCCAGCCCTTTCTGGGCTTGGGGATTGTGGATTCCTGAGTCCCTGCTCTTATTTGCAAATCTACAGAAGCAATACATACACCAAGAATTAGTTTGATGGTTTTTTTCATTAATACATTTGATGAAATGTATATGTTCAAGGGCAATTAATGAACAGAAAAAAGAAAATTATCAAAGAATCATCAATTAGATATCACCAGAGAAGCTTTGTCAGTTACAAGTATGAAAAAAACTATACTCCCTACCTAACATGATTATGATAGCAAAAGGTCTAATGAAGAATTAGGTGAGCAAAAAAAAAGTCCTTTATCTTTGATAAAACTTTCTTGTCTGGACCAGGCTTTAAGTCTGTCAAAGAAGCCTGTGGCTGGTCTTAATTATGGGTTAAAATAAGGATAGTTGATACATAAGGTAATAGTAGGTATCTTGACATAGACAATACAGGCCCACCAATATAATTGCCATTGGTTTGTTAACTGATGAAAATTACACCAGAACTGAGAGTAAAACAATATGCAGCTATCCCAGCATGGCTAAATGCAGTAGACAGCTGCTACTGTATCTCACTATTAAGTGGAAGGGGAACAGGCAAAAAGCTTTATTGCCTTTAACAGATAGCTGCCCAGGATACAGACAGACTTCAGCTCAAACAGTGTAATTTACTCAGGCGTAATGCTGAATAGTCTGGTGTAAACATATTGTCTATTCATGCACATTGTTTGGTACCCATGTGTTTATTCTTGTACATCTGGGGTTGGCAATTATTTCGTATGGAGGACCACCTAACAAGTTTTGGTTAGCTATTGAGGGATGCAATGATAGTTCCTCTGTAACAGGGAAGCCATTACTGACCTCCTTTTAGGAGAAAAAATGCAAAATACTTACCTGGGATGAAAGTGTGGATTACTGCATGGAAAAATTATATCATCAAATAGCATCCACCTGGGGAGAATCCAGACCCAGCACAGTGGGAAGTTGATTGACCCAGAATGCTCAATGGAACCAGAAGGACCTATAAAAGAAAAGTAAAAGGAAGGTTAGTTACCCGGGACGGGACGGAGGAGCAACCACTGATAGCTGCTGTAATCTACGCAGAGGTGTAGAGCTGGATAGACAGTGCTAATGATGGCTGACAGTGAGTGTAACTGTTGACTCTCAGGATAGACAGTGCAAACGACAGCTGACAGTAAATGGAACTGTTGACCCTGAGAGCTTTGTGAGCTTCATAGCGAAACCTGGCAAAAGGGACAGCTGGGGAACTCTGTTACATTGGAGAAACAAAGTAAGGAAAGATACCTTCCTGAACCCACTATTGGGTAGAACCTGGGAGGGAAATCTAAACTGATGCAAGGGATAGTGTGACTGTAAAAGATAATTGATAACATTAGTTGAGAAGAATGACAGTGGAAAGAACTTGCTAGTGATACAAGCTGAGTGTGAAGTTAAGAATTAAAAATTACAAGGTCAAGACAGGTTGGGCATGGATAGAGTATAAGAGGAGGTGGAGCCCTGCAACAACAGCAACCATTCTATTCATTAGATGGATTCTATTCATTAGATGCGAGTCAGGGTGTTGCAGAGCACTTAGGTGCACTGCTCCTAAAAAAGGAAAAAACTGCTAGGGAAGGAGCCCTAGAAGTGAGGGGAACACAATTTGGTGGCAGACTTCTAAACCTCCACCAATTCAAAACCAAAAGCAAGTCTCAACAAAATGAAGTAAAGGATCTACTGTATGCTGATACTCAGCATTTGTCACCGTTTCCAAGAATAACCTGAAACATTTACTGAATTCCTTTGCCCATGCTGTATCCATTTTCGGACTCTGTATTAATGTAAAGAAAGCCGAAGTCCTGTACTAATGACATTCTGCCAGGAGCCTATCACCTTCATCACCACCAGGAATAAAATTGAATGGCAGCCATTTAAACAACATTAGGTCTTTTTGCTACCTAGGTTGCACAATTACCAAGGACACCAGCACTCACAAAGAACTTCCAGTATGCTTAAAGGCAGCTGCCTTAGCTTTCAGTTGCCTACAAAAAAGACTATGAACAAGTTGTGGGGAGGTCAAAGCGTCTACAAAATCCCAAGTTTACAGAGCCGTTGTGTTCCTTTGTCTTCTAAACTTGTTAGAGACCTGCCCCCTTTATGATTGCTATACCAAAAAACATAACTGCTTGCAACAACACCACTGTTGCAGCATAATGGGAATTAAATGGTTGGACAAAATCATCAACAACAAAATACTTGGCTGACAGCCATGCTAAGCATGGAAGGCTAGCACAGAGGCAAATGATCTAGGTCAGCCACGTCATATGTATGGAAAACAATCAACTGCCTAAGATAGTTCTGTACAGTGAATTTGAAAAAGGCAGTAGGAAGACTGGCTGTCCCAAACTCCACCACAAGGACTGCATTAAGCAATACATTAAAGTCTGCTGGGCTAGACTTAACATCTTGGGAGGATATGGCGTATGATAGGTAAGCTTGGCCATCTGCTACAAAGGAAGCAGAACAAGCAACAGAACATCATCGTGCCACCTTGGCTGACGGTAGACACCAACTTGCCCTGGCATGTTTCCTGAACCCTACATGTGGAAACTGATTTCCAGTATCAGTAGTAGTCATACCCCATGAATACAAGTGACAATCATTCAAGGAAGGGTGTAGGTGTGTGTGAGAGTATGGTGTGGGGTGAGGGTTGTAGGACTGTATGTGGGGGCTGTTGGAGGCTATGGATGTGTGGGTCAGTAATTTCCCAGCTTCTCAATTGAGTTTTGTGGCTTCTGCTACTACTGCTACTCTGATAATAATAATCAAGTTAAATAGTTTTAAACTATCTTGGATATGTCTACATGAGCTGCAGTCACTTCAGTAATTGCAATGTGCAGGTACCAACTGAGGTTTATATTTTGCTATTTGTTACTGATAAAGACTAACTTCAGGAAGTAGTCTGATACTTTTAAAGCCTGTATTAACTTTATTTGGAGCAAGATGGAAATGATTCCATGACTGCAGATTTATTCAAGTGGCACTTACTTTCTGTAGTCCTAAACATCATAAATATTTCAGTGCTGACTCAAAAGGTAACTGTGCTTTACTCTAACAACTAACGTTTTGTGAATAATTTACAATGACAAATAGATTATTTTCAGCCGATTTCCTGTTTGTACAGTATCAACAAAGGCTCAAATGATATTCAATTATTAGTTTGAAGTGATTCGTTAAATGATTTATGTGAACATACCACTTGATCGTGAATTTCTTAACCCATAGTTTGCGTACAAACGATTTGCTGAAACTTTTAGGGTATTCTATTTTCCCAATAGTAGCATAACTAGGTGTGGGTGAGTAGTCCACCAGTCCCATGGGCTGATTTAGAGGTGGCACTAGAAGATAGCCCCCAGGGACACTGCCCAGTAGAAACAGCTGCCAGTGAGGCAGCAACAGAAGCTGCTGCCGGTGAGGAGCTTGCACAGGGAAGCTGCATGGTGGCAGCACCAGCAGCAGCAGCCAGAGTCTTTTGAGTCTAGCAGACTCTCCCCCATTCCTCCCACCCCTGCACCCCAGCCCTCAGCACACACACCTTGCTCAAGGTGCCAAAATTCTGGTTATGCCTCTTAATGTTCTATTCAACTGTGAAATTGATCAATTAAGAGAGATTGCATAATTGGGTGATTATACAACAGACAAAAATTATGAAGTTGGACATGGAATGATTTCTGATATAAATATTTTTGTGGATTTGTTTGTTTGAGTGATCCCAACACTTCCTATCCATAAATAATCATATGCACAAAAAATTGCTATCATGACTATTAAAAAGAATATACATATGGTTTTAAATACTATTAAAGAACATATAATTTTATCAAATTTTTATGTTTCTTAGCAATGTTTTCCCAGCTTCAAACACAACATCAAAGTCAGCTTTGACTCATGACAGCAAATTAAGGGACAGATTCCAATAGCATTTTCTCTTAAAAAAGTTTGGTGTTCTTTATGCTTTTCTAATTGTTTCAAAGTCTGCATTATACAAACAATAAAGAATCTTGTCTGAAAATAATAAGAAATAATGGAATGAAATACAGTGTGTGTGTGTGTGTGTGTGTGTACCCTCCCCCCAATAGTACTATTATCAGAACCAAATGGAAATTGAACCCTTCTGTTTCAAGTTTTGTTGTACATCACCAGGTCAGATGCTTCAGGGGGTGGAAGTCGGGGGGGGGCAGTTTAATCAGAGCATCTCCAAGAGCTGCTTTAAATAAAGCACCCATAGCATCCTGTGTATTAAGCATTCTGCATTTCAAATTGTTAGCAAGGGTGCTTTACCTAAGCTCATTCAATGAACTTTTGTTAAAGTGCCCTACCGCCATTTTGCAGGGGTGTAGGTTGTAGTTGTGTTGGTCTAAGGACATAGGCAGACAAGGTTCCTTGGGTGAATCTGATATCTTTTATTAGACCAACCCAAGTAGTTGGAGAATAGTTTTTAAGCAAGTTTTCAGGTGCAAAAACCCTTCGTCGGGCTAAGGAGGTTTCAGCAGTTGTTGTGTGCTTTTCCTGGATGGAATGGAAAGTAAAGCAGCCAGAGCCTGGGCTGGGGAGTCAGTTGTCAGGCAAATTATAATGTGTCAGAAATCCGATGTCTATATTTAGTCCATGATTTTTAGTATCCAGGAGGTTGATGAAATGGAGTTCATACGCTCGTCTCTGGGAAGTATTGTGTAAGTGTCCTTTGAGGATCAGGACTGAGAGATTGGAGAGAGAGTCATTTTGGAGAGAGAGAAATGTGCCCCCACCGGTAATTGGGTACCACCATTTTGAAATGCAGAGATGCTCAATATATGAGACATGAAGGTTAGCAGAGCATGCTAATTAGCATGCTGCAGCAGACTTGATTAATTTATTAATTACAACACATTGGAGCAGCATTCCCGTATGTGTACATGCAGCCCCAGTTTCCAAACAACTCAGGCTTCTTAGAATTAAGCTCAGTTCTAGTTTTAGAAACTGAAAAACTAACTTTATAAAACTGTACATGGCATGGAAATCTGATACATTGTTATCTAAGGCAATGGTACCTAAATTACATGATTTTGGTTGCCCACTATGTCCAAATTGTCAGGAGAAAATTGTCAGGAACAAAATCAAGATCTGTACATGGCCTTCAGTTAGCTCACTAAGGCCTTTGACTCCATTAGTCATGAAATCTTGTGGAAAAGTATTGGCCTATGGCCTGACACTTTAAAGGCATAGAGCAGGCAGCAGGGCAGGTGGCAGGTGCAAGCTGGCCCTGATGAGGCAGTCACACGACTGCTGGAGGGCCATGTGATTGGAGGAGGGGGCTGATCAGCCTCCATTTCAACTCAGGCCCTCAGGGCTTAGTCAGCAGTTTGCTGCTGGCCGCTGGAAGAACACTACCCAGCTGAGCAGCTGCTCAGAACATCCTTGGAGGTAATGGCAGGAGCTATGGGGATGGCAGGAGGCTTCTGGTCCTGGGGCATGACTGAAAACTACACCCTCGTCCTGGCAGGGTGGTCCCCAGGAAATGCCATGCCAGTCACCTCCCCAGTGAAAGGTGAGTAAGGGGTGCCTTATAGCCTCAGCCCCCACAACTTAGTTAGTAGTAGGGAGGCAGTGGGGCATGTCTTCAGACACCTGAGCACAGGGGCTGTAGGACCCTAAGGCCCCAGGGAAGGGGCAAAGAGTTAGCCCCAGCAGGAAGGATGTGTGTAGAGGCCTGCACAGAGTAGGGAGCATGGTGGCATCTGAAGGGCTGTTCATGAGGGGTGCAGAGTAGGGCCTGCATAGGCAGGCCTGAAGGGCTGCACCAGGGGGTATGTAGAGTAGGGTTGCACGGGCAACCTGAAAGGCTGTATGTGTGCCAACCCCCATGACAGCAACAATGGGAGAAAATTGCCCAGGCAGGGGCTAGTGGCTGAATTCAGCCCAGTGTAAGGGACAAGGATGGGAACATCATCCCAACTGGCCTGAGTGTGAATAGAAAAGCCTGAAGGGACATGAGTGGGCTGTATGGACCAGGGCAGAATGAGAGTGGCCCAGTGAGAGTGGGCAGTATGGAAGAGGTCCTGTGAGAGGGGGCAGTATGGAAAAAGCACTGTGAAGGGCAGAGTGTTATAGCTGAATGTTAGAGGCCCTACAAGGGGCAGAGTTTGGCCCAGCCTTGGGCCAGTGCTCATACTATGATGCCAGCTTTGAGACATGGGACATGGTCCAGGGAAAGTTGGAGCCGTGTATAATACCCTAGGCATCAGGACACATAATGGGCAGCCTCCCGCACTTTACAACAAGTAATGTAACAGCAAGATGTGGCAGGAGAATGAGGGCAGACTGCACTAGACAGTGGCAGGTGGGCAGGCCAGTGTTCAACCAGCCTCATGATGGTTCCCTGTCACATGGCCATATTTGGATGTCCTGAAAAGTACAGGATTCTAATGCTTCTCCACCATCAAGTGACTGTGATATTCTAAGCAGTGGGTTGGAGACTGATCCATTTGTCATCCAAACTGGGGTCAAGCAAGGATGCATTATCACCCCAACACTGTTGTCCATTTTTTTTTACAGTTATACTGATTCTTATTAAGTACTGCCTTCATTCTGGAATTGGCATTGAAGAACCCATTAGCTATCCAGGATGTTTTTGATCAAAGACCAACATACTCAAAATACAACTATCCTTGACTTTCAATACACCAATGACTACACCATCCTTGCTCTCACAGAGGAAAACCTCCAGACCATGCTGGAGCTTTTCAAAGAAACCTATCAAAAGTTGGCCCTCTCTTTCAATATCAAGGATACTAAAGTGCTCTATCAGCCTGCCCCAACCATAAATGTAAACTCCTCTCCAGGCCTGGACAGGTTGGACAAGTGAGCAGAAAATAACAGAATGCATTCGTCCAGGAAACAAGGAGAAATGAAAAGTGCTGCACCTAGGGAGGAAAAATGTCCAGCACACCTACTGCCTAGGAAATGACCTGCTGGGTGACATGGAAGTGGAAAGGGATCTTGGAGTCCCAGTGGACTCCAAGATGAACATGAGTCAGCAGTGTGACGAAGCCATCAGAAAAGCTAATGGCACTTTATTGTGCATCAGCAGATGCATGACAAATAGATCCAAGGAGGTGATACTTCCTCTCTATTGGGCTCTGGTCAGACCGCAGTTGGAGTACTGTGTGCAATTCTGGCTGCCACACTTCAAGAGGGATGCGAATAACCTGGAGAGGGTCCAGAGAAGGGCCACTCGTATGGTTAAAGGCTTGCAAACCAAGCCCTATGAGGAGAGACTAGAGAACCTGGACCTTTTCAGCCTCCACAAGAGAAGGTTGAGAGGTGACCTTGTGGCTGCCTATAAGTTTATCATGGGGGCACAGAAGAGAATTGGTGAGGTTTTATTCACCAAGGCGCCCCTAGGGGTTATAAGAAATAATGGCAAAAAGCTAGCAGACAGCAGATTTAGATTAGACATTAGGAAGAACTTCTTCACAGTTAGAGTGGCCAAGGTCTGGAATGGGGTCCCAAAGGAGGTGGTGCTCTCCCCTACCATGGTCTTCAAGAGGAGGTTAGATAAGCATCTAGCTGGAGTCATCTAGACCCAGCAGTCTTTCCTGCCTATGCAGGGGGTCGGACCTGATGATCTATTGAGGTCCCTTCCGATCCTAACATCTATGAATCTATAAAATGTATCATTGTGGGAAAGACCCTGGAGTTAATCGAATGCTTTCCCTACCTTGGTAGTCACCTCTCTCAGGGAGTGGACATTGATGAAGAGATTCAACCCGGGATCTGGTGTTCAAGTGCCTCCTTTGGGAAATTGCTTTGGCATGTCTTTATTCATCACAGTCCCCAGAAAGACACCAAGATCCAGTTTTACAATGCCATCATCATATCTATTCTCCTTTGTGGATGTGAAACATGGGTGACCTACCATCATCATCTCAAAAACTTTGGGAGGTATCACCAAGATGCCTTCAGAAAATCCTCCCTATCAAATGGAAAGATCACTGCATACATGCCAGCATCCTTGCTGAAGTCAATGTTACCATAATTCTCAAGTACCAACTTTGCTGGACTGGACATTATGTGTGGGTGCCCGACTCTCCACTCCTTAAACAAGTGCTCTACTCCCAACTTAGTAACAGCCTGAGATCTCCCGGTGGCCAGAGTAAATGCTGTAAGGACACCCTGAAGGCATACCTCACAAAGATGGGTGCTGACATCAAGAGCTGGGAGGAGCTGGCTACCAACCAACTCCAATGGAACTGCAACCTCAACCAAGCAGCAGCCCATTTCGAGGTAAACATCTTACCCTCAAAGCAGAAAAGAAAGAGCAGAGAAAGAAAGGAGAGAAATCCTAGCCTACAGCCTACTCTACCCTGTGGAAAGCCCTGCCACTTCTCTGGATGTGGCTCTAGAATTTGACTTTTAATTCACTTTTGTCATTTGTAGATATGTTCACCATTTTCTAAACCATGTTAATTGATTCATATCACACAGTTTTAATAAAATATCAATTCAAATTAAGGGTTAATAGATGACCATTGACTATAAGAGAGTTTTTGTGCATTTTTGCACTTCAGGGCTATAAAACTGAACTCACTTGCTACATCTGGTCATGGGAATGAGCAATGGCAAGCCTTAAATACCTGCTGTATATTCATGTTAATTAATACAATATAGATAGATAGATAGATAGATAGATAGATAGATAGATAGTGAAGGCTACAGTCTAGATTAAACCTAGAAAAATGTAACTTCTATAAATGATCCTCAAAACCCATAAATAAGCATGGCAGAGATTGTCCTCAATTTTAGGGGTGGCCAATGTTGACCTAATGAACTATTATTTATTTTGCACTTCTTTATTCAGGATTATACAGTATCTTTATTGTAAAAAATCTAATGATTGAATATCAGTAAAAATGAAGCAAAGTCTTCTGAAGGCCTCTGTGTGGTTGCTGCACAGGAAAGTAATCTTGCATAGATCTGTGCCTTTATTAATACTGTTGACCTAATCTTGACCCAGCTCAACTAAATTTCATTCAAAATAAGTATGTGAAAGCAAATAAACACTAGTGTTCTGAGTAATTTTAGCAATGGGATAGCACATAGTCTTCAATTCTGTGTTGCTTAAATTAATTAAAGTGTTGTTGATAGGCTATATTTAAGAAATTAGATTATAATTAAGCTAGCTTATTAATGATTGTAGTATACAATCATCATAACTTCATCAACAATAGATAAACAAGTGCAGATAGTTCTTAAATGGGATGATTTTGACACTGCAGTCAAATCAATTAATTATTACCCTTTCCCTATAGCTAATTTCCTCCAAATCATTCTGTTGGTTGTAATGACTTAAACTACCAAGGAGAACTCTTGCTATCTGTCAAATTTTCTTAATATTGTAAGAGGATTTGACAGATAGCTTGAATTCTCCTTCGTAACTTACACATCTAAACTCTTATTAGTCTTTCAAAATTAGCATAAATTGTAGCTGGCAAACAGAGTACCAGCTCTATGCAGCAACTTAGTGGGGTGCCAGAATGGCAGCCTCCCAGAAAATTTGTGTCATGGCAACAACATCAGCCCCAGGCTGCAGCAGCATTTGGGTGTGCAGACACCACACTGCTGTGTATTGTGTAGCAGCAACAACCAGGATAAGCAGACTATGCCATAGCAGCAGCAGATGGGGATTTTTTTTGAGGCCCCAAAGCAGCTAAGGCTCCCACTGCATACCCAATGCTCCCTGCTCTCTGGCAGGGTTTTGCACCATGCGCAAACCTTACTAGTTATGTGTCTACTTACACACATACACATACAAAACCAGCATTTCCAAAATGCCTCCTTTTATGACATCAATACAGACAGTTAAGTCTTCTGGGTAGCCTAATTGTGAATTTTTTTACCTGACAACATTTGGACTGTTTTTTAATGGAATTTTAATTCTGCATTTCTACTACATATAATCCTTGGGTGTGGGATACAGGTAATTATCTGTCTGCAATTTAGCCATTAGGTTACAGACAAATTCTTGTAACTTAATTTTTATTTTTCCCCCTTATTATCTGAATGTTCTTTTCATATGTAAAGCATACAAAGCATTTAAACAGCATAACTAGGTGCATTTTTATAATGAATACTATAAGGAAGATGCATTGAAGTGTTCCCCATACTCCATGTAAATAAGTTATAAATGTTCATTTAATTAAAAGCACCTGTTGCCTTGTCCCAGCACATGTAAAAATGCCCATAGTGATCACTGGTTTCAGTGAAGATATGCATACAGTGAATGAGAAGAATTGACAACAGTGGTCTTTATTTGGAGCAGTAGGAAAATCTGCAGCCCCTTGATCTCTCATCCATTTGGACCACATCCAAAGTATCAACTTCCTTAGTCTCTTTAGGGATCATCTCTAAATTACAACTTCTATCATTATATCTTCCTTCAAAGCAATAAGCACAAACATCAGTTAACACCCTTCTACAAAAGAGATATTACTAGCGTGTCACTCTAGAGTGAGTCTTTACCACTCTCTTTTCTACTGTCTTTTTTATGCAGCTGATTTAATAAGTCTTTGGGAGTCTTTCAGGAGGTTTCACTTTCTTAGAGCAATGATGTACCAGATCCATTTTCCAATTTGCTTTTTGTGGGAAGCTTTTCCCCTGACTCTTGGTTGACTTCAGTCCTTATACTGGGATCTGACTGATTTGCACTTTTGACAACGGTGCTTCTGCACATAGCACTAAATCCATTAGCTACAGATCGTTGAGACTGTTTTCCTCTTTCAGCATGATAGCATTTGCTGTTGTGTTCATAGGTACATTTCCTTCCACAAGGGCATGGTTGCTTCTTGTGTTCTTGAACAAATTGTTTCTCTCTATGAAAATTGTCCAGATTTGGGCCTTGACAGCCAAGATGATCCTCAGAAGGCACAAATGTTGTGTCTCCGTGTACTGCAAGGGCACGCATAACTAGACACAGTTTCTCATAAGTTCCAAGATACAAAATTGGTGTCATCTGCTGAGGTACCACAATGAATGGGAGCTTGTATATTCTATTTTATAGTGCATGCTAGCAACATCCTTTTCACTGGAATATCTATCTGTTCCTGAATAGCCAGCTATTTTGATGTTTGTCATTGGACTCGCTTTTGGTTTCAATTTCACTGTTATTTATTCATGTTCTGGTAAAATACTAACCTGAGCTTGTGTCTTATTTTAATGAGACCATTGTTCCTTGCATTTACACTGGTAAAATCGAGTTCCTCATTGATTTTACTTGATTCTAGCACATCTATCAAAACTCCTCCTCTACTTCATATTAATTGTATCCACTTGAAGTTTTTGTGTTTGGGATCTACAGAATTTGGCAAAATTGTTCCTCCTGTTACAGTTAAATTCCAAATGCAGTACTACAGAGATCCGCAATTTTTGGCATACAGAGACATGGCATTTGGGCTGCAGGGCTCCCCATGGATGGGAAAATTGGGTGGTGGGAAAGCAGTGGCAAGCAATAGTACCACCCCTCACCTCCCCTTCCCCCATATGGGGGCCAGGCCAGGCCATTCCCCATTCCCCCATGTGCCCTAATTGGGGCTGGGTCATTCCCTGACCCCTTTCCATGGTTGGATCAAAAATTCCACCATGTGAGGAGACCTTTTCTGGTCACATTATTTTATGCCTATGGGATGTGTGCCTGCCCCTGTTCAACTAAGCGCTTCCGCGCAGCCTTTGCCCGGACTATGGATCGTGTCTGTCCTGGGCTTGCGGATAGACTCCACAGGCTACCCCTGCTGATGTCAGCAGGACCCCTTAACTCGTCTGCCATGACTTTGTATGTTGCTTCAGTGGAGGGGGTCCCCCTTGGGGCAGCCTCCCAGGTCATCACATCTGGCGGGCACTCACGGGGCTCCAACCTTCCCTACACCCCAGCCACTTGCCACCTTGAGCTGACGATCTTTGGGCCCCTTTGGTGTTCTCAGCTCCTCCTCAACTTCTGCCTGTGTTTTGCCAGCCACGCATCTGTGTCTTCGGGCCTGGTGTAGGGTCCATGAAGTCCTGTGGCCTAGTCCCTCCAATAGGGCTCCCTATTGCCCTATACTAAACATCCTGTGACATGACATGCCTGACCACCACCGTGATAACTAAGGCCTCTAAACTACTGGGCTGAGAGGCCCAAAAGGAATGCCTCTGACCTCTGGGCCATGCAGATTGCCCTGGACTCAAATTCCACCGCCCTAGCGGCTCACCCACCAGGGGGGTTGAGTCACAGCTTCTTCATAAGGCTGCTGTGGGCCCCAAAGGTCCACCGTCCAATCCCACTCTGGGTCTTCATCCACCCTCTGGTATGGCTCGACGAGGCCCTGTTGGACTCGGCCCTCTGTTACCTCGTCTCTGAGGCCCCCGCACAGGCTTGCTCCTTGACCTTAGCGCCAGCTCACCCGGATGCTGCTCTCTTGACTCCTCCTTCCAGTTCCTCCGAGAGGCAGGCTGCTGAGTCCACCGGTGTTGCTCCCACCTGCACTGCCGCCTCTGCAGCTGACATTGTTGATGGCTCTCCTGCTGACTGTTCTGCCGGCATTACAACTGGCTTGCCTGTCGGCTCTGCACCCGACGCTGCAGTTGGCTTCCTGGTTGGCTCTGCAACCAACACTGCAGTCGGCTTCCCTGTTGGCTCTATCGGAGCCCCTCCTGGCTCCACTCTTGGCTTCCTGTGCTGCCAGGCATGGCAGTTGATCCCCTCTGAGTGAGGGCTTGTTTCTTCAACCTCCACCTATCAGCTGCCTCGCCCCATTGTTGGGGCTGCTTTTTATTTCTGCCGGGCAGTGCCTCCTGCCCACGCTGCTCGGCCGCAGCTGTACAAATGTGCAGCTAATCACCTTCACTGGTGTTTTTGCCGTGCACCTCTCCTCCAGCTTTTCAGGTTCTGCGAGAGGTAAGTGGAGCTCTCTTTCAGCCCGGGGTCCTCCTGCCACCCCAGCTACCTTGGGACAGGATGGATGACTGTTTCTTGGTGTATTCAGTTCTGAAGCCAGGGCCTTCACAATTTCTGATGTTTTGCACATTTGGGCAGTATTTTCTAATATCCTTCACACAATAGCTTTTTTGTAAAGCAGTGTCTGTAATACCACAGATAATTCTATCTTTTATCAGGGATTTAGTCAAGTTCCCAAAAGCACAGTTCTTCCTCAGTCTAGTTCAGTAACATACTAATATATATTTTCCCCTCTTGTTTGTTGGTATTAAAAACCTGGGTCTTTCAAAAGTCTCATTCTTTTTTGGTACATAGTACTCCTGAAACTTGGACAATATTACATTTAACTGCATATTTTGGTTTTCCTTAAATGTAAGGGTATTATGGGCTTACCCCTTCTCCCACAGTATACAAAAAGATTACTTTTTTGTCATTTTTTTTCTTCTGCCCCTGTGACTGCTAGGTACCACTGAATGCCCTCAATTGTTTCTTATATTGCCTGACATTAGAAGGGCAGATGGAATTTACAGAATATACATGACTAAATGTCCCTTTACTTAAACTAGAACCCTGCTCGAAGATCACTTACAGAGAGCCTTATCCTTCCACATGGCTGCACTGCTCCACTTGGTCTCAGTTTTCAACTTATGTTTCAGTATGGAACTAAAATTCTTTCAAGTTCTTTCTCATTTACCACTCCTGACTGATTTCAATAAACACAAACATGCATAAATGAGAACTACAGGTAACAACAGTGTCCTTTATTTTGGAGCACTACACAATCTCTGCAGCTTTTTGCTCTTTTTCTAGCTTACCCACCACTTAACTCATGCAGATACTTCTGTCTCCTTAGTTAGGGAACATCTTTGAATTACAAATTCTATCACTACAGGTCCCAGCCAGTTATACAGAGTCCTGATTTGTGATGTCAGATGTAGGCTTCCATTGGTCTATTCTGCCAAGAAACAGAGGCTGGTTGTGTCCCTGCCTAGTTTGTACTGCAAAGTCCTACTCCTGGTCCAGTCAAATCTCAAAGCAAAATCAGCTCTATTTCACAGCTGGCCCAGTCACAAAGATTCATGCTCCACAGGGTGCAAAATCTCTTGGTGGGCAAAATTTGTCTAGTGCCTATCAGAGAATTCACACCTGATTACATTATTTGATAAAATTAGAGGTTTCCCTGGTAAAGGTTACTCTTTAGACATAAAATACTCAGAATTTTTGATCTGCTAGGGTTCAACATTCTTGTTACAAAACTAGGACAACACAAGATCAATACATCATGCATCAGTTGTCGAAAAAACTAAGAGATGAAGAATATAGTATCAAAGGGAATCATCACATACAGATATTGCAGTCAGGTTTTGGAGAGAGAAGCTCTAGAGACAATACTAAGCAATATTTTTGTGGAAATAAAATGTATGATGTTAAAATTTGTGAAGGACACATAGATGAATATGTGATAAATAATTAGCATAAGGAACTACCACCATTTCATGCAAGTGATGCTGTGTGTTTGTCTATGATAGCACACAATGGTTGCAAAACAGGAGTGGTGGTAACATATAGTGAACAGCTGTATGAAGCTATCATACTGAGCAGACACATGCTCTGGAGAAATAGGTGTCCCTTCTCCAAAATAACTGTAGGGCAGAAGATAAGGGTACCTCAGTTAATTGCTTTGGCAGAGAAGTCTCAGGCAACAGCCATAGCTGACTGAGCCCAAGGGCATGGCACAGTCAGAACTAATTGAAATACTATGGACACAACAGGATTCGGGAGACCACACACTAGTCAATCTGACAGCATATGTCACATCAGAGATCAACTGAATATTGCTAGTTTGTTTGTTTGGGAAACTAATTATAAGAGACTCTTCCATGAGCCATTTGGAGCTGACTCTTATATTATGCAGACTCATGTTACACAAACCTAATCAGTTAGACCTCCAACACTGAATGGAGCAGACATGGTGGCTTTGACTAATTATTGAATAACACAACATGGACTTGAATACAGATCTCTCAAACCACTGGCTACTGATTTATATGCTTGCATGTATGCTTGAGTGTAGGTACTGTTTCATGCAGCCAGATTCCTGTGTATGTCAGAAACTTTACAGAGACTTAAAATAATCTACCTACTTAAAACTCACTAAGTTAAGCGCAGCTCAGACACATAAAATGTTATTAACCTAAGTATATATGTAAACATATACAAATTACAGATAATATTAGCAGCTCAGTGCTTCATGCATGGCCAAATATGAACCTATTTCAATGTGAGTATTATATTTAAACTTGAAAAGAGAAAACTATTACAACCTACACATACAATGAAGCAGCCATTGCCTACTGTGTTAATCCAGTACAGTACTTGCCATTTAGATACATGTGAAAATGACCAATATTTTGCAATAGGTACAATATGTGAGCAGTATTTGCTGCCAACAAAAGCTTTAATTTAGACCATTTTTACAAGGTTTTCATTTTTTATCAGAAGTATCATTATTTGAAGCTTTTACTAGTTGTGGTATAGATATGATTCATAAATTCATAGATTGTAGAGTCGGAAGGGACCACAATGGATCATCGTGTCCGACCCCCTGCCTCTTGCAGTCTTGTGACAGTTTGTACCTATTTTAAATGCTGCTTGGCAAGGAAGAGATTAAATACTTCAATGATGAAAATAACAGGAAAAAAGGCAACCACTGCCTCAAATTATCATCTCTGCTTCTACAAATAGACACAAATGCACCCAAGTGAAGCTGCTTGAAATAGCCCAACAAGGAAGAATCTTGTTACAACCACAAGTTATTCAGGAAGAAGGCACTACCACCTCATTCTCCTTTATGATGGTTTTATCAAATTGTCTCTCTCTCTAAAAACTGAATCTTGACTCCTGGTTTGCTTTATGGTGATTAAACTTATTTAGGAAATGCAGGTTGGACAAATATACTTTCCTAAAGATAAGCTGACTGCTCAGTGAGACTGCATTCTCCTTCTTAAGAAAAATAAGGCAAAAGGTGATAGTTGTCTTGCACCAAACAAGTTTTGTCTTTACCAGATAATAAGCTGAGCAGCTGCTAATGAGCACAAAAACAGAGTATATGTCTGCTGACCAAGGCCAGTCACTTTAAGATGGGAGAACAGCTGGCTGCTGCAGCAAAGGACAGCAGGTTGGCAGGCAGGAACAAGTGGAAACCCCTATGTGTGGCTGGGGAGCCATGTAACAGGAAGGGGTAGGGCTTTGGGCACAAAAGCCTATGCCTAAGCCCAAGCAGACAGTTGTCACACCGCCGGAACCTTAATTCCGACAGGCCCGTAGGGCGAGAACGAACGAACTCTAGCTAATTTCTTTTTCCCGCACTAGGCTTTGATTTCCCCTTTTATTGGCTGCTAGA
>JAGPOW010000304.1:49592065-49608980 GCA_030014935.1 Caiman crocodilus | reverse complement strand
ATTCTTTGTTTTCATTCTATTCCTTTTATGGTATGAAGCTGGCCTCAGGCGTTACTACAAGGGGTTTGATTTCACTACAGGGGTTTGGCTTCTTAGGTGTTGTCATGAGTCACCGCCTACAATGCAGTCTGCACAACAGTCTGCCCCTGCGTGCTGCAGGGAGAGGAGCTTTTAGCAAAGAAGGGCTGCCAGTGACCAACAGCCAAACATGCAAGGCGGCTGGGGTGAGAGGACTCCAAAGGAGGTATGGTTTGTGGGCAAGATTAACCCTGAGTGGGGAAGAGTTATAGTTTGTGAAGCAGCTTGCTTACATTTATATCATGTTTTGAGCTTGATACTGGAGGACTGGGGTGCAGCTATGAGGGAGATGTGGAGGCCATGGAGGGGTGTCTGGTGTGGCACTCTTCAGTAGGCAGCCTGACTAGAATTGGAGAACTCAGAGGGCTAAGGGCTGACAGAATGCATAAGATAGGGGGACATGAGATGGGGGCCCGGGGGCCCAGAGCATGCAAGAGTAAGACAGTGCTGGGGTCTAGAAGCCAAGGTTCAGGGCAGTGAACCTGGGCTAAGGGGTGCAACCAAAATAAAAGGGCCAATGCCAGGAAGGATGAAGCCTGGACAAAGTTTTGGGCTTAAAGGCCAAAAATTGCATTGGGCACTGGGGGGCCCCTCCAAACAAATATTGAGTAACATCTGCAAGGCATAGATCTCCTTCCTCCCCTCCTACAGGGGAGGAAGGAGGCCAACAATGTAGTCTATAATGCAGATGGTGCCCTGAGGCACTGACAGGGCCAGAGAACTATAACATAGTGGCTGAGGGGCAAAACTGGGGCCAGCCATGTACAAGAGATACTAGTCAGCCAAAGTGGACAAGGGATCACTCAGAAACCCTGGGGCAGCCTCCATTAATATCTTAATAGTTTGATCAAGGCATGGCAGGAAAGAAAAAGAGAGAGTAACCCAAGGATTATGACCACCAGCAGACTTCATAGCTGCCCTTGGGGCATGCTTCTGCTACATTCCCTCTGCAATTATTTGCACCAGTGCAAGTAGTTACAAAGCTTTATTAACTGAGAACAGTGACATTTTATTCCAATGTCCCTTAGCATAAATGATCACACAAACTACAATATGGTGGTAAATCAAGCCTAAATCTCTAATACAATGAATTATGAGAAACAAGCTGGGGACTTTCCATTGTATCTCTCTGAGAAGTCTCTAATTTCAAGATCCTCAATATTACCACATGGGGAATGAGAATCTAAGTGACAGAAGGAAATTTAAATATATATTTTCTTAGGTTCTTTGTTACTTTTAGTCTTATAAAGTTATTTCATTATCCAGCATGGTTTTGAATAATTTCTATAATTCTCATTATTTTTATGAAAGAAAGAATTGCACCAAAGAAAACAGCATATATAACTGACTCTCAAACCACTGGAATGTAACTGCACATTCCTGGTACTGAAAACTGAATACAGGGAATTTAGATAAATGACAGTACATTGAAAAAAGAACAGTCTGGCCCATAGCAAGGAAACTGGGTTTTGGGGTTTGTTTGTTTTTTAAGAACTTTCATTTCAATAATCACATTGTAAGTAATCTCTTCAGATGTTTCTTTTCATGGTGATGAGCAGACAGTAAAGAGAAAGATTTAGTTATCTTCCACATCATTGTTCATGAACTCTCATTTAACTTGCTCATCCTGTAACAGTAACAAAGGTTGGTTCTTTTTCACCATTAAAAGAACTTTCCAAGCTTTGTTCTGATAGAAATGGATTTTGCTTTAAAAAACTAAAATCTTAGAGGGCCAGTCTGAAAATAGAGAAATGTTATACATTCATGTGACATGGATTAGTAACATGTCCTCATGATTAGTTCCATCTTTATGAGTATTAGTGCCTTTGTGTAATGGGACCCTCTTAACCATGTTACTAGAGAGTATAAGAGTGTGGAAAAGGGTACTGCACTTTTAAGGTTGAACTGAATAGGGCAAGAAGGGGTAGTTCCTGTGGTTATATAAAGTGGACTCTGGGGAGAACTGTTCAGGCAGGTTCTGAGAGTACTGGCTCTGGACACTCACTGCTACAGGCCACAGAAGCTGAACTAGAGATTTCCAGCTGCAAGAAGCATCCCAGATGAAATGAGAGAAGCATGGGGAGGCCCTGGAGAAAAGTGACATTGACAGCAAATTTCACCCTAAGAGGGAGTTAAGATTGTTGTGCTTTTGTGATGACTCCTGGCTATAGGAGGCATGAGGAAGCTGAAAAGCTGCTGAGGACATTCTGAGCAACAGCAGAGTCTATTTACTATTTGTAGGTTATTTTGGGTTATGCAGCCCAGGAAAACTGGTTTTGGGCTGGTGAGCTCTGTGGACAGGTGATTGGGCCAGAGAGCCCTGTGGATGGCTGACTGGGCATGTGTACACATACATTTGATCTGAGATTATTTTACTTCTGAGTAAATTCATGAGTAAACACTCCTGGGCAGGCATCTACACATGCAGGTAAGTGGAAGCAGATTTGCTGCTAATGGCTAGCCCAGGGGATGGCGGGGAGCACCAGGCCAAGAGACTCCCAGCTGGGACTGGGACATTACACCCTGCTCCTGGGGGTTGCCTGCTTCTGGCATAGGGACAATGCTCCCTTGCCCCAGCAGCATGGAGCTCCTGGTCCTGGCTCCCCAATCTGGGGTGGAGGACTTGGAAAGAGCTGCAGGGAAGGGGCAAGTCCTAGCCCCTGCCTCAATCCATCAGCATCTAGCTTGCTGCTAGCTACTGCATAGGCAGATCGGGGCAGGGGGTGGGACCTACCCCACCCACCCCTGAAGCTCTTTCTAAGCCCCATGCCTTGATCACTCAATTGGGACACAGGGCTGGACCTGTGCCTCACCAGAACAGTTGCCAGTTCCCACCCTGCACATGGGGTGGAGGCTGGGGAGCCTGTTTCCCACTCAGACCTGTGAGTGCACAGCTGGGTAGGGAACTAGCTAGGGACAGTGGAGCTGAGTAGGGAACAAGTTCCCCAGGCTGTTCCCCACCCAGCTCCATGCTCATGAAGCTGGACAGGGAACAGGCTTCCTAACTGCATTTGCAAGTAGCATGTTTATGCACAATCAACAAGGTTTACCATGTAGTAAGCATATGCAAATGCAGACATATATGCTTACTGAATAGTAAATTATGCTACTGTGCAGTTAAGTGTCTCATGTAGACATGTGCAGTGGCCACATCTAACTGAGTGGCAGACTGCGCAGTTGTGATACCCAGCAGGTATCACGAGTTTCAGAATAGTAACCTAAGCCTGGACCATTCAAAAGTTCCCTCAGGGAAGAAAAGATCCATTTTGTGTAGATGGGGGGCGGGAAACCAAATGGTTCTTCAAATTCTGACTTGAGCACCCTTACCAATTTGCTAGACCTCTTATATATGCCTAGAGACATGTATTCTTTGTCTTCAATAAAGCTGTAGTTTTTTTGGGGAAAAAACTCTAAAAATAAATTTCCAGTTAAAAGATCTGGGCCGTACATGTGAGTTTTCTCCTCTCCAATGCACTGTGATGTGAAAATCCCAATAGATCAGGGGTGGGCAAAATGCAGCCCACCAGGCCATTCTATCTGGCCCACAAGGCCCCTAAAATATATAGAAAATTCATATTTATCTTCTCCCGGCTGCCTGTTGTGCAGTCCTCTGTGGCTTGCCAAAATTCGGTAAGCGGTCCCCTGCCCAAAATAATTGCCTGCCCCTGCAATAGATGTAGTAAGGGGGGACATTTAGCTAAAACTCTTCACATGCTGTGACTGGACATTCCTAGGTAGTAGCAACTGTAGCAGTGACAACTAGCGTTCAGAAATTATAAGACATTTATTATTTTGACCTAGACTGCCTACAAATGTTCATTCCTGGCAGTGGAAAACTTCCACCCCTAGAATTGATTCTGGGAGAGGGAACAGTACATATGTTCAGTCTGCAACTGCCCCCTCTATCCTCCTCCTTGTCCCTTTCTCAGACTGGGGTGATCCCAGTGTGGGAAAAATGTGGGCTGTTCTAGTCCCCTAGTTCCTGGTGGGACTGGAGCAGTGAGGCAAAGCCTCCTGCCTATTTCTCACATAAGGAATACCAGCATGGCTAGGAGCCAGGCTCAGGAAGGTTTTCCACAGCCCGGTTCAATGTAAGATGGCTTCCCCTTTCCCTCTGCCCCTTCGCCCCCACTCCCTCCACTCCATTGAGTGGTGGGAGGGGGCAGAGGCAAGGAATTAGGTGCCCTAGAGCTGAGTAGAGGAAGCAGTGCCTCTCAGTAGAAAATGAACATCTGTACATGGACGTAGTTCTCCTGATTGGTCTAAGTCATAAAGTTTATTACATTGAACATCACTCCTATAGGCTGTCATCTAGGAAAGCCTATAGCATTCTGAACCATTTAGTCTCCAGGCTGCCACCCTGCCCTGATTTATACATTTTATATTATGACCCACAGATTTCATATATTCTTCCCAGCTGTATTTCTTCATGAATGTATTTTTCTTCATTAAGTGGAATAAGCAAATTCATTCAGCCAAGTCTCAAGGACTGTGGGGCTCTGCATCCAGGAATCCACTATAATTCTTGGGTGAACAAAGACGTATTTGATTGATGCGGCCCTGTACTGAGATTTACGGTATTTTGGAGTTGTAGTATAAAACAAGAATAAGGGTGTTGGGCAACCTTTCTTCACACTGTAAGACTGTAGATCTAATCTTTGGGAAAATCTACGCTTCAGGGCATTTTTCTATAGACAACATACAACTCTTAAATTGAAAGTATCACCTATTAGCATATTCAAATAAATACATTAGCTCATTAAATTGAATCAGTAGTTGTTAGATTACATACCCACTTTCAAATGCAAAAGCATCTGTTTTGGGATTCTTTTTTCCCCAAAACCCAAAGGCAATTTCATGCAAAATGCTAAGTGTTACATTCAATGCAAATATTTACTTTTAATTCAAGATGATGGTTGAACTATGTGTAAAAGTCAGGAAACTGAATGTTACATTCTTCACAGCAACAGTAACTCAGCTGCATTAAACACATAGAAGGCACATATTCACAGGATTTTACAGTAAAATAATATTACATCTGTGTAAAGAGCTTAGTGTTGGTCATTGGGAAAACTGTGATTGGTAATTTCCATATTCTAGGACATTTAAAAATTCATCCATAAAATTAAATTAAATCTTTATGTTGAATATATGGTAACAATCAGGATTGAATTTTGAATTCTGCAGTCAACACTCACAAAGTGCTTCTTGAGATAATATTGCTTAGATTATCTCTCTATATACCATTCATTAAGATAGATGTTCAATATTTCTGCCAAAATTCTTTGTTAGAAATTTGTTCTACTGGAGATTGAGTTCAGCTGTTGTAAACACTGTTTTATGACAGTCTGTAGAAGCTTTGTTTATTCATTTTAGGAATAAAGCACTTCATATCTGGCAGTGGCATGATATTAGTGAACATTCCTTTACATATCCATTGGTCTCTGCAAAATAAAAACAAGTATTTTAAACATTTTGTAAATTTTTTTTAAAGCATTGCATTTTTATAACCTAACTTTTTTTAAACATTAAAAACTGCTCTTGCTTTTAAAACATCCTTTGATTGGGTTTAAATCTTATGCCTTTCTATTAAAACTTTAGAGACATCAGAAATGTAGACTGACATAGTTTGGCAAGCAATTCAAAGAATGTTTCTCAAATATGTGTTAATTTTTTTTCTTAACATTTAACCTATATCTATAAACATCATGTTTCTTTTTCACAGTGACTTGATTTTACTGACAAAAATATTCACAGTTAATGAATTTCAAAGTCAAGAACAAATTTCTGAAAACTGAACTTTAATATTTACAAGCAGAATTATTTATGTAATGACATAATCATCCAGTTGGGGATAGAAAACAATCCTGAACAAGAACTGAGACAGCTTAAAATCAATTAGTTGAAAATTCAGGGAATAGTTTTGAATAAGTTTTATACATAACATGGGAGAAGTTGCTTTTGTGAAGCCTTACAACTTTCAATTCTTACCAAACAAGGATTAAGATATGTTATGACTATTTTCTATTTGAAAACAGAAGTTTTAATTTAAATAGATACCTACTTTTCTTTTCTCCAGGATGTCCAAACCTTTATATTTGTTTATGCAGTTTTACTTTTGATAAAATTAACTGTAATATTTTACTCATTCCTTTTGGGGAGGTTGGTACCTTTCTACTCTTTTACTATATGTGTGAGGAGAGAATCCACTAATTTAACTCAAGGATGTATTAGTGTGAGTACTTGTCTTACTTTAAATTTACTTGCTTTTATCCACCTTGGAGTTTATAGAGAAGTAACTATTAGAAGTACAGAATAACTGCAAGATTTGCTGGATTACCTTCTAAACCTTTGTTGTCTTTGCCCCTAAAATTCTCACTGCAATAGGATAGTTTTACTTTATGGAAAGTGACTGTTAGGAATTAAGAGAATTAAATAAAAGGGTCAATCATCAGTTATAAAGGGACTAATGACAAGGCCTGTTCTTCAGTACTTGCAGATCCTAGTCAACCAGTCATATATGCACTCACCGGCCATGTCCATATGAGCAGGACCTTGCCTTAGCAGCAGCACAAATTGCACAGACACAAATTTGTGCCGCTACTTTGTGCCACAGTGCATGCCCTTACCCTTGCGCTTTGCAGTAGGACTCATTGTCCCATTACTCCAAGTGCTGCGCAGGTGAGGGGAAGGGTCTCAGTGCTGTGCTAACTGGCAAGCAGTTGGCGTTGGGGTGCAGGGTGCCTTGAGAAGGGGGCTCCACTGTGGATGCAGCCAGCTGGGGTGTAGTGTGCCTCGAGTGGCTGACTGGGGCACAAGGTGCCTCAGTGTGGGGGCTCCGCAGCATGTGGAGATGGGGGAATAGGTAGTCCTGAGCTGCCTAATCCCCTGTCCTTGTATTTCTCCTGGTGCATACCACTTTGCAGTGCTTTTTTTTTCCAAGGGTTTTTGGGTTTGGGGGTTTTTTTTGCTACCTGGAAATCCCAGTAACAAATTTTGTCTTGGCACTACAAACTAGCAGCACCACATGTGGTTTAACATGTAACTCATGCAGTTCCCGGTGCCACAAACTGCGCACATGGATCTGACCTCTCAGATCAGAATTTGGAGCATAACATAAGCCTTTATTCAACTGCCAAACTATGGCAAATTTGTTCTTGAAGAAATCTATTATTACTTTCTTGTTCCTTTCAATTACCCAAATTGCATAAGACTTTAGTTCGGAGAGCAGGATTCAAGTAGTAACATAAGATTAGGTAGAGCAGCACCTGCCTTTTGAATGCCTGCCCCATGAAGAAGACTCAAAATGGTCCAGGTAGGCAACCAGTATCTTCACTGAATCAGTGGAGAGATTTTGAAGACACTTAAGAGCATTTTATATTTATGTATATAGGTGCTATACAGAGAATGGGAAGTGGTACACACTCCCAAGGGGCAATGCTTAAGGCCCAGAAACACTTGAAGGTAGCCAGTGGGAAATACTAAAGCTCATGACTGAATAGTCACCCTTCTCAAGCTACCCATTGTGTCTCTATTTACCTGTAATTCACAAAACTTCTACTTCTGAGATCACCATGCACTGAATTCTTAAGTTAGGTGATGTGTTATAGTGCAGATTTTTGCACAAGTGCCTCAAAGTGAAGGCATTTACCCAGGATGTGGGAGACTGGGGGTTTAGGTCCCTCAACCTGACTTCCTAGAATTGCACTCAGCCAATTGAGCTCTAGAATAGGATGGATAAGGATGTTTGAAACCACTCTTGTTAAGATTGAATATCTGGGCAAAGGTAGATTCACGGCACTAGAAGGAGAACAAGCAAGAGAGAACATGCTGCTGTAGCCTAATGATTAGCTTACTCCTCTGGAAGAGATGAGTCCTGAATTCTGGTTGCTACTGCAAGAGCTTTCCTTCCTGCCTTCCTTCCTTTCCTGCCCTTTCTGCAAGGATTCTTCCCCCACATTTTCCTGGACTGCCCCCAGCTGCAGCTGTTCTTTGCTGCCAACAACACTCTTTGGCACACTGGACTTGGACTTCTCCAGGACTGTGTATATATCCTCTATCTCATACCAAGCAGTCAAGGGGAACATGGTCTGCCTAGCCAAGTTCTTGCTGGGTCAGGCCCAAATGATGATTGAAAAGCCACAGGATGACTGAAACTGGCTCACAGGAGCCAGCTCTGATGATGCTCTCCAATTTCTCTGCTTCCTAGTTGGATGTGTGTCACAATTTGGACACTTCAGTCCTAAATATTACAACAAGATACGGACCAGTCTGTGACATCAAGAGGAGACAGACATCTGGTCCTACATGTGTAACCCCATGAAAGGCATGCAAGAGAGGGATTTATCTCCAGTGACATTGGGGTAGGGAAGTGGGGTTAGGGGGGAGGGGGGCATTGTTGCTATTGTTATTCCTAATGAGTGTTTCATGCTCAGCTCCTGGGAGGGCCACATGTCTTTACATTTTTGCCATTTGTTTTCAATATTTGAATAATACAGGTTTAAGAGTGGGAAGGGAAAAGTCTGTCTTTTTTTCCTTCTCCTTCTCTCTCTCTCTCTCACTGTCTAATGTCAAATGCATAATCAGTGCAAGGAGCAAAATAGGAAAATCTGTCTCTATAGCCAAGTAATTAAGCATTCCCTAGAAGAGATTCCTGAGTTCCAAGCTATCTGTGCTTGAAATTAGATTGTCTTTGGTAAAGAAACATAAATATATTCTTGCATATAACACACACCTTTTCCATTCAAAAGCAGTCCCCAGAATTGGGGGGGTTACTAAGCAAGGAAGCTGATTTTTCTGACTTGGATAGAAGTCCCCTTTGGCTCCTGCTCCACAGTAAAGTGGCTGTTGTATTATTATTCAGGTCACTGAGAGAATCAGTTGACTTAATAGCTCATTGTTCACTCAAGAGATATTAACTATTGTCTCTCTCCTTTTTAATGATCTTGATGGTCTACAAATCAAGCTAAGCTTTCTTAGGGCAATTTTGCTGTGTGGTGGCAGCTCTCAGTTTCTCTTCGCCTATTTCACAGCCTTGGGGATTCTTTAGCGCTTTTCAAAATCATAGATCTACTCATGGAAACCAGTCTTCAGCAACAGCTAGGGTTTCAGCTTTAGTTAAGCAGGAAAGGGAGGAGGAGTCATTCGAAGATTAAACTCTTCCTCTCCTCTATGCAACCATAACACTGGAAAAATTATTTTTCTTAATTCAGTCTTTTAAAAACGAGGTGTATGTATATTCTGGGACATGTTATATGTAAGAAAATATGGTAACTGTGGAAGCAGAGACTATAACCAAAGCTGCCTCATGAAGGCCCAGCCACCTGTCTAAAAGGGAAGCCTTTCCTTTGATTATTCTCTGCCTGGGCCTGTGTCATTTATATTCTCATCAGTCAAGTGGGCAGTTTTCATTGGAAGAGAGTAGTGAGCTCTGTCATCTATTCTATAAACTAATGATCAGAGTTGACCCAAACAGGATAAGGGGCATGGGGCAAATCAGCCCATGCGGGGCCCTACCCCTGCTCCAATCCCATGGACCCCAAACCCGAAGCAGCTGCTACTGCCATTGGTGGTGGCCACATCAGCCGGGGGGGGGGTGGTTAGCAAGCAGCTGGATGCGGAGCCGCTGCTCCACCCAGCTCTGTGCTGCCACTGCTCTACCCCACTCTGTGGGGCCCCCACAAAGCACAGGGCCCAGGGCAGTTGCCCTGATTTGCACCCCTCCCCCCCACCCCTGGAATGGCCCTGCAAGTGATTAAGATGTTTTCTAGGAACTGAAAGTTGTTGGTTCAAACCTCTCTAGAGTGAGGTGAATCTAGAATCAAGGTCTTCTATGTCCAGCAGAACTGGCTACTCACTAAGTAGCTGGACAAAAGGTGGGCACCAAGGCTAGTTCTGAGTTGATTTTAGTGTTGTTAAGGTGAGTTAGCGATGATATTTGTCTGCTTAATGGTGCGACTCTCCAAGGATTTAAGCAGATAGGGAGTTACCAGCTGAAATGTGTATTCCAGGTTGTATCTATGCAGGTTAATGAAGTAAAATACAGCCACCTAAAGATCCTCTCTATAGTCAAGCTTCCAGTGCAATAAAACTACAATGAAAACATCAATTTGGGACAAATGCCTATGTCATTAACATAGTTTAAATGCATGTACAATTACCAGTCCAAATTCAAATATTAATACCATATGTCTTGTAACACTTCCAAACAGGTTCCTTTTTCCAGGGATGACTAAGACAGTGGTATGTCAGAAAAAATTTCAACTTCTTAAAAATCTTTGTGGGAGATTCATTAGTCATTATCCAGGAAAAAAAATCAAAAAAACCTCTATTTAATCTCAGAGTCTCACATATTCTATTTTTTCAGAACCCATAGAATTTACTACAACTGCAAAATTATTTTCTAGAATTTTAGCTTTCCTTGGAATTAAAAAAAAACTACTTAAAGTTGTGAAGATATTCTTGACAATGTAACTTGAGTTTAAGTAGCTACAGCAGTATCTTCCCAACTGCAAACAAACGTAAATAATACACCTAAAAGTGTGGACTGCCTTGTTTCTGAAATAAAAACAAACAAACAAATAAATAAATAAATAAAAAGCAAGCATTTAACTATTTGATTATGGATCATGTCAACAGAAACATCCATTTTTCCAAATTGTTTCCATCACTGAATTCCCCATGAGCAGAGACCTGCATAAAAAGAGTTTATTGCAGGTTCTGGTCTTAACTTAAGGCAAGACATAGCAGCTGGATATAGCAGATGCTGTAGAGGCTGAAGAGTGTAAGTAATGCTAACAATAAGGGGAAGGCAAATTTTCATAGATTAGCATTTTGCAGAATTTACAAGCTATGATTTTTTGTTTTGTTTTTTGATTAGAATACAAGAGTTCTGATTTGATAATATAAAACAATTATGTTTAAAATGCCCTTTTTATTGATTTTTCAGGTAATTGAACATGTCAGAAGTAGAAAATATATGTTCTTTTTTCTCTCCCTTTTCATCAGAAAAGAAACAGGAAAGAAAAAATATTTTTTTTACTTATTTTAAACTCCTTCCTATGAAAAAAATTTACCATTTTAGTGTGGCTTTTGTTCACATGGAATAAAGTTATGTCAGAGCATGGGCCATGACAAGATCACCTACATGTCATCTCCTGATTTGTTTTTTGTTGGCTGCTGTTAAGATCATTGATTCATTCTGGTTTGATGACTGACGGCCTTGTTATAGCATACACTGTGAGCTGCACAAATGTTGACTGGCATTAGTGCTAGCTCAAGTTTGGAGCAGTCACATGTTCAGGCCAGCAGGGACTTAGAAGACTGAAAGGTTAAATCCTTTCACCCCTCCACCAACTTACTTGCCCGTGCTGTCTAAACTTTCTGCCTAGGACCTCACCCTCTTCTTGAGCTGCTGCTCTTCTCCCAGGCAGCATGGGCAGCCACAAGCAAGTGGGCAGGTGCGGAGGGAATGCAGTGAGCAGGGATCTAGGGTGCGGCAGCAGACTCAATCCAGGCTGGGTGGGGGAGCAGTTGTGATACACTAAAGCAGGGGTGGGAAAAATATGGCCCGGGGGCCAGATGCGGCCTGCCAGGCCATTTTATCTGGCCCATGGGGCCCCTAAAAATGTAGAAAATTAATATTTATCTCTCCTGGGCTTCCTGTCATGTGGCCCTCAATGGCTTGCCAAAACACAGTAAACGGCCCTCTGTCCAAAATAATTGCCTGCCCCTGCACTAAAGCGTAGCCTAGACTGGCTAGGTAACAAACTGGGTAACATGAATTAGAGATAATCCTGCCGTGGAGTGGCAGGACTTTAAACCACCTAAGAAGAGCTTAAAACTAGTTTCAGGTGATAATGTGTGGGCAAATCAAGAGCTCCAGGAGCTACCTAAAATTACAGTGTAACAAGGCCCTAAATCAAGTATCCTTTCTACCCTCATTAGTATAAGTGGAAGGTAGGCTAATCAGGAGCACATTAAAACCATTTAAAAATATTTTTCTTCATCCCAATTCCAAAGAACTCCTCCTTCCATGTAAAAAAAACTGCAGAATATTTTTAATGAGACAAAATTTATCCTCAAATCTATAGGTCTGTGTTTTTAACACCCATTGCTCTGTTTGATTACTTCATTTTTAAAATACTTCAATGTGATACCCTGCCTCTAAAATTGCACTCACCAGGCTATAGGGAAATGATTGTCACATTAATTGTAGTATTCCTCCCCCCCATTTTTCTGTTCATGTATAGTGGTGTAAATTAATTGTCACCCTTTAAAATAATGATCATAGAACCAACATGGTTGATTAGAGTCCAGGGAACTAAATATATTAGATGTTCATGCTCAGCAGGTTTCCCTAGCTTAGAGAATTGTTCCAATGTCTTTACAAACTAAATTAGCTGTCTTTTATTCCTGTCTTAAAGTTGACCAGGTTTGCTGTATCTTTTGCTCTTTATCCTTTCAGCAGTTTTTGTTTGCTTTCTTATTTCTTTCATAGTAATATATATATTTGTTTCCTCCCCTCTCTGATAGTTCCTTTGTGGTTTAATTAATTTGTGCTGGTTTGAAGTGAAACATTTTCCTTGGGTCCTGTGGCTTCCTGAAGCTTTATACATTTATTAGCTTTTCTAAAACTGTCAAGTTTCTTCATACACTTTAGAAAATCCCACAATGCCAGCTCATGTATGAAAACTGGTATTACTGGGTGAGTCTACACAAGACATCTACTCTGAGCTGCCTAATTACGTGCCATTACGGTGACATAGTGGTAAAATCTAACCATGTACTGTGTGCACGGCACAATGACTGCCCATACTGCTTCATGCTTTAGTACTTCCAAAAGGAAGTACTAAAGCTGGGCGCTATAGCAACATAGCCATACAGTGACATGTAGTTGTACCCATACAGTCTTTTACCAAAGTAAAGAAACAAACCTTTATTGTTTGGATCCTGGAATGAATCTGCTGTGGATTCAGCCTTCCCAGGCTTGCCTTCTTCCTAGTCCAAAGGTCTCTTGACCCTGGTGCTTCTCCTCCACTCCTTTTAGTTCTGCCCTCTGGAGGTTTTCATTTCCTGTTAGCCACATCCCTATTAGCCTTCCCACCGCTGCAGCCTTTCAGCCAAACTAGCTGCCTTCTCTTAAGGGGACAGGTCACTCTGTTACATGCTGCAGTTGAAATATGGTCCTTCACCCTGTTTCTTGGCAGGGCTAGTTAACTTGGGGGTAGCTGTAGCATTTTGCTATTGCAGCCATGATGCATATGGTACCCATGCTAACTAGATGAGAACTAATTGAAGTATCTCTACATGCACTGCATTTTGGTGTGTAGAGATAGCCCTAGTGCCTCCAAAGTGTTTTTCTTCCAGGATTGAGTGTGTCATTTCCTGGGATTAATTACATTAATTTCCATGCACGTACTTCTGATATAAACTCTAAGGCCAGAAACCTCTAAGGACTAGAAAGCTTGATTGTTGGGTGCATTTACACATGCATCACATCAAAAATTGTGCTAATACACTAGCATGTAATAGAAATAGGCTACCATGCATTCAGTGTCACTAAAGGCATGCGTGTTAGCATAATGCTTATTTATGTAGTATCTCATATTAGTGGTACTAAATTTAAAGAAGAGTAGCAAAAGCACATTAATGCACGTGTAGACATGTCCACTAAAACCAATTGTTGAAAAGAGCTGAGAGTGTCTAGAGCTGTTAGAGAACTTCAGATGGCCCAAGACCCTACAGAAGAGAAAATTCCCTGCCAACTTCTCTTGGTGAGCAGGTGAATTGACTGACTGATCACATGCACTTCACATGCAACAGTTTTGAGTATTTGAGTAAAATACATATCACAGGCCCACAGGCAGAGGCACTAAAAAGGATTCTCTGGCTCTCCAGAAGGCAGGTGTGGGGAGAAGCGGGGCAGCATGTCTGGGTGGAATGTTTTGGAAGGAGTGACACTCTGGACCAAATGACAGTTCCCTGTGACAAGAGGTGAACTTCAAATCCCCAGTGGAGGGAGCTAGCTATGACTGAGGGGAGGTTGACCCCAAAGGATTTTCATAGAAATGTTTCAGGGCTAGGTGACAGCTCAGAAGTAGGGAAAGGCTTTTATCAGTACTGTTTAGACTGTATTCTGCTGTAAAGCATCTGATCAATTTTTCTTTTCATATAATAAACCCTTTTGTTTTTCCTGTAACGCCTGTGGTAAATTGTGATTTCTAGGCAAATTAATAACTTGAGCAGAGTGGGTGACCAATGAGCTTACACAAATCCAGAGTGCATCTTTGAGAGCACCCTGACACCCCAAGGTTTTGTCACAATACAAGTACATTTTAAGTTTTGGGGCAAGAAAGTCTAAAAGGTCAGAGAAATGAATGAAACATGCCTAGGACTAGGGATCTCCCTGGCCACAGCCTGATATAGTTGAACAAAGGAGCCTATGAAATGTCCATGAGAAAACAGTACTTCATTTCTGTTGGGAGTGCTTCCCAGGTGGCAGAGGAAAGGTGCAGAGTCTTCTCTGAAGACTCAGCACTGAAGTTAAGGTTAATAAATATTGCTCATGTGGCTTGAGCAGAAGCAGTGGCCTAAGGAATTGTGGCAAGACTTCACACCATCATATTTACATTTGGCATCAAAACTATAACTTCTTAAGGTTAAAATGAATCACAAACCTCCCTGTACTTGCATATTCCTTCTTCTGTTTCTTAGCTGGTGTCTTGTACCAATATTAATCTTCCTGTTACTTTGGATATTGCTCGTTCATTTTCATTCTTCATTGTCATGTAAGCTCACAAATAGCTACAATATTCCATAAACAGTTAAATTATTTGATCCTATAGGAGACTGTCTTGCACAGTTTTCTATATTGTGGTCCTGATATATGTTTATGTAGTAAATAATATAGAGCATAGGTACAGTTAAGAAACTTTTTTTAACAACCTTCTGCTCAGAAAGCTGTGGCAGGTGAAGGGGAGAGCACTTTAACTACACTTATCATTTGCACTAATGAGAGATCCAGGGAAATAGAAGATTGCCTTTATATATTGAACTGGAGTTTTATTTCTAAAGCTGGTAGACAAATGTCAATGTTTTCTGACAAAATGTGGAGAGAGGAATGTGAATTCCCGCCCCCCCACCACTTTTTCAAACATCCCCATTTATCAAGTGCCTCTCTTTTCCTACTTTTATACTTAACCCATAATTACTGCAGTATAATGTATATAATACACAAAATTGTATAATAGAGATAACAGCCTATTCTGTTTCTTGTTTGGAAAATGGGACTGATCAAGCGGCCACTGAAAATCATGGGAAGTTCCATTAGCTTCTGTGAGCTCTGAATCAGTCCAAAGAAATTTTATATCACTAAGTGGTAAACACACCTATTGTAGCTATCTTCCTGGACTCTTTCAATAGCTTACTTTTTAGCACGTAACTAAGGAGGAGAGAAAATGTCCTTCATATGAAGTGAGATGACCAAATTACAAAATACAGCTGAGTTACTTAGATTGGGATCCCAGCCCTGGCAAACAGCTGTATAGCCAGGATACAAACTACAATCATCCCACTTGAAGTAAGTCACACGATGCATGTGGTCTTGGAGACTAATGTGTTCAGAAAGGCATAATATTTCATAAGCATAATCTTTTTCAGATACTATGACTGTTACAGCCCGCTAGGGCCAGGTTCTGGTGATCCTAATTCAGGGACTCAAGACGAGAGGATTCTATACTAAGTTTTTATCACAAGGATTGATCAAAGTACACAAAACCTTGATCAATATTGTTAGTATGTATAACTTATTCTAAAGTTAGTGTAATTAAAGCTTTGTCATAGTAAAATTACAGATTGATCTAAGAAGGAAAGAAGAGGGAAGAAAAGCAAAGGTTAAAAAAGAAAGAGAAATCAAAACAACAACGATGTCAAGCTTAAACTCTACGTCAGTTTCAATTGTGATCGTGCACACTCAAGCATACGGGTTTGATTCTTACCCCTGGATCTCGATGCAGCAGAGTGCCTGACCGGCTCTGTCCATCACAGTGCGGGCGTCCCCTGTCACACCGGGTAAGCTGCAAGAGTCTCCAGGCCAGCTAGGACTGTCTCCGCACTACAAATTGCTAACTAAACCAAAGGACTTTTATGCCTAGTTCGTTAACAAGGCGTTTTCTGTTGATACCATCACTGATTAGTTTTTCTTGGCCTGGCAATAGGGGGGCAGCGTCACTCCCATCTCCGGGGAGATTGTTCAATCATCTTGTACCTCACATCTTGAGTCATCCCTATGCCTTTCTGTATCAATCAGTGTACATGACCCTCTCACTTAGGACTGATGGTGCTGCTCCCAGCATGCCACTGTCCCAAACTCCATTGGGGGGGGGTCTTAGCATAACTTGGCTCTAGAGTGGGCAGTCACAATGATGTTACACTCTGTTCTTTCATAGCATCTTATAAAGTAGGCTGTCACCTACAAAAACATATGCCTTTCTGAATGAGTTGGTCTTCAAGGTGCCACTCTGCCCTGCCTTCTGCCTGATTTCACACTATCAAAGTTAACTACCTCACTCTCTCAGTAGGAGCCACAGGCACCTTTGTCCACCATGTAGACCCATTGGCATTGGTGGCCTAACCTTTTTGCAAAGAGGTGGAGGAAATTCTCTTCCATTCTTCCTATACTGTGTGGCAGAATTGCCACCTTGGGTGCCCCTCTCCAAAAACCTCTCGCTGTGCCAGGCTGAGGGGCAGCTGGAGAATCCCTCAGGGCAGGGATTTCAACCCGGGTCACATGACAGAGGCCCGGAAGAGGATGCTGTCCTCACCTGGGGGAAAACTA
>JAGPOW010000304.1:49551193-49586659 GCA_030014935.1 Caiman crocodilus | reverse complement strand
GAGTCACTGCTGGGAATGGAGGGATATCAGAAGTAGAGCTCCTCAGGGACTTGTGCTCAACTTAAATTTGTTGAACATTTTCATCAAAGACTTGGAAGTAAGGGTAAACAGTGAAATCTCCAACTAGGGACAGCATTTACACATAAACCAGTTTAAGTAATCAGAAACTGATTTAAACCTGTAACAGAACAGAAGCTCCGTGCATATAAACTAGTTTCAAAATGGCTGAAACTGCTTTAAGATAAACCCAGTTGAATGTAGTATCAGATTTAACTGATTTGGGTCAACCCAATTTAAGGAACTTCTGTCAAGGCCCCTTTCCTGCTGCAAATTAAATCAACATTCCCCAGCATCCCAGCATGCTTTCCAGCCCTGGGGTGGGCTGTGTTATCTGCTGCAGCAGATAAGGGTTGGGGAGAAGGAGCTAACCCCTCCACAAGTACAGGAGCTTCCTTGCCCTGCTAAACTTACAACTTACTGCTGGCTGGGACCATGGACTACAAATCCCAGAGGCAACCAGAAGCAGGAAGAGGAAGTGATGAGCAACCCTACAAAGTCCTGCTTCTGTGATTCTAGTCTGCAAATCCCAGAGACATTAAGAGCAGTGGGAAGAGGAAGTGAACACACAGCCCATGCTGGCTATATGCCAGAGGGCTGTGGTCTAGCATCCGCCAGCTTCTGGCCTGGGCCACTGCAGGCTTGTGGCTGCATCAAAAGTGAATGTGTGTCCATTTGTTTCTCATTTTAATCTCTGCAGTTTAAGTAACCTGCAAAGACTGAATTGATCCAGCCTCAGGCTTTTTGACTGTCTGTGCTTAGCCTAATTGTAGAACAAATTATTCAAGGTATACAAGTCCCAAACTGAAGGAGACAAGGTACAGACATATCTCATCAAGCAAAGAAGTAAATGAGTTTCGATTAACAAGTGCAAGGTAATGCACATGAGAAAAAATAACCTCAACTAAAAAGTACTCAACATTGGGTTCTGAAGTAGCAATTATGCTCAAGAAAGAGACCTTGTAGTCATTATAGACAGTTGGTTTTTTTTTTAAAGAGCTCAGTGTGAAGCAGTGACCAAAAAGGCTAATAGTGTTGGGTACATAGTGGGTTCAGGGTTTTTGCTAGCTCAAACAGTCTTCAAATGCAATAATTTGTATTCCCAGAGCATGGCTGTCACACAGGCACCCTCCTATAGCACTTAGTCCTCAAACTTTAACTCAAATCCAACTCATAAAGAGTTAACTCACAAGTCTGAGTCTTCTTCAGCACCTGAGAAGGTGCCTCAGTTCACCGCTTCTCCTTCTTTGCTGCAATCTTTCTTTTCAGTCTAGTTATGACTCAGCTGTCTGCCATGGTGCTACTGCTCCTAGTCTCACAGCCTCTGGGTCTCTTCCCAGAACCTGAGTGCCCCTGGTCCTGCACTATAACCATGTGACAGGCCACTCTCTGTATGTCTGACTCCAGATCCTCTGGCCCAGCAGCTTGCTATAGCCTGCCACAAAGCACCAGTAAGAATGAAACTGAAAACAAAATGGGTAATTTCATCATGCTGTTATACAAATCCACATCTCAAAAAAAGGATGCAGAAGAATTAGAAAAGGTACAGAGAAGTACAACCAAAATGATCAGGGGCATGGAGCAGTTGCCATACCAGGAGGGACTAAAAAACTAAGACTCTTCTGTTTGGAAAGAAGGATGAGGGGGAATATGATAGAGGTCTAGTATATCATGAAGCGTGTGGACAAAGTGAACTTGGAACTGTTATTCACCAAGTACCAGAATACTAGAACTATGAGGCACCCACTAAAATCAGTAGGTAGCAAGTTTAAAACTAGCAAGAGAAAGTACTTTTTATGCAATAAGTAATTAGCTTGTGAGAATTCTTTGCCACAGGAGGTGGTGGAGGCAGATAGCATAGCCAGGTTCAAAAAGGAACTAGCTAAATTAATGGGTGATAGACCTATTAATAACCATATTTGTTGCCCACATTCTCCTGGTTACAATTATATGAAAATGACAGGTAATCAAACAAGGACTGTTATACACTGATATAAAAGTTTCTTAAACTAAGTTTATATAATTAAAATTTGTAATATGCATCTGTTCACAATGATCCAAAACTCTGCCAAATTCATGGGAGTCTCTTTGTTACAGCACTAAATTTTTTATCAAGCACTTGTCATTTTAAAAACCTGATCATTTATTTAATTACTGATTTTACCTTTTTACTGTTTTATCAGTGTAACCTTCTCTGATAAGAATACATGTTTGTTAAAGATTTCTTTATAGGATACTAAATGACACATAAACTTATTTGGAAAAATGGCAGACTTGTAAATTAATTTTTCTCAAATAAAACAGAAAATATGAGTATGTTTATAATTTGTGCTAGTTTTTAAAAGTTTGAAGTTCTGTACCTGCCATCTACTGGAAATACAGGGAATGTTCATTTAAGCAGCATTTTCTCACATTTTCAGCTAATTTTCTGATAATGTGATAACATCACACATTTTGGCTAACTCCATGAAAAGAGTTGTAGATTAGCTTTGAGTCATGTAACTTCCTCTTACTACCTTATCCGCTCTCTGATAAAATAACAATCTTATGGTGACATTTTTAACTACTTCCTAACAATTCTTGCATTTTCAGTAAATCTATATGCAAAATGTGAAAAATCAGACATAAAAGATAATCATGAATCTCTTGTCTTTTCTTATACTAGCTGCTGCCTGTGTGAAGTGCATGAGCCAATAGTACACGTGTCGTATTTAGTAACTAGAATGCAATTCATTTTCAGTCAGTTGTTTGTTCATATCTTGGGGAAACATAGTTGTTGTGTTTTACAGAAATGCATATTTAGTAACTAAGCCAGTTCATTTTCAGGGAAAGGTAAGTTACAGCACATATGTGATTCTTTTACCTTTCCTTGACTCTCAGTTCTGGTCATACAAACAGCAATAATTCAGTTTCAACAGGGCCATCAGGGCTAATGGAGATCCAGAGACAAAGAGCAGGTCATATCAAAAGCTGACTACATCACTCTTAAGCTGCAACTGGATTTGGGCAGTCTGACTAGAAGATGTGATTTGATTTGGTTTGATAATTAACAAGGACTTGGCTGCAGAAAAATGAAATTTTCTGATCCTACTAGCTACAACTGCAATATAATGCAAGTTCCTACAAGTACTGTGAAATTCAATAAAATTTATTTAACTATAAATAGAAATATAATAACTATAGATTAAAACCACATAGCGTCTCGTGTAGACACACCCAGTGTGTGAGTATTTAAATTCACCAGATGAGGTAACCATCTGCCCAATGCACAAGAGCAGTAGCAGCTATAGACAAGGAGAACATTCTGAGTTTTTCGGAGACTGTGGTAGAAGTAAATATGTTAAGGCCAATAAAAGCTATATCACAGTTTAGGAATGTAAATATTTGTACAGATGCTAGTATCATTTTAGTTTTTGTATTTCAGTCTGTTTTAACTGTACCCATAAATCTTGGGATTATTTAGGATTTGAATTAGTACTCCATTTTGTAGCTGTTCCTGTCCAGCAAATTAGAAAGGTCATGAATACATATATTCCATCCCTATTTGCTATTGTTTATAATAGCAGTATTATAAATGATATATTATTTATAATTAGCTATATCCCTGTTTGCTAGTATTTGTGTGATTTGGATCATTGTACTAGAGAGGGAGTAGTTTTAGATTCAAATGGCATTTATGTAGACAGTATAACTTCATGAATCTGGCATGCTTGGGACCGAGCACCTGCTAGAAATGTGAAAATTCTGAATTTTTCAAACTGAAGCTGGTCCTGGAGCGGGGAGGGAGGGGTGGTAGTGGCAGACAATCCTGGAACAACTGCTGTACGTGAAGCAGCAGTGCAGGGTGGTGGATTGCGGCAGCAGCCGCTGCATACAAGCTTCCCCATCCGCTGCTCCAGGACCGACCACCACTATTTCCCAATGGAGTGTAGTTGTAAAAAGTGCTAAACTTTTGATCATTCCAGATTTTTTTATATCTGGATTTATGAAATGATAATGTATTTCTGCTTTCCTTTTATGGGATTGGGCTGGGAAGCAATGTTAAATATGCATATCCAAGCGGGAGAATGTTTACTATCCATTACATGTATGTTTGGTGTTTTTGCCTCAGACTGGATAAGACCATATATTGTTGTCTTCTATTTGAATTCTTTTTGTCTTGTATTTGATTAAAGTGACAGTGGAAGTTTACAGATATACTCAGATTTTAAATGCTTATTTTAAAGCAGCACTACTACACTATTGCAGGGTTAGCATTTCAGGATTAAATAATTTTTCTAGATTATTCACTAATCTGGTTTTCTAGACACAATTATACTTAGAATTTAATTGCATACTTGTCTTTTTACATCCATACTAAAAATGGGCTTATAATGTTGCTGTTGAAACTAAATGGCTATTCTGCTTCAGTCTTCATTTGGCTTATGTTAAAATGATATCCGTATGATTGTTCACAAGTTATTATATGGGGATGTTATTTTAATACAGTTACCTATGGTGGATGAAGGCTAACAGTTCACAGCAAAAAGGAAGCTATGGCCAGGGATAAAGCCCATATCTATACTTAATTTTAAGGAAAATATCTCAGGACCCTCAATGTTCATGCAGAGTAGGGATGTACATTCTGTACGTCCTCCCCGGCACAACTCTTTTATATTACCTCAAGCCGACTTTTGCCTTGACCATCTGGCACGTCATGGATGTTAACATTCAGCAGTCTGCAGCAACATACTTTTCCTTGTTTGATTTGTTGGACTTGGAGTATCAGGATTAGGCTCCCAAGATGATTTCATCACATCACTCTATTACAGTTACAGAATACCCTTTCATCTCAAGAAGGCTACATGTAACTTCCCTAAACATTTTCAACAACAGCTGAAAACAACAAGGCTCATTAAAAATAGAGAGAAAACAGAGTAACAATAAAAATAAACTATTTACTTAAAACATCTGGAGTACTCATTTTAAAGTAAATTGGGCACGCGTCTCAGTTTAGTTTCAAAGTGAAGTAACTATGTGCTATGTTCAAATTCAAATTTCTAAAGCTCACTTTACAATCTCATGAGGTTCAATAAGAAGTGCGAAGTCCTGCACATAGGATGGAACAATCCCATACATCAGTACAGGCTGGGGCTGACTGGCTAAACAGCAGCTCTGCAGAAAAGGACCTGTGAGTTACAGTGGGAAATAAGCTGAATATGAGCCAGCAGTGTGTCCTTGTTGCAAAGAAGGCTAATGGCATACTGGAATGTGTTAGTAGGAGCACTGCTAGCAGATTGAGAGCAATGATTCTTTCCCTGTATTCATCACTAGTGAGTCCTCATCTGGAGCATTGTATCCAGTTTTGGGCATCCCACTACAACTGTGGACAAGTTACAGGGAAGCCAGCAGAGGGCAATGAAAATGTAGGGGGCTGGAGCACATGACTTCTGAGGAAAGGGTGAGGGAACTGGGTTTATTTAGTGTAGAGAAAAGAAAACTGAGAGGGAATTTGACAGCAGCCTTTAACTACCTGAAGGGTGGTTCCAAAGAGGATGGAGGTAGGTAGACTATTCTCAGTGGTGGCAGGCGACAGAACAATAGCAGTGGTTTCAAGTTGCGGCAAGTGGAGTTTAGATTAGATGTTGGGGAAAAAAAACTTTGTCAGAAGGACGGTAGTAAAGCACTGTAACAGGTTTCCTAACGAGGTTGTGGAATCTTCTTCCTTGGAGGTTTTTAAAAGCTTTGTCTGGGACAATCTAGTTGGGGATGGCCCTGCTTTGAACAGGACCATGAAGTCCTGACCTTATGAGGTCCCTTCCAAACGTCATTTTCTATGATTCTATGATTCTGCTGTCAGTGTTCCAGTTCTCCCCCCATTCAAACAACACTCTTTACCCACTTTTTATTTTAGACATACCTGCAACCATTTAAGGCTATCTCTCTATTATCAGTTTTTCTCAGTTAACTATGTACACATTAGGTTTTGCAGATGCTGTTTTCCCCAAAGCATTATCTTGACAAATTCTAAGATAGTCTGTTGAAAATAAAATTACTTTTAATAGTTGCTTCTCAGAGTTTTACTACCCATCACAAAGCATATGTTGCAAGATCATTTTTACAAATTCAGAAGTGGTTTTTGATGCACCATATACCTTTGTTTATTTAAGAAGGGAGTTTTGTCTGGCCAGGAGGAGCTTTCAGTTATGCTGAAAATTGCTTCCCATACTTGTAGTTATTAGTCATTGCTTTATTGACAGATGTGTTATTTATAAATGAGGAACCCTAAGACTAACCCTCAGACTAAATTTGTCTGCTTTAAAAAGATGAGGGACTGTGTCAATCTTGTCAGAATTGGACTGTGCAGTAAGTCTTGGCATTTCAGACTTGAAACATGGATCATTAAGTTATTTCAGCTCTTACAACTTTGACTATTGTATAATAGCTTATGGGAAGAGTATAATCATTCAAAATAAAATAGTTTCATATCTCAATATACAGATAGGCTATAGGAAAGTACATCTCAAATTCTTTATTAATAACAGTTAATTATCTGTAGAAGAAGGTGTCAAATATTTCTTTAAATATCTACTACAAAACTAGTCAATTTCTAGGGATCCCTAAAGTAATGCACACATTGAGAGGAAAAACCTTTCTAAATGTACTCATTCTTTTCCTTAGTTTCTTTTTCAGTGTTAAAGTGGTTGTTTCTGTTCTGCTGAAAGTTGCGCTTGTTACTCAAAGGGGCTGAGCTAGCAGCAGACCAGCCTGCCGGTGGCTACAACCCCCATCAAGAATCACATGGACAGCCAAAGGCTGCCTGATTGGGGAAGTGGGTCCAGCTGCTAGCCATAAGAACAGCAGGGCCAAGTTTGCTGTAGGCAGCCAGAGAGAGGCATTGCCTGTCTGGAGCTGCTGCTCAGAACATCTTGGAAGTATAGGGCAGGAACTATGGGGATGGTTGGAGGTTCCTGATTATGGGGCATGACCTAAAACTACACTGTGCTGGGGCTGGATGGTGTGATGGGACTGTCAGTGGCAGGGCAGTCTCCAGGAAATGCCACACCTGTTCCTTCCCAGTGCAGGGCACATATGGGGCACCAAAAAGCCTCAGCCGCTGCTGCCTTGCACGTTACCCCATGGATAGGAAAGGCTAGGGGAGCACACCCCAAAAACAAAGGGCCTACGCTCACAGTGAGGCTTAAGGCAGGGCCCAGGCCATGTGAAGGGAGAGCCCAGGCTCACAGCAAGTCCTAAGGTATATGAAGGAGCTGGGTGTGAGACTCCAGGGGGGTGAGGCCCTGAGCCCATGGAGGAGCTGGGTATGAAGATCCTGGGGCAAGGGGATTGAGGCCCCAGGGTGGGGGGCATGAGGAGACCAAGCCAGGCAAGGAGCCTGAGGAAAGGGAGGGACTGGGAGCCCCAAGTAAATGAGATTAAGAGTCTAGTGTGAGGGCATAGGAGTGAGAGTCCCAACATAAGGCACTGGAGTGGAGATTCTAGTCTGGGGGCACTGGCTTATAGACTGGGCATTAGGCCATGTATGATAAGGCCAAATGTTAGGCCATGGATGCCATCTGCAAGGCATGGGACACAGTATAAGGGAAGGTTCAGAGCTGTGTATGTAGGCCCTTGGCAGCAGGGCAAGTAAATGGGCACTTCCTGCCTCGTGAACATCTTCCAATTAGTATCATCAACAGCAGGTGAGTTAGGCAGGCAGTTAGCCCTGAGAAAAGTGGGTGCACCAATGACTTGACCGGCCCTGGGATGCCAACTTGCTACATCTGCTTTACCATTTTCATGGCAAAAGGGATAGTGGGATATTTGCATTTAAATGGAGAAACTTGTACGACTGCATTATGTTTGAGGTAAATGCTAAGTATCCGAAGTATCATAAATAGGTTACATAAAGTGGGACTCAAAGGGTGCATCTGTACAAGATGCTTTACTATACCGTAGACCGCATTAGTGCACAGTAAGCATCACCTACATGTACAGATGTTTACTGCACAGTAATTTGTTCTGATCATGAGTAAATTTGCTACCTGCAAATACAGGTAGCAAATTTACTTCCAATTAGTTACTGTAAAGTAATACACGTGTAGATGCTGACTGGAAACAAATTTGCTCCCAGTCAGCCCCACCACTAGGGGGATACCTATAGCCTATCCCCAGGGCCCATGGTCTGGGAGATTCTCCAAGGCTCTGCCTGCTCCTGCCCCAGCCTCTTAAAAGTCTGCAGGGATGCCAGGACCTTGGGCCACCTACAGGCAGCCTCTGGCCACAGTATGTCCCCACAAAGGCTCTAGGCAAGCTACAGCATCCTGCCTGCACCCCAGTGCTGAGCGAGGGCCTGGGATGGCATGGTGAGCCAGGCCAAGTGGTTGCATCATGTGAGGTGTCTGCCAGTGCTGAGACTAACTTGGGCCAGGTTGCAGTTGCTGTGGTGGATCAACATGGCAAGAAGGAGCCTGAGGCACTGGACATCACTTCTGGGGCCTGGGGGTATAGCAGACATGGTCAGCAGAGGCTCCAACAACATCTGCCATATGCTGCCACCATGGTCTGCATTCTTCTCTGCACCAGGAAAGAAGGTGGCTTGTGAGCACCTTTTAAACATAGCCTCTGGCTGCAAGCAGCCAGAGTCTCCAGCTCCCCCTGGTGGTGACAGGGGGTTGATGCAGGGCCAGAGGGGATGTGAGCAGACTTCTGCTAGGAGCAGCACATCTGTTCCTGCATCCTTACACATGTAGAAACCCGCCCAGGGTGGGTTTACTTTAGAGTAATTAATTCTAGAGTAAACTCACCCCACAGCATTTGCACATGTAGACAAGCCCAAAGTCTACATAATCTGTTTTTAGCAACAACTGTCTAATCTCCACAAACTTTTTTCATAGATTCATAGACATTAGGAAGGGACCTCGTAAAATCATTGGGTCCAGCCCCCTGCCCAAGAGGCAGGAAGTCAACTAAGATCAAAGGATCCTAGCAAGATAAACGTCCAACTGTTTCTAGAAAGCTTGCACCATCACTTCCCCCCAGTAAAGAAGTAAAGAAAAGTAAAGAAGTTTTCCAGTATGTCCCGCCTAAAATGGCCTTGCAGGAGTTTGTGACCATTGGACCTTGTCATACCCCGGAGTGCTCTGGTGAACAGGCATTAACCTAGATCCTGATGCACACCCCTTATGTACTTATAGGCTGCCACAACCCCTGAGCCTGTGCTTCTGCAGGCTGAAGAGTCCCATAGCTCACAGCCTTTCTTTATAAGGCCTGTTCTCTTGCCCTCTGATTATGTGCACGGCTCTCCTCTGGACTCTTTCAAGTTTCTATACATCCTTCCTGAACTGTGGAGCCCAGAACTGGATGTGGTATTTCAGCTGCAGCCTCACCAAAGCCAAGTACAGCAGAAGGATGACATCCTGGGTCTTGTTTGAAATGCATCGGTAGATGCAAGCCAGAGTTTTGTTCACTTTGCCAGCTGCAGTATCACACTGGTGGCTTATATTTATCTTGTGGTCAAATCATGACCCCCCAAGTCTCTTTTGGTCATGGTGCTAGCGAGTGTAGCATTCCCAAGCTTATAAATGTGATGCAGGTTTTTGTTCCTGAGGTGGAACACCTTGCATTTCTCCATATTGAATGCCATCAGGTTTTCATCCACTCACCTTACAAGCCTATTAAGGTTGGCCTGGATCACCAGCCTATCCTCAAGTACACTCTTCCCCAAAGTTTGGTATCTTCAGCGAACTTGGGCAGTCCACTTTTGACACCAGTGTCCAGATCATTTGTGAAAACATTAAAGCAGGGATGGGCAAAATACAGCCTGTGGGCTGGATGAGGCTCATGAGGCCATTCAATCCAGCCTGTGGGGCCCCTAAAAAAATGTTGAAAATTAAAATTTATTTGTCTTTGGTTCCTGTCAAAAATGACATTGCAGCCCAGCCCAGCCTGGCTCCACAGACCCCTGCCAGCCTGCACCCAGCTCTGGACCCCACCGGTGCTAGCCCTGGGATATTGGTCCCAAGACATTTGGACATTGTTCCTAAGATAGTGACTGGGGGCAAGGCACCTGTCAAGGGGCAGGGCTCCCCTTGCAGCCCTCAACAGCTTGCCAAAACTGGATAAGTGGCCCTCCACATGAAATAATTCCCCCGCCCCCCGCATTAAAGAGTACAGGTCCGACAACAGAGCCTTGGGGGATGCCACTAGTCACTGATTCAATTCTGTCAACTACTACTCTTGGGGTCCAACCTTGGAGCCAGTTCCCCAGCCATTGGCCTGTGAAGTAGTCAAGGCCGCAGTTGCCCAATTTTTCCATGAGGACATCATGGGACACCAGGTCAGAGACTTTTTTAAAGTCCAACTATATGACATCAACATCTTCCCTTTTGTTCAGATGATAGGTCACCTGGTCATAGAAGGAAATGACATTGGTCAAGCAAGACTTACCCACAACAAACCCATGCTTGCTATCCCTCAGAATGTTGCCTTCTGGTAGCCTGTTAAGAAAGGTTTCTTTGATAATTTTTCCAAAATCTTCTCAGGGAATGAAGTCAAATTGATTGGCCTGTAGTTTCTCAGGTCTCAGGCTTTTTCCTGGGTATTGGTAGTCAGCTGCCACAGCTGGTTTAGCAGGGGTCCAATGTTGCCCTTGTTTTTCTTTCAACTCCCCACATATCTGAAGAAGGATTTTTTATTGTCCTTGATTCATGTAGCCAGATGGAGGTCAGTTGCAGCCTTGGATCTTCTAGTTCACTCCCTGAAGGTGGGGACCAGTGCAGTATACTCCTTCTTAGTGGTGTTTTCCTTCCATCCTTTATATGCCTCTCTTTTTAGATGTAGGAGGTCCATGAGTTCCTTGTTGAGCCAAGGGGTTGATGAGCTCTTTTACCACCTTTCCTATGGGTGGGGATGGACACCCTTTGTGCTTTTAGGATCACTTCCTTAAAGAGCAATCACTCATCATTAACTCCCCTCCCTGTGAAATCATGGCCTCTCAGGGCCTCAAGAACAAGCCTCCTGAGCTTATGAAAGTCAGCTTTCCTAACGTTGAAGACTACTGAATTTCTGGCTGACTTGCTAGCTTTGCAGTGAATAGTGAAAGCAATCAACTTGTCATCACTTGATCACTGTCACCCAGCTTTCCTTCAATTCTTAGGTCGCTCATTAGATCATTCCCTTTGGCAGGAATCAGGTCCAGCAGAGCTTTGTCTCTTTTTGACCCAGAAACTTCTTGAGACAGGTAGAGTTCATCCACTCATGTAAGGAAGCTTTGTGAGAGATCAGATTTAACTGAGTGCTGATCCCATGAGATGTCCAAGTAGTTGAAGTTTCCCATGATGACCATGCACCGAGAGCATGCAGCCTCGGCCAGTTTCCTGGTGAGTTTTTGGTCAAGCACTTGTTACTGGTTTGGAGGTCTGTAGTAGACTCCTACCACTGTATCTCTTTAACTAGGTTCCCCTTGTATTCTAACACAAAGGGTCTCCAGTCATCCTCCTTGGGTGCCAGTCTCAGCTTGTAAGGATGGGAGAGCTACACTTCCACCCCTTTTTTCAGTATGATCTCTCCTGTACAGGGTATAGCCATTTATGCCAGTAGTCCAGTCATAGGAGGAGTCCCATCAGTTCTACATGATTCCTATGATGAGCATAATCATTTTTGTTTAGCAGAAGGACCAGTTCCTCCTGTTTATTCCTCAAACTCCTGGTATTAGTGTACAGGCAAGTAAGTGTGCCATTGGAGGCCCTAGCCTTCCTTGTACTCATGGCGAAGCTCTGTTCCTGGGGTTCAAAGTGGAGGGCTGCATGTAGCAGCTCTCTCCTTGCCACTGTTGCTTTCCTATGCCATGGCTGCTCCAGCCCCTGCTTCTGGCATCAACAACCAGTGCCCTGGGATCATGCAGGGCACTGTGCTGACCTTGCTGGGCTATCATGAGAACCACCAGCTGGCCCATGGCTCCTGGTTCCCCCATGCCAGGAACTACCTACCTGGCTGCAGTACACCATCCCAGGGCCACTGCCACCAGACAGCTGCCACCTGGACCCTGTCCAGCTGGTCAGATCCTGGCAGAGATGCTGGCAATGGGCTGTTGGATGCTACCACCAGGGCCACCCTTGCCCTCCTGGGCCTCCAGTCCTGCCACCTCTGGGCTCATTGGACCAGCCAGGACTGGTAGCTGCATGTTGTCCAGCAAACTCAGGATGATGAGCAGTGTCTGAAAGCATTCTGGGTGAACTAGGCCACCTTCTGGGACCTTCTGGAGCAGCTCCACCCACACCTGGTGTGGCAGGACACATCCATGTAGGCCACCCCACCCCACAGACACCCAGTTGGCCCTTACCCTGCTTTAGTTGGCCACACGTGCCAGCCTCTGCTGTGTGAGCTATCTCTTTGGGGGGGCAAGGCCACTGCTAGGGAGGCCGTCCTGGAGGTGTGCAAACCCTCCAGGGTGTGTTGGGGCACATGGTGCTGGTAGTGCTGGTGGGGTTCCATGCCCTGGGATTCCCCCAGTGCATGGGGGCTAGGGTTGGGACCCAGATCCCCATCACCTCCCTGCCCCATGGCAACCACCCCTACTACAGCTGGAAAGGCTTTCACTCCATTGTGCTCCAGGCTGTCCTTGACCACTGCAATGCCTTCACAAACATGAGTGCTGGCTGGGTAGGCAGTACCTACAACACCCATGTTTTTCACAATTCCACCCTGCCAGGCCTGGTGCAGAGCAGCTACTTCATACTAGGGGTGCTGGACCTGAAGCTGAGCACCATGGTAGTCCTGCCTCTCTTCACTGGGGACCCTGCCTACATGCTGTTGTCCTGGCTCATGAACCCTACACTGGACAGCTGGACCTCCCACCAGGCCCACTTTAACTGATGCTTGGGCCTGAGCCACACCCTTGTGGATTGCACCTTCAGCCACCTCAAAGGTCACTGCTGTACCCTCACTACCTGTCTAGAGTTCATCAAGGACAACATCCCCCAGGTTGTTGTTGCAGCCTGCATGCTGCATAACTTCTGTGAGGCCAAGGCGGAGCTGTTTTGTGAGACCTGGATGGAAGAGGCACAGTGGGTGGAGGACATTTGGCAGCAGGAGCAACAGCTGTGGTGGCAGTGACAGTGGCACCCCTCCACCAAGGTCCTGGGTGAGGTGCACACCTGCCCCTGGGGGTCAGGGCACCGTGTGTGAGAAGTGCTGGCCAACCACCTCCTCCTGCACTCCTCGCTGTAGCCCACCTGGACAGCCACCTTTGGACCCCCACCCACTCCCAGTACCAAGTTTCAGAAGAGCCACAGTTTTTATTCCCCTCCTGTCAAACAGACCCCTCTCCCTCCCCAACAGAAAAAGCCCCACCCCCCTCTCCACAACAGAGTCCCTCCACCATCCACTCCACCCACAACAAAACACTTCCCTGTTTACAAGTGAAGTGCTGTGCTTGTGTGCATGCCCTCCCAGACAGCCATAGGGTGGGGGCACCTAGGGGTTAGAACCCAGGGACAGCCTCTGGCTGTTCTGCCTTAGGTGCACATGCCATGGTGAGTCCAATAGGTGAGGGGCTTGTCCAGAGGCAGCAGTGGTCAGTGGTCCCCTGGCATGGACAGTTCTTACTCTGGCAACCAGTGTCCAGGGCCAGCAGCACCAGCATGTGGTCCAGGCCCCACTGTAGGCAGCTCTGGCTACACATGGAACCAAAGTGAACATCAAGCCTGTGCACAAGGAGTGGGGGCTGGGTGCTGGGGGACTTGGGACAGGGACCAGGGAAGAGGCTTCTGTCTTATGGAGGTGGCTCCTGGGCCTCTGCTGGGCTCCATGGGGGGGCTGCTTCTTGGTGTTTGGTGGCAGCCAAAGGGAAGGTGGCCTAGGATCAGAGGCCAGATAGCAAGTGACATGAAGATGACCACCAGGGCCAGGATGGTGTCCAGCACCCAGTGGTCATCCTTGATGGCCTGCACTACCCTACCCAGGACCACAATCTGTTCCCTCAAGGCATCCACTCACTTGTGCTCCAGGCTCAGGAGCTGTGCTAGGAGGTGTGGCACTGGATGAGCCAGAAGTTGTGGGCACACCTCCTAGCACTGGTTCTGCGTAGCTGTCCCTGTGCTGCTGGGCCTATGCAGCTGCCTGCAGTGCTCAGCGCGGGGGCATGGCATGGCATGGGACTGGCAGCCATACAGTGAGACAATGCCCATAGCACCTTCAGGCTCTGGGCAGGCTACTGGGTAGGCAACTCCAGTGGCCAGGAGCTGTCTGCAGCTGGTTCTGGGTGTTGGCATGCCTGGAGCAACCTGCAGGCCTGGAGAGCCTAGAAGCTGCATGGCACTGCAGTGACAGGCTTAGGTGCTGGGGTGCAGGAAGGCTGGTGCAGCTGGCTTGTGGCTTGCTCAGGGGGACACAGGGGTCTGGAGTGGTCTCAGGCTGCAGGCATGTGCCCCAGGGCTCAAAATTCCTTCAAGCTTTTACGGGCCTGAGGCTGGGACAGGCATAGAGCTGACCCAGCCCTGGGGAAGGAGAGGCTCTCAGCCCTGGAGCCCTAAGACTAGCCTCAGGCTGGCCCCCTAGTTACCACTAGGCTGGTTGGTTGGCCTGGTTGCCACCTGGGCTGATTGGCATCTACACATGAGTTACTGTGCACTAATTACTTGCCAGTAAATTTGCTGCTTTCATTTGCAGGTAGCTAATCCACTCACAAGCAGCATCATTTATGGCACAGTAAGTGTGCACATATGTAGACACATGCACTTACTTTACAGTAAACTACACTACTGTGCAGTAAAGCATCTTGTGTAAGATATGCCCAGTATCCAAATCTAAATCTAAAAGCCTTTAACACCTAATAAATTAAATGCTGTTAATATAATGTCATTATTGATAACTTACGCAGAGCCTTGGATATTGAACTAGCTTTGCTAAAGGGAGGAAATTTGGTATGGAGTCCAAATTTCAATAAACAGAAAACAATTTCTTCTTTTTTATTACAGCTATAAGCATGAATCCCCTGCAGGCTACAAAGGGAGGAAATTAGTGCCTTTAAAAAGGAAATTAAAATTTGAAACTTGACCTATTCAGTGAGATCACAGTTCTGCTGTTTGGAAAATGTGTGCATTTTAAAGAGATAGTCATACTGTTTCAAATCTCTTGAGACATTTGGGAAAGCCTAAGATGAAACTGCTCTGAGCCTTGCTTATAACAGCACTATATGACTTCTCTTCTTCAGCTTTGGTTATGTTGTGAGCCACAATAATAAGGCTTAAAAAAGGGAAGGGAATAAAAATAGTAATGCTTAAAAAAAAACAACCAAAAAGAAGTAGGTAATTTAGTGACCAAGACTCATAAGCAGGACAGACACACATACAACAATAATGAGAAATAGATTAAAAGCCAGTCTCAGATTATTTCCACACTTGGGTGCTGGGATGCCTAAAACTTAGTTTTTCATTTGACCAGGTTTAAACAACTGGTATCTTTATGCAGTCAAATGCAGAGATTTAGACACATTTGGGGAGAATTCCAAATTTAAGAACAGAGGTGCTCTCTGTATAGTGTGGGGAGAGGTAGGTGCATCCAAGGGGTAACTGAGAAAGTCCAAAGGCACCAAGAAGTAGCCAATAGGAAACATTAAGCACTTAGGGCATTTATACATATACATTTTTGTGCAGAGATGTGTGAGGAGACTTGGTTAATTGAGTCTGCTCCATATGTAAGCTGACATGCACTGCACTGAGTTGCATGAAGTTGTATAAGGGGCGAAATGCAGACCAGTGCACAGAAAATTGTGGTGGAGCACTTTTAAACTAAAGCACCTCTGATGTGTTTTAGTTCAAAAGTGTGCCACAGCCATTTTGTCAGCTCTGGCACACATTTTGCCATTTATACAACTGTATGCGCTGCAGAGCCATGCGCTTCTTCAAGTGCCTGCTGCCATGGTGCATACGTGTGTACAAAAGCCCTTAGAAGTATAGGCTGAATTCCCACCCATTTCAGAAAAATAGGTGCCCTCATTCACATGTGATTAAAGACACCTAGGATAAGATCCTATTGTGACTCAAAGGCACCTATGCACTATTAGGGTAACTTTTAGGCATCTAAATCATTAAACATGTTCCTGTTTGAAACCCTGAATTCTGTTAGGGCACCTACATTTCTTATGTCACCCTTTTGGAGCCCCTGTCTTAAGCTAAGAAACTCTCCACAGTTCCCCTACATTTGGTTAGCCCATGTTACCTAATGTCCTACTTCATTTGCTCAGGAAGATCAAGTCGCCACATGCAGAGGTGTGTGCTTGCAGCAGTAAAAATAGTAGCAGCACATTTTGCCGCTGTGCTTGCCCCTTTATGTGTGCTTTGGTGCAGGGCAAAATGCTGCACTTAAGGCAAATTGCTCTTTTCTCATTTCTCACAGCTCCTGACATGCTGGAGAAGCTGGAGTGGAAATAAAGGAGGGGAGACCCTCTGACCAGCAGCCAGAATATCACTCTGGAGGAAGGAGCTTTCATGTCTGCCAATGCATGCTCCTGTGGCATGCACCATGCCACTTTTTTGTGGCATTTTGTTTGGCTCCATAAATATTGCCCCCACACTGCAAATTTGCAGCACAGGGCACATTTTAACATGCCAGACATACTGTTTGTGGCGCCGCAGAGAGGTCTGCAGCACCACAAATCAACCACACCTACAAATATGCCTGGATCTGGCCAAAGAGGGCAAACAGTCCTTTTCTTCCTAACAGGGCTTAAAAGCCTTAAACGAACATCTCCAACTTCCTAAAACAGTGCCCATATCACCAGGGCTTAGGCTAAGAGAAGATTCTCTATTTTTCCCATTGAAACTAGGCAGAGTTGAGAGCACTCTTTTTTCCTTCTGTTTAAGCTGGGATACTGAGAAGGTAAGAATGAGAATGGTCAGAATGCCAGAAAAGAAGCAAGGAAACAATGTGACTTTATGAGTCTCAAATGTATGAAAAGAGTTGGTCTCAAGTCAAATCTTAGTAGCCATTGGAACAAAGGGAATTTAATAAACCAGTGTAAGAACAGACTAGGGAAGGAGAATGATGATACAGTTAAGAAATTAAGCTGGGAGTCAGGAGGCCTGAACTTAATTGTGTGACACTGTGTTTTAGTCTTTCCTTGCCTCAGCTTCTCATCATCCATGGAAGTGATGGATGATTTAGTTACTTAATGCTTTAACAAAATTGTTTTGCAATGATGCCTAGAATGTTTTTTCCATAGAGTTTCAGCCTCCTAAACTTTGTCATCTATTTTAGTAGCAGACAGATTAAAATAGGTTATTCTGATCTCTTTTTTTTAATCCATGAAAGGAGTAACAGTATTTATCACACATATCTTTGAAAATAGCAAGCAAAAACAGGAAACCACAAGCTGGATACCTTTGTTTTGAATAAATGATTTCTTTAGCTCTGTGACATTAATCACTCCTTAATTAATAGTTAATAATTTATATTTCATTTTAATTAATAATGCATTTAGGGTATGTAGTATTACAGATCTATCACTATTCTTAACAGATATAGAAAAGGTACTTACTGTTTTCCTCCAATTTGTGGCTTAGAAATGCTTTTACACATAGATGGGAATTTTGGGTTTATTTCCTCTGAGATAGAGGTAAAGTATCACCTATGTTTCATTATACGTCTGGAGGTAATGTTAGACAGCTAGCATCTGTGCTGCACATGAACTCTCAGAGAATCTCCCAAACAGAATGGAAAGCTCATTAATAGCCTGGATTTCAGTCTTCTTTACACAGCTCAGGTAACAAATAAGTAATTTTCTGTTCCTAGCTTTGGGAAGCTCACATCTAATGGCTACTATGTGCAGGATAATGGTATCTTAGTGATTACACTATTTCTCTAACCCCTTTCAAAACCTTCACTTTCAGCCCTGCCTTAACAAAAAGATAATCCTGAAAATGGGCCAGTTCTTTATTAAAATTGGAGCATACACCTATAGAGAATGATCTGGCTGCTCAGATTTATAAATTTCAGGAAATGTATAAGGTGTTTGTGTATACAGTGTATCTGATTCCACGGACAAGTTCATGACAAGAGCTGAAGGGTCTGGTTAATACCATAAGTGATGAAAATTTTGATTTAAATACATTATTGATAATAAAATTATGATTCATAAACACTTTAATTTTTTTCTTTTCTAATAAGAGAGGGGTTTCACATCAAGAAAGGTCTTTTTACCACATTCCATTATCAGCTATCATTGATAGTAGGATGATCTGGGGGGTGGGGGTGGTAGATTATGAGTGAGTTTTTAAGTGACTGAGGAGTCCAATCCATGCTCTGCAAGTTTTTCCACAGATATGACAGGTGGTGCCTAGGGCTGGGGGGACAAGTGTTGGCCAGGATGTTGAGCACTTTCCTTCCTTCTCTGACATTTTTCAGCTTCCTGAGCAAGATGGTTCTCTTCAAAGTGGGCTGTAACTTGATGTATTGTGCAGCACCATTGAAACCTGTTACAAGCCAGCACGTCCCAGTTTGTAGGCTTGATGCCACCCTGCTTAAGGTATGCTTTTAAGGTGTTCTTGTAGTGCTTCCTCTGTTATTATGCAGTGCTTTAATTGTGAGATCAGCTGAAAAGGGAAAAGACTGCATTGTGGACATCAGTTCAAAACTTTGCCTGTCTGCTGTGCCTAATAAACATTTACCCAATCACATCTTGTGATGCAAATTCTTGTACAGGAGAAAGTGGAGTAAGATTACTAGCTTAGTTCATTTAAGCCCAGCCCATCAGACTGTTACAGATTTTAACCCCTAATAGCCTGAATTTGAATCACATCAGAGAAAATTCAGATCATCTACACAATTTTGCTGCAGCCACTTTTTCCTAAGGAAAAGGATATTTCACTCAGACTTTTATTTTATCCCATATGCATACAAACCAGAATTTCTAACTCCAAAATACCCATCATGCAAGTTACATAGGAAATATGCACATTTATTTACAATTAAAATTAGCTTTTAAATGGATGCTACTCCTAGATGACTGTCAAAATATGCCAAGCCACTAAAACAGAGCATTTTCTGTAGTAGCACATTCATAGGACAGGGACGGATCCAGGGGACATGCTGTTGTGCAGTTTTACTGCCCCTCTCACCTCCCATACACACACATTTTTTATTCCTGGTCTACCCTATGTTTAAAACCAACTGCCTGGCAGTGGCAGCAGCATATTTAAGCAGCAGTGAAAAAGTCTCTTGACTTAATGGTTCATTATACCTTCTGAACTCTTCATTCCACTGGTGTTAATGGCCCTCTCTCTCTCTTTTTTTAAATGGTCTTAATGTTCCAATCAAGGTAACCTTTCTTCTGTGATTCTGTTCTCTGTTAGCTGCCCCTCATAATATATATCGTATTTCACAGTCCTACATGACTGGTTTTAACTTTAACTAAAAACATTAACTTGGGAGTGGAAATAATTTTGCTCAAGAAGGATTTTCTTTTATGAATCAGAAAGAGATTTACATTTAATTCTAATGACTACAGGACTAACAAAACAAGATCTTATGATTATTTATGCCTAGTTTGTTGTTTTAATACATAAAATATGATATAGCAAAATGAATCCAATAAAGTTATATATGTTTTTGCCTTGATCTCGAATTTAATAATACAGTCCTAGGCCCCTAGCATGTTAGTAAAGCTTCTAGGTTCTTTTTACCTGGAAAAAAGTGTGTTGTGTTACATATGATGATGCACCACAACATTTGTACCATTCTTTGCAAAATCTTAGATCCACTCATGATAGGACATTATGTTATATTATTCCCATTGGTAAAATTGGTCTTTGTTTGTTATAGAGTGCTCCTATGATACTTCGGTGTTATGAGGAATGGACAGTGTGGGCACATCCACACATGCAAGCATGTGTGCTTGCAGCAGCTCAAATAGAAACAGTGCAAATCTGGGTCAGGGTTTTTTGCTTCAGTGCATGTGCTTGGACATGCACTTTGCTGTGGAGCAAATTGTGCCACTTGGGGCAGAATAACCCTGCTTGGCTCCTCTCGGATCTTCAACCAGGGGGAGCTAGAGTCTGGGGCTAGCACCTGCGCTAACCCCAGTAGTATAAAAAGTTGCCCTGTCCTGGCCTCAGCAGTATAAAAAGCTGCCCTGACAAGTAGCTCAGAACTACTAGCTCTTGGGAGTTTCTGGGGCCCAGCCAATTACATATGATGGCTGGGAATACATATTTTGCTGCCCTCCCACAGGGCAATGGCCCCCACACAAGGGGTTCAACCCCCACACAAAGGGTTTGCCTCCCCCAACAGAGGGTTCAGGCCCCACACAAGGAGTGCAGCCCCTCAACGGGGGCCAAATGGCCCCTGCAGGGGCTACCATCTCCCCTGCAAGGCCCACATGGCCTCACCCCAGCCTCCTGATTGCTGCCCCACGTGGTCCAATCCCTCACCAGATGCTGCAGCCCCCCCAGTGACTGCTCCACCCAGCTCCACTCCTGCTCCCCCAGACCCCCAAATGGTTGCCCACCCATCCTCACCCCCCAACTTGCACCCCCAGGCCTCCATGGCTACCCTCACAACCCCAGGCACCATCACTTAAAAAAAACAAAACAGAAAAATAACAGAGAAAAAAAAAGAAAAATAGCCTCTTCTTACCTTAGAAGGGGTGGGGGAGCTCCAGGGCCTCCTGGCAGAGCCCCCCAGGCAGCACAGGTCACAGTTGGGGGAGGCAAGGGGGCCCAGGCTGGGGCCGCTGGGGCTGTCAGCCTTCCCCACACTGTGCAGGCAGGGCTCCAGTCAGCAGACAGCAGTTGGTAAGTCCTGGGGTTTTTTTGTTTGTTTTCTTAAACTATGGGGTGGGGGGGAAGGGATGAGGAGGCTTGGGGATGGGGATGGGCAGGGCAGGGCTCAGAGGGCTCAGGGGGAGGGCTGGTGGGGCTTGGGGCTGGCCACAGCAGAGGTCGGGGGGGCTGGTGGAGGAGGATCCAGTCTGGGCAGGGTCAGGGGGGCTGGAGGAATGGATAGGGCAATCAGGGGTCCCCCTGTAGGAGGGCACTAAGGCACCTGCTACTCATAAAGCAGAGATAATTACCCAGGTGCAGGTTGCTAGGGGCAACCAGAGTGAGCTAGTGACCCATACCTGCCAGCAGTCAGCTGACCGGAAGGGGCAGGGCCTGGCTCATATTTAAACCCCAGAGCTAAGGCCAGGTAGGGGGTTCCCTGCCAGCAGCACAGGGGAGAAGGAGCTCTCCTAGGTAAGAGTGGGGAGGCCTGACTGCAGAAACAGCTTCTGTCACTGCTGAGGATTGGAGGATTCCCTGGTATGGTTTGAATGATGTTATAGCAGGGGGTGCTTGCATTTCATTTGCTTTTTAAAACCTGGAGGTTTGGGTGAGGCTATTAGGGGATGGAGACCTTATTTTGGGGACCCAATCTGGAGTGGGAGCCCAGTGCCAGGGAGGGCTCAGCTTTGAGAGCATGGACCCTGGTGCCACTGGGGGTGCAGCTTTTGGGGCACAGATCCCAGTACTAGTGAAGGTGTAGCTTTTGGGGGCATAGACCGTGGTGCCAGTAAGGGTAGAGCTTTTTGTGGGGGGGCACAACCCCTGGCACCAGTGAGGGCACAGCTTTTGGGGGTATAGACCTTTGCACCAGTGACTCACAGAATGAGTCAGGGCTGCAGAGAGCCTGAGTGCCAGTAAGGGCACAGTTTGGGACAATACAAACACCGGTATTCAAGGGACAATTGTAAAAGGCTGGAGAGGCCTGGTGCACCTGGGGTTATGTTTTTGTTTGGACTGGTGATGTTGTGCCCTAGTTTTGAACTTATGGCCCTCTTGCGGCAGGGCCACCACCCATGCCTCTGAGCCAGGGAGTGCCATGCTCCAGAAAGGAGCAGGAAAGGGGTCCACAAGCTTCCAGGGACTGGAAAGGAAAGCTAGAGCCTTAGAGTCAAACCCTGGTTGGTGGATTTGGACAGGGAGGCCTAGCTAGAAGAAAAAAGGGGTCTGGCCATCCAAAGAGAGACCCCAACATACCCAGTATAATAGGCAGTCTCCTGCTTGCATAATAATTTCCATCAAGACGTGGCAGGAGAGATTAGGGCAAGACAGAAGAAATCCAAGAGGGCTCCAAGGCACCCCATTCAAGGCATGGATGACTATGAAGATGGCGCTGGGAAGGGTGACCTGATATACGCCCCCCCATGGTCCCCTGCCCCCTCCTCCAGCCCCCCCCAACCCCTTACTCACCAGCACTGGAGCCGTGATGCTGAAACACATGGCTTGGCCTGCCACGTATTTCAGCACCAGGGTGAGGGGTCAACCATAGAGATGCTCTGGCAGCCAGAGCATCTCCATGGAGGACCCAGCCTCTGGTTCCCTCAGCCTCCGGTTCCCCACTTTTTTAAACTTGTTTTTTTTAGACCCTTGGATATCCAGGGGTCTAATTTTCTTCCCATGCTCCCCTGCCTCAAAGGGGTTTGAGGCAGAGTAAGAAGCACATGCATACTTGTCTGGATGCACCCAATGTGGTAAACTGAAGAGCTAGAGCAGTAACTTAGAGTATTTTAAACTAAATCAGCTATTTTACAGTCATTTTGTTTTTATCTATGAGGAACTGGGTACAGTGGTTGATGCACACCTACATGTTCTGCTTGAAAGGCTTAAGAGAGATAGTTAGCCATGTTAATCTGAAACCATGGTCAATGCAACTATTTTGAATTCTACCAAATAAAAGATGTCTTGAAGAAAGGAAGAAATGAAACATGAAATGTCCTTAGATATTACTTTCCTGACGTCATTATCTTAAGGGTCACTGCTAGGGTGACCATCACAGAGGACAGTCCACTTGTCCTCTGTCCTCTATTGAAATGAAACCCAGCACCTTCTATGTCCTGAAGAGAAAAATAGATGACATAAAGGTGCCGGGTTTCGTTTCAATAGAGGACAGAGTAGCAGAAAACTGGAATATCCTCCATGATGGCCACCCTAGTCACTGCTTTTTGTTCATTTGCTAATTTCTGTAAATGGGAACCTTTATTTTGGTAGCACTAAGAACAGTGTGGATGCTAAACAATGTAGAACCTTTCATTGTAGTATATCTGGCTACTTTAAATGGATTTTCTGTGAATCCTGGTATATGTATCTAGGTTCTGCCTTCATATTCCCTTTGTGTTGAGATAGATTTTCTTTACTGTTAGTCTGCATTGTTGTAGTATTTCTTCTTTTTTTTTTATTTATTGGTCTTTGAGTGTTTACAAATAGCTGTGTAAACCTTGAACGCATTCAATATCCATCCTTAAAAGTTGCAGCTCTCCTTACGAAAAGTGTATGTGGAAAAGCTTTGAATTTCTTTTGTAAGACAATTTCAGCACTGTAAGAAAGACGCTGGCAGAAATGTGCAAGAGAGATTGCCACTAAAGCAAAACAAGTGTTTCCATAATGTTGTTACCCTATGACATTGTTGCAAGCAGTTTACTTTCTTTTATTGCTCAACAGAAAAAAAAACATTCAAACTCACATTTTTATTTCATAAACAACAATTCCAGAGAATTTAAACATTGAAATCTATTTCTACATGGCTTTCACTGGTAAACACAAAATATTTATATTAGGAATGTATGTACCAAAGGAACTGGCAACATGGATTCAAGGTTAGTTTTAAGACTGGTATAAATGGTCAGCTTTATACATTGTCTCCACTGTATAAAGAAAAAAATGAAAGAAAAACCTAAAATATTTTGTAAAATTCTGCAACATTATGTATTGTAAACTGTACTGTCCCAGATCTCTTTTTCCTACTGTCTCACAATTGTGTCTGTATTTTGAGGCCCACATGATTCCTGGCTTGATTTCTCTATGCCACCCTACAAAGCTACTATCCTCTTTTCATACAAAGCCATGTCCCCTGCTCTCATTGAGGGATGGCACCTAGCCTGGTGGGGAAAAAACCTATCATGATCCATAAGAGACTCTGATCTTATGATTATGAAGGCCTGGGGAGGCTCAGTTGACTCAAGATACTGCACCACTAGTTACACCTCAAAACAGGATAATTCCTTTCAGATTCTGCTATCATGGCTCTTTCTGGTTGCTTTTTTTATATAAGAATCCCCCAGCTTGAAGCCCCCCAGGCTATTCTAGGAGAGAATAGAAAAGGCCTGTAACTATGGTCTAAAGAACAAGGTGAAAGAGCTGATGTGCAGTTCCCAGCCCCTCCTGTGCATGCACCATTACCTCATGGAGAGTTCTTCATTTAAATCCCAGAAAAAAGAAAGATGTTGATATGAAGGAAATTCATAACCCCAAAACAGAGGAAATCTTGAAGTGCTATCAGAGGGCATATGTAGATGACACTTTAAAGCAGATTTAAAATGGGTTAAATGCCTTTTGCACTGCTTGAATGGCATTGCTGTTTGCACATTCAGCAGCATATTGCACATTAATTCCAGCCGCTGTAGCACATTTGGCAGCGTGATGCACCTTCAGTGACTCTGGGACACAACAAAAGACTTTGGGGCACTGAAAAGTAAAACACTTCCAAGGAGTTTTAGTTTCCTACCTGACAGCCATGGAGGGAAGCACTGGGCTCCGTGCGGCTCAGGGGCTGTGCAGGCAGACCTTTCCAGACAGCCTGGCAGCAGCCCAGGAAGGCAGACTCCACAGGAGGAGGGGGAAAAAAAAAAAATGCAGGCTCTTTTCCCTGGAGCTGCCTGCCTGAGCTGCGCAGGGGCCTAGTGCTTTCTTCCACGGCTCTGGTGCCCCCCAGGACCACCCAAGCCAGGTGCCTATGGGCGGTTGCTGTCAGGGGCAGGGAGGGGTGGTACTGCTGCCACAGAGAGAAGCACCAGCCCCACTACATCTCGGGGACCCCTCTGCCCATGAGCAGCTTGCTCTCCCCTTCCTGCTGCTGGAGAAGCAGGTAAGGATCAGGCAGACACAGGTGTATGTGACTTGGGGGTTTACTTCATCCTAAATTGAAGTGGTGTTTTTAAAAAACTACCACTTCAATTTTAAGAAAATTAACACCCCCGTGTCATGTACAAATGCCCATAGTGCTCTCTCTGCTTCCTCTTTCCAAGGCTGTAGTTTTAGCATTGTTAACCACACTGTCTAGAAGCTGGAAAGTGAACAAGAGTTTTCTGAGTGATTAGGCCTATTGGTGAAATCCTGGCCCCATTAAAACGAAATGGAGTTTTTCCATTGAGTTCGTTAGCATCAGGATTTCACACCATTTGGGGGGAACTGCAAGTTAACATGCTACTTTAATGGAGGTACTTCTATGGAGGAAGAGGTATTGATAGTTGCTGGCTCATAAAATGTTCTGTTACCCCATTTTTATGGCTTCTTGAAAAATCTGGCAATTTTAACCATGCTGAGAATACTTCTCCATATAACTCTGTGTTTCTTCCTAAATGATTGCATTTTTAAAGTTTGAGGAATATGTAGATATTCATTTGCTCTAAAGACAACTGGCTGGAGTTAGATCATAATTATAAAGTTTAAATGGAAATTTACAGAAAAACATCACCTAATGTGTCACTGCCTTCAAAACTGCATGTGTGTGTTTAACTATGATAGATTCAGTCCCTATAAGGATTTGAATCAATAAAACATTCCATTTAGGCAATCAAAATAGGAATATAAAATATAAACTAAATGATCCCCCCCCATCTTCACTACCAACCTCCACTTAACATGAAATCTAATCAATTAATACACCCATTTGAATTTTAGTATGGAATTCACCTGTAATCAGTAAATAAAGGATGTATAAGGATCTTTACAGGAATCACCAACTAATTTAAATATTTTGAACAGAAACATGCTCAGGTCTTGTCTTTACTGGGATAACAGATGTGTTCTTACCACATGTTGGATAACCCATTGAATTAACACATTGTAAAAATCTAGTGAAGACAAACAGGTTGTGGTTTTCATCTATGTTAGACGGTTGAGGCAAGCTCCAGGCTCCTCCTTGTGATTTAAATCAGCCTTTTAACAGTATAAAAATTGCAAGCTTCTGTTTTAGGAAGATGTGTGGACTAACAAATGAAGATCATGCCTGTTCTCCTTCTATCAAAGTTGAGATTCTTCTCATTTCTGGTAACGATTTCAGGAACAACTTGTTCCCATCTCAGTAATAATCACCTGAGTTACTCTTCATAAACTTAATTTAAACTTTTAACAGCACATCACTTCCTCCTCTCTCACTGAGGCCTCTGATTCCTTCAGGGAAGTAGTAACAGCATCCTAAACTCAAGTATAGCTTGGAATAGCTCAACTACAAATGAATTGGGAATTCAGTTTCATGCACAGAGGTGTGCAGCAGTATTAGGCTCTTGCGTAGCTGCAGTGTCCCCAATATCTTAAATGCAATGGAAACTTACAGTCAAAACTTTTGGAGTCTTTAGGTTCCTGTAATTTCTGTCAGTTTTTTTATATAAGCAGTATGAGAGTAAAATATTGTTTTGGGGGCACTGCAAATCCTGATACAGAACTACAGTACACAGGTAGGAGATTTCTAATTTTCCATTGTATTCAGATCCTCCTTATGGTCCAAGAACCACATGAAAATAAAACTACAAGCTGTCAAACAAATATACTGTAATGCAGTTTCTGGTAAGGTCTTCAATTAGTAGAGGCATAGAATATTTCATTTCTGCTTATGCTGGATAATGTGTTGACTTGAGATTTTTGAAGCTCTACCTGGATAGTTAAATCAAGGTCCTGCATTGTGAATTATATGGGATTTTCTGACTGGTGTCAGGAGGCATGGAATCAAACCTTAATATTTGTCCTCATGGGTCCCAAAGTTAAATACCTCTCAATTATTTGTTTCAAAAGGGAGTGGATGATGAAGAATCCAATAAGTAAAGTAATGATTCAGTAAAGTTAAACTGTATTGGTTATGGCACAAAGCCACTCTAAGTAAGAATCTAGTCTTGTAAGACTTCCTAGTAAATGCATAGTCATGTTGGAATGTAATTGTAATTTTAATCTGAAAAGACCTATTAACACTTTAACATAACTACTCTCTTTTTTGCTTAAAAATGCTGTTTGTCCTGAAAATAGTGAAACTTCTGATGTCTCCATGGTGAGCCAACTAGAATTACTAAGTAAACTTTGCAGTTTGCAGAAGAATGTCCTATGTCACCTTTAATGTGAGGTGAACTAGGTCACAACCTCTGGGTCAAATGTCACAGTGAATTATTATAATTGTAATTTATGGTAAAACCTAGCATAAGTTTAGGAAACCTGTCAGTACATATCATGAAGCAGAAATAAATTATAGTTTGTCATAAATGACAGATTTCAGTTTAGGTGCTTCGTTTTCACTCTGACTGCGTCAGACCTTAAATCCACCCAGCAATTAACTTTATTCACATTAATATTCAGCAGTGTTGACAAGACTGACATAGTAAAACTGGGTTTGCATAATAGTAAAGACAGACTGATGTAAATTTATTTTATTGTCTGATAATTCACTGTTGAGTGGTAGAGCTTGATAAGTGGAGAACAAAGCTGTTGACTCTGGTGTTGACTTATTGTGCCAGAAAAGGACTCTTAGTTTCTATTTTTCTTGATACACATTTTGTTTGGAAATAAATAGTAATTTTGCCTAAGAGATCACTAAAAGTGACATTAATACATTAACAGAATCCTGTTCTGTTTTGTACCCTCACTTGTACATGTGGCTGTTCCTTGAAAAATCTGTATCAATTTTGCCAAACCCTTTTCCAGGATTCTGATCAATCAGACCCAGCTGGACCAAGAACTTGAGCCATCACACCTACCCCTGGCTAACAAGAGTGCTATAATTTTCTGTGAAGGCAAGCACCTGGATTGGCTGCTGAAGGTACCATGCACACTTTTAAGCATATCTGCAGCCTTGGTTTCCAAGTACACCTTGACGCAGCCTCAGTCTGTGGCAGGCCTTGTATTCACTGCTTCTGCTGATTCTCTTGGCTCCTGACTCAGCTTTGGCTCTTCCTGACCCTACCGTGGCTGTTTCCTAGAACTAAGCACTGTCTATGACCCCTGGTTTCTGATCTCAGTTCACTGCTGGATTACCTGTCTTGGATTTTGTCTCTCGGTCCTCCTGGAACTTGGTCCTTTTGCCCCAAGCCGCTGACCCAGACCCCAACTCAATGCTCTGGTAATCTGTGCTCCCACATTGCAGACCTCTTAATTGCCCATAGGGGCCTATCTGCAGACCTGGCTGTCTATGGCCCTGCAAAACCTTCACAGCAAGGCATGCCTCACAGATGCACAGTGTTTTAGGAGAATGGATCTACCACTGGACAGATTTCTGTGGGCAAGATACTTTACAGGGGTTACAAACCCAGATTACAGCCCTACAAGCCTGAAGTACCCTGCTCCTGGGTCCACTAGTACAGCCAGCCCACTCATCACTCCCCAGACCCTGAATTCCCCTACCTCCCAAGTTCAGTGTGGACCCCACTGCTTCTAGGTGTTCATTATCAGCAGGGATTCAGGTTTTCTGTTCACTGTGGAAAAAATGCAGGTTTTTTTCTTTTTAAGGAGAAAAATGTGGATTTTCTCCTTTAAAGGAGAAAATTGTGTAAAACAATGGGTTTTCCCCTTGCAGGCTGGCAGAATTGCAGCCTGCAAGGGGCTGGGGGAGTGGGAGAAGGGCATCACAGGGATGCCACATGGATATGCACACACAAACATGCATGTGGCAGCCAGGCAGCATGGAGAGCAGCTCCTGAAACTCCCCACAGGTAAATTGGGAGCGGGGGAGGGATTGAGTCTTCCACAGGGAGGAAAGGATTGGGCAGGGTTGAGGCTGGAAGTGCTGCCCAGGTGGGGTGGTAGATGGGACATGGGGCCTGGGACTGGGGCAGGAATGCTCTGGGTGGGGAGAAGGAAGGAGCCACAGAGTTTCATAGACTTCATAGACATTGGGACTGGAAAGGACCTTGGAAGATCATTGAATCCAGCCCCCTGCCCAAGGGGCAGGAAAAGTCTCATCCAAGAGTTTGGGGGGAGGAGGTGGATTCCCTGCCACTGTGTGCACTCCCTCAGGGGGCATGGAGGAGCATATGCCCCTCATATTTGTGCACCAGGCAGGGGCAGATGCAGGCTGCCTGCTGCAGGCTCAGAGCTCCCCAAACTTCCCCTGGGGGCCTCTGCAGCCCAGTGGGTGGGACCCAGCACAGCAGGGTGGAGAAGGGTGGGGAGGCTTGGTGCTGCTGCCAGGTGCCCCATGCTGCCATGGCAAGCCACCCCTGTCCTGAAGTTTAATAACGTATCAATGATATATTTATTTTTGTCTCTGTCCTGAAACTTCCCTTCAGATATGGACAAGGTTGAACAGATAATTATCCTTTTAAGTGGTTATGCCTGGCCTGGGTTTCCCCATTTCTGTACTTAGCAGATCCCCCTCCTTGTCAAATTGAAGATTGTATCCAAGCCATGGTCCATACTGCAAAGCAAGCCTTCCAGACCCTTGGGGAGTGGCACTGTCCAGTATTAAGCGATGCTGGTGAGTTTTGGTGGATGGTTGCCGACATGAAATGGAAGAAGGTGGCCCAACCCTTCCACTTTCACCATGGGCTGCAGGGCCACATTAAAGATGAGTTGGCCTGGGTGGAGATCCCAGGTAACTTGGACAGACTTATTGACCTCAGTATCCATACGAATGACCAGAGGTAACAGGAGTGTGGGGCCATATCTCAGCCTCCAGGGTTGGCTAGGACCCTGGCAGAGCCAACATGGCCCCCATTGGAAGCCATGCAGATAGACAGAACAAGAAAGAGACTTCCCTCAGAAGAGAAGGCTCCCCATTGCACCCCATAGAGCATCTTCCTAAATGTGGAAGGGAGTCAGGGCATTTTGTTTAGACCTGCCCAATGAAACGGATACCCACCTCTTCTTGGGGAAAACTCCCCAGCCCATTCTCACTAAAGGGGTGAGTCCCACACCTGCCACTGGTCATTCTGCCAGCCCCTCCAACTTGCATTAGACTTTCAAGTGCCACCAAGCCCCAAGACTCACCATTCCTAGTCACACTTTGCCTACCAGTCCACATTGGGCATCTCTGTTCTGGCTCTCTTAGATACTGGAGTCTCTGGTGATTTCATGGACTTTACCTTTACAGAATAACATCAGGGTCAGGCCAAAAGAGAACCCTAAAGAAGTAGAAATCATGGACAGATCCATCCTCTCCTTAGATTACATTGCTAGTGGCACTAGAACAGTATAAACATTCATTGGATCTGTGCCTAGAATTTGACTTTACCATAAAATCATAGAAAAGAAGGGTTGGAAGTGGCCTTAGGAGAGGTTATCTAGCCAAACCCCCTATTTATGGCAGTATCTCTGTCTAAACCATCTTAGATGAATGCTTGTCTAACCTATTCTTAAGAACTTTGGAAACAACCCTCACACACAACTACCAGGCAAAATTCTCAAAACATCAAAACACCCTTTAACTTTCCACATGTAAAGGACAGGGACAACAGCACTGATCACTGAACTGTAGCATTGGTCTCTCATTTCCTTTCTTTTTGACTCCTTGATATTTATAACTTGGCACTTAAGAGTACCCTTCTGTGCTATGGGCCAACCAGATCCAAAAACCAGATTTGAAAACAGGTTTTCTATTTCTTACCACAGCCAGCATTAAGTAAATAGGACAGCACTCCCCCTCAAAAAAATTTCTGGGCCATAAGCAGAAGACAGCCATGGACAAATCAAGTAGGTCTGCTCTAAAAATGCCTGCTGAATTGCGACCTATATGCAAGATGGGTAGGGAATCCTTAGTTCCACCAGGATTTAGACATGAGCTAGGATTCATTTATTAGGAATTATCACATTTTCTTACATATAACATGCCCCTTTCCTTCAAAACCAGCTGCTGGGAATTTTAGTGTTCATTGCATGCTAGAAATATGGTGATACCAGTTTCTGCCTGTTGGGAAGGGAAAGTGAAAGTAAAAATCTAAAAGCCACTCACCTAGAGCAGAATCATGAGGGTAGGTTCCCTGGCTGCTGCTACTCAGTTACTATAAGAAAAAATCTTTACTTCTTCATTCTTCCTTTTGAAACCAAGGTACATATTATGTTCCAGGACTTCTTGTATGTAAGAATATACAGTACTGTATATTGTTTTTTCCATGTGCTCTGACCAAACAAACAAAACATTTATGCACCTGCAGAACTTTAGGCCCCTTCTAGGTTAGGCAGCTGCCTATCAAGTGCTTGGGGTAATCTCAGTAAAGCCCAAATGCTAGTTTTGTCGTTTTAGGTGTCTTTTTGGATCTAACTTTTAGTTACTTTTTGTTAACTCCTTCACAGAGTAACAGGAGACAGACCAAAATTTAAGAAACTGTGATGATAACAAACAAGGGAGATACATGAGTGTGTAAGCTCCTGAAAGTCCACCTAACTTTTATTTAATTAACTATATTTCAAATTAACACTGAAGGCCCACAGAATTTACCCACAACTTTTTAGTTATAAGGCTAGTATATAATGAAGCAACTATGAAATAAAAGTATGGAAACATTTGGATTTCTCTCTGCTGCCGATGCTGACATTTCTACATTTCCCTAAATGTAATCCTTGTTCTTTTTGTTATAAATACTGTCATATGTTTCCCATATTGGAGAGGCATTGCACCTTAGAAAGTTATGATTTTGACATGAAAGATTCACAATCAACAGATATTTGAACAATCTTTGCAAGTGACTTTTAAATTAATGTAATTTGTTGGATTCTTTATAAAAAAATGTTTATCATGTCATGTAGTGAAGTCAGATCAGCTGGTCTCTCACTTGGTAAGCTTATTCCTTAGACACTGTAATTATGCAGCCTGCATATGTAGCAATATAGCTCAGCTAATAGAATTTATAGCTGAGGAAAGAAGTGGATAGGGCCATTCCAGTGAAAATGAGGTAAAAAAGGCTACCTGAAAAGTGCAAGCAAAGTGGAAAATATAAATGCTAAGCAGAGAAATGAATAGAGCTTCTGAAAGGGATATGTCACAAAAGTGATAGCATAATACTTTGTACAGTACATAATATTCACATGGATTTCAAATTAAAAGCAAGCAGTGACAAGCATCTTCAGAGTGCTTTGCATAACCAGATATTACAAACAGTTAAATCTTCAGATAAGAAAGACAACAGGGCTAAGGACAGAAATTACACATAAACTGGTATAAGGGATAATAAACCAGTTCAAATCTGTGATACAACAGAAGCTCAGTGCAAATAAACCACTTTCAAAATTTAGTTTAAGATAAAACTGGATGAATTTAGTTCCATACTTCAATGATTTAGGTTATATCAGTTTATTGAACGTCTGTCCCAGAGCCTCTCCAGATTCAAATTAACTCACAGTCCCCCAGCATCCCAGATTGCACCTGCCCTACAAACCCTGACTCAGGGTGTGCGGGCTAGGTTTAGTCCAAGCTATCTTCCTCCAGCTCAGCAGGGAGGAGAGCTGTAAGGCCCTCCTCACCCAGCCCAGTTTCTGGCTTGGGCCACTGCAGGCATGTGGCTGCATTTCCAGAATTAAAAGTGAATGTCGGTTCACTTGCTTATCTGTTCAATGTACGCAGCTTACACTTACTTGTGAAAACTGAATCAATTCAGCCTTGGGCTCTTGGGCTGTCTGTACTTAGTGCAAAAGCACAACAAATGGTGAGTGAGTTATTTTCTGTAAAAACACTAGAATAAATGCATTAAAGAAATTAAAGAATAGAAAATTACCAACTTGGTCTTGTTTACCATGCCCTAGACTAGGGGTGGCCAATGTGCAGCACATGGTCTACAGGCAGCCTGTGGGTACATGGCAGATCAGGATGGGGACAAGCAGCACAGTAACAGATAGGTCTGGAAACAGAAAGCAGAGCAGCAGGTAAAGTAGGGAGCTTTAGGGAGGAAGCAGAAAGCAGAATAGCAAATCAGGCAGAGGGGTAGGGGGGTATTAGAGTGCCAGTCTTGGAAGGTACAGGGCTAATTTGCGGCATACCTACTAAAAGCTAGGCCCCTACTGTCTTAGCACAGTTAACAGCATGGTTATAAACAGTTGTTTAGAAAGCTCTTTGAAGAATATGCATCACACTTTATTCAAATCAATTGAGAAAAATGACCTGAAAGAGCTGTTGAAAAATTATTTTGGGCTTAGTGTTGCGGCAGACTAGACAACAGATGCTGGAGGCCACTGTATTCTAAATATTGTTGCGGTGCCATGTTACTCTTTTGCAAACACTTCCTGATGACTTAGGGACGACAGTTTGGAACCTAAGTGTCTTTTAATAGACTAAGTTAGCCTAGAAACAGTACACTTCATGACAGTGAGTCAGGAAGCAGTGAAAACTTTTCAGAAATACAGCATTTCTTTTGTGACATTTTCTGTTTTTGTGACAATCCTGTATCTGAAAAAAAAAGTGGGAACAAAAACTGAAGACTGCTATTTCTGAATGTAGTATATGATTTGCACAGTGTGTTTGCTCACTTTAATTGGTATTGTATGATAAAAAATGTTTGTAAACATTAATGAACTTGTTATTGTAATAAAGTGAATCTTAATGGCTGTCCTTCCCAGAAGGCACATTTCAGTCAGTACATGCAGGCAAAAGGAAAGTACCCACGATGCTTCCTTCACCAGTAGTCAGAAAGGGAAATAGTTGGGTTAAAACTAATTTTTATGCCTGCCTCTTCCAGAATTACATGCAATTTTTTAAAAAGGAAAAAACCCAAACAAACCAGGAGCAAAGTTGAAGTTCAGTAGCCAAGGATAGCTTCCTCATGTGGTTCATCAGAAAAACACACAGAGATTTCTGCAAGTAAGTATTTGCTCCAAAGATAACGTTATCTTTTTTGCTTATGGAAAACTATTAATTGGATTATCTAAAATGGCAAGCAACGTGGCTGACCTTTCCAGCTGAGACAATCTTATAGTCAAAGAAATATAAAATAAAGATCATTTGAGAAGTCTATTGGTGCCTGTTAACACCACAGAAAGTAAGAAATAATTTTCTTCTTACAAAGATGTCTTGTAAGATGACAGGCACAGAATCAACAACTTCACCATGTAGAACATGCAAACTGCAATTCTACATGTTAAATTAACACGCAAACATTTCAATAGTAAGTTATTTTAATTCTGTTAACAACCTAACCAGTAGCATAACAGGGTAGGGAGACGGTGACAGGAGCAGTAGCCCTGGATACTACATTTCGCATGGGGCACAAAAAACAGCTGTTGCTACAGCTGGCTGTACCCTACTGCCAGCAGTGGGGCAGCCCTGTGTCCCATGCTCCAACACTGTGTTTTGTACATTCAAACAAGTACCTAACCTCATCACCAGAACTGAAGACAACTTCCTACATCTCAAAACGCAAAACCTGCCAACTATCTCCAGTACCCCCACAAACTGCACACTAGAATCTATAAAAGACAACAAAACCCAACTACCTGAGGAGGCACATTCCTCACCAAAAAAACCACTCTGCCTCCAGTCTTTCAGGCCTGATCCTAAGAGGAAACAAATTACAATGCAAACCACTTTTCAAAGCTGAGTCTATGACCTGCACTTCATCAGCCTCCTAGGTAGTAGGTACAGAAACTCATGGACTCAATATACACAGTGGAGTTCTGGCATACTGAGACCTGCTGGACATCTGACACCCCAGCCAGCGCTGCACTTTTACCTGCACTAATACATCCCCCTTTCTACCCTACACCCCACCTCAGCCTGTCCCTCACCCCTTGATGCCTCTATTTTCATTTTCACTGACCGGCTTTCTTGCCTGCATTGCTGTCCAGGCCAGCCTCTGGCTTCTTTACTATCCCTTCCATCCAAGACCAACTGCAGGTACTTCCTCAGCCTGACAAAGGGGTTTTCAACTCTAAAGCTGCCTGAGGCTGGGGTCTGGTGCATTTGGACTCAGTATTGAAGCCATGCCCATGGCCCACATTGACAGTGACTGGTGTGGAGGAGACCGGCTAGTGCTGCTGCTGGTGCTGGCACTGGTGCTGGAAGTGCTGACATGGGAAAGTGGATCCCACTCTTCCACATCCCCTCACCTCTCCACTTCAGCCTCCCTGACTTTGTTGACCAGCACCTGCATCCAGTGATTGAGAGTTTTGGTGCTGCCAGTACACATGCTCCCCTTCAGCTCAAAATGCTCCCACACTACACTACTCCCCTGCTTCTGGGCTGAGGGTGAGGGTCCTCCCTTATCCTCGTTCTTAGCAGGCTGAGGATCAACATCAGGAAGAGCTGCTTCAGCTCAGCCACTTGCCTCCACAACCTCAGCCTCCTCCAAGGTGCAGCTTTCCAGAGGAGACCTGGGTCTAGGGAAATTTGACGGGTGTGGAGCACAAACTCTGATTCCCTCTCAGTCTCCAGAATTGCTTGATCCAGTGGGCTCAGCATCCCTGGTTCCAGCTCCAGCTCCTCCTCTGGCAG
>JAGPOW010000304.1:49506923-49542333 GCA_030014935.1 Caiman crocodilus | reverse complement strand
ATCTTCAAGAGTAGATTGGATAGATACTTGGCTGGGGTCCTGTGACCCTGGCACTCATTCCTGCCATTGGCGGGGGGTCAGACTAGATGGCCTGCTCTACGCCCCTTCTGACCCTAGATACTATGATACCCATGTTGAAGTTGTTTGTTTTTTAAAGAAATCAATGTTGATCATCAGATCTACTTATACATATAATATAATGGACCATACTCAAAGCCAAGGAACACTTTCATTGTTCTTAAGGGGCTTTGGACAAAACCTAGTGTTGTAGCTTTTCCCAAAATGGGAACTTTTAAGGATGCACTTCTTCCCATGAAATTGGATAGAGAAGTCATTGCAGGTCCTCTAAGTATCTCCTCTTCTGCCAAGAAGCAACAGAGAACCTGGTCCCATCCTTCCCCAACATAGCACCTAAGGCCTTGTGAGGTGGGGTGATGAACATGAGTCCAAACCTTGACTATAGACCCAAGAAGACATGTGAGGGAGAGTGAGTAACAGATATTTCAGGATTCATGCAGTTTAGTAGGACAACAGTATAGATCAAAACTTGTCACCTGCCTCAGTGTTGTCTGATTGTAATGTTCTAGATGCATTAGACAAGAAGTGAGTTTTGAAAAGGGGTCCATATACTGCTACAAAGTCTTATTACCTATTTGATCAAGAGTTAACTTTTGTGTTATGTAAGAAGCAGGTGTGAATAAAACATGTAGGTTTTAGTAAATTATGCTCTTCCCAACAGGATTTTATGCAGTCATCTTCTGTTAGTTTTCAGTTTGTTTTTATTTTGAGATGGCACGTTGTTTGATACAGTAAATTAAGTCTGCTGTCAACCATAACATTTAATTTAAAATAAGAATTTACAGAAAGCAAACAAAAATACAGGAGTACATGACATTCTTAAAGCTAATGGAAATTGGATATTTTCAGCAAGTTAATCATTGTGCTACAAAATTCTGCAGCTGTAATGTTATTGATTGCTTTTCTATGTCCATCCTATATGGTCACCAAAATATTCTCTATTCCCCTGAAAATTTTCCTTCATCAAAAACTAATAGGGTAGTTTCAGGGATATTAATTGTAGCCGTGTTTGTCTAAAGGCATAGGCAGGCAAATCTCTTAGGGTAGAGGCAAGGTCTCTTATTAGACCAACTAAAATAGGTGCAAAATAATAATTTTTCTTTGCAGGCTTTCAGGCCCAAACACCCTTTTTCAGGCAAAGGAGAATTCAAAGGTTGAAAAAATTCTCCCAGGTAAAAAAGAAACTTCATCTTGCACAAGGGACCTGAGAGATGGTAAGATGTAAAAGTCTATTTGTAAAAAAGCTGCTCTGTGAGTGTGCAAATTTAGCACAGACAAAGGCTGAAGCAGACTGGTTACCTGAAGGTGTCAGATGGCAGGCAAGGTGTTGAATTTTGCTTCTTCCTTGTTAGGTTGTGAAGTTTGCATTTCAATGAAATCATTTCATTACAATAGGGTAGGTTCACGTTTGAAGGTACTGAAGAAAGAGTAGCAAACAGTGCCAACTTTTTTTCTTATTTAAGTTGTTCCTATGACAAAGATGGAATGTAGAATAACTGTCAGGTTTTTTCCCTTGTGCCATTGACTGTTCCCCTTCCCCAGCTCTGTGAACCACAAGCACAATGTAAAAACAGCCAGAAAGGCAGAAACCTTGAGCTGGGATTTAAAACAGACACAGAGAGCATCTGTCAAAACAAAGTGCTTGAGCCCAAACTAAATAATGAGTGTTACACTGCTATGAATAACTACCATATTTTTATTCAAAGCTTTTTAGACTAATTACTACAAGTTTTTGCTGATGTTATGAATCAGCATCAAAGACAAGACCTTAGACAGAAGCATTATCCGATAAGCTGACACATTAATAATCTATTTTTTCAGATGCAATTTACTTTAACCTGACTTTTAGTTCTGATATACTCAAGACTTTTTGATACTGTTATCAGGTAGTTTGACCTAGAAGCTAAAATGGAAAATATTGCCTCAGACATCAGTGCAGTTCTAAGCTTATTTGATATTTAATATGCATTGGGAGTTCAATGCGCTATTTTTTCTTTATTTTCTTTAGCAGGATCTTCTGCAAGAACTAAAAAGCTGAGCTCTGGAGCTACTGTTTGTGATCTCCCAGTACTTATCTTTAGGCTTCTTTCATCTGTTTTATTTTACCAGGAAAACCAAGTTGTGAACCCTGTCATGATTGTTTTGTGTTAGTTGTGCACTTTCTTTAATGGCCATTGCAACAGGCACCCACCTGGCTTACCTGCCTGCAGTGTGGATGCACTTTCTGGCCTTACTCTACATGCCCCATAGCCTTATGCTGTACTCCAGGCTGAACTCAGCCACTGAACCCTCTCTCGCACAATACTCTAGCCCTCCACTGTACACTCTACTCTATGCATGCCTGTCCGGTCACTAGGGCCACCCTCTCTGCCCCCTCACTGGGGCCACGGGGTCCTTTCCCTCTATGGGGCTCAGGCAGTTACCACCATGCCTGGCCCCCCTAACTCTGGGATCTTCCACCCCATGGCCTCAGATGGATGCCACCATACCTGGTCCTACCACTGGGGTCTTCCACCCTGTGGGCTCAAGTAACCTCTCTCTGGGCTTGCCTGGTCCTACTCCTCTCCAGTGCTAATAACCCGCTCGCAGGCAGGGGCTGGAGTTTTCAGGCACCGCTACTCACCTTTCACTAGGGAGGTAACTGGCCTGGCATTTCTGGGGAACTGTCCCACCACAGACAGTCCCACCAGGCCACCCTTCCCAGCAAGCTGTAGTTTCCAGTCATACCCAGGACCAGGAGCCCCTTACCATCCCCATAGCTCCTGCCTTTACCTCCAAGCTGTTCCTCAGCAGCCAGTATTGTCTCTCTGGACACTGGCAACAAATTGCTACTCCCTCTCTGAGGGCCTGGGTTAAAATAGGGGATGCTATTCCACCCCGTCCTCCAATCCCATGGCCCTCCTAAGGTCACGTGCTAGCCTCATCAAGGCTAGCACACACCTGCCAGCTGCCTTGCTGCTGACTCCAAATTCTTAAATTGGCAGGCACCAAAGGTACTGTGCCACAAACAGGTTACCAAGAGAGGTTGTTGAAACTCCTTCCTTGGAGGTTTTTAAGACCTGGCTAGATGAAGCCTTGGCTGGGATGATCTAGTTGGGGATGATTGTGCTTTGAGCAGGAGGATGGGCTAGATGACCTCCTGAGGTCCCTTTCAACCTAAATTTTCTATGATTTATGTGTACTCAGAGCAAATCTCTGTTTATGCAGAAACAATACAACTTCCAGTCTTTCTTGCAGTTGCCTCTCCTACTTTTCAACTGTTCCCTTCAGCTTTCTGCTCTCTCCCTTGTAGTTTTAAGCTCCCAGTGGGATAGTCCTTCATTAACCCAGTGTCCCTGGGCTTCTTCAACTGGGTGAACTGTTCCCCCTTACAGCAAGAGACTGTCCTGGTTCAGCTCTTGAAAACTCAGTTCAGATTTTGTTTACTACTGAACCAAGAGAGAGTTTCTCTTAATATCTGTCACCTTTAACTTGACCTCTCTCTACACAAATATTGCCCATGTTCACTGAAGAGTTGTTCACATGACTTTTTATTCTGAAGTATTTGGTGTGGGAGTTGCATAGAAGACAAGTGCCACTTTTTCTACATACCTTTAAAGTGACTTCAGTTCTTCGAAATACTTCCCACAGAAAGCATTATCCTTGTCTTACAGCTGAGGAAATGGAAACAAAGGTAAACTGACCTGTGTAAGGTCACACAGTGATAGTAAATCTGCAGGTCCTGTTGTGTACCTGTGTAATTGTAACACACTATCCCTAGCCATTTAAACTTGAGTTTGTAGCAGAGCTAGCCCTGTCTGGCTTTAAGCCCAGCCATTATCTCATCTCTAGGTGTAGATTTTTACCATACTACAGCATTTAAAACCTTCTGTCTTTTTCTTCTTTGTTTAGTACTTTCAGTTTATAATGTGCTTCGTGCCCCTGGAGGCTGCGGGGCCACGGTGACTGCCCACAGGCAGTGGCAGCAGCGGCAGTGGTAGGGGCATGGTGGTGAGCAGGGAGTTCCCGCAGGTGGCTGAAGTGGTGTCAGCAGCAAGGGTGCAGGGGTAGCAAGCTGGCAGGATCAGCAGTGGCCACCAGTGTCAGTGATGCCCAAAAATGCTGCCAGCAGTGTCAACAGCGAGCGGGATGGGGTGGGGTGGTGAGTGATGACTGCCTACAGATGCCACCAGCAGCATCAGTGGTGCTTCTCTCAGGGGGTGCACCTTCAATCTCAGGAGAGATTGTACCTGTGTGCAACCCCTTCATATTGCCAATGGTGCCTATCAGGTTCCAAATTTGTCACCTGTAATTCATCTCCTTTGTCCAGAAATTTCTGAGTACTGCTACCTGCCCTCTTCCTAACACACTCCCTCACCAAAATTATCCCAAGTGAACTCATTTACCTTCTGGAGAGGCAGATGCCATTTGATTACAATAAATGCAAGGATCCCCTAGATGAGTGCCACCATCTAGTACAGAAGCTACATTATCCTTAGAATCTATTTTAATCTTTACTTGACATTGGCAGTCAACTGAAGTCAATGGCATAACTTGTATGCTTGCATCTGTATATTGGGGTTCAAGAGTACAAATCACTCACAAAAATAGCAGGTGATTAGTAAAAATATGAGATATACCAGATAGTTATGATTTGAGTGTAATTAAATTCTCTTCTCTAATGGAGACTCAAAAAGGACAAAACTATGGGAGTTTTTTAGTACATATGCAAGGGAAGGTACAAGTAGTTTGGTATCCCTAATTATGCCCATTAGTCAAGGCCTAGCTATTATTGCTTCTCTTTTGGTTCTCAAGCACACATTTCAGCATTAAAACAAAGGGAACACAGTGGTACTATGCCATTGCTTGATAAGCAGTGCTAGCATTGTGACAGGGTTTTCGGTTAAAGTTTTCTAACACTCATAAGTGCATGGGAAAGCTTTGATGCATGGGGAAGTCTTTGAGATAATCCTTGTCTGGCTGGTTGTGCCCTCCCCATATCTCCACCTTCATGGGCTAATCAGAGCTGCTGAAAATGCAGATTGGTTTCTCTTTTACAGGGAGGACAATGAAACATCTACTTCATCCTAATTTCCCCAAGTGAAGACAGAGTTCTTTAAAGTTCTGCTCCTAGAATAAGGAAGAGAAGGTGCGACTACCGGTTGCACAGCTCCTGTGCTGCACTTCCGTCCAAACTGGAGGATATGAGAAAACAAAAAGATTCCTGCTAGAGATATCAGGAAAGAAATGTCTCTAGGCCCCTGATCCGGTAAGAAAGCTTCTAAGATAGCCCTCCCCATCCTTACCCAGGCAGTCCAGAGGGGAGAACCTTTTAAGGCTGAAGTGGGTGTTGGGCATTCAGTGATTCTGGGCATGTCTACATGTGTATATTAACCTAATGCACTAAACTCCAACATGTATCACACTGTTAAAAGGGAAAGGAAAGAACATAATTAAGGTAATGAGTTCACTCCTCCTAAAATGAATATGGACTTGAAGAACTTTATCTACCTGGTGTTGGTCTGCAGACCAACCCTACCAGACATTAGAATAATTAATTCACACCACACTTGAAACAACCAATCACATTGTACATCAACAAACCAAACAAGATCAACAGCAAGGTATAATATGACAACAACAACACAGTAAAACCACTTGTACAGCAGACAACAGCAATACCAATAACACAAAGATAGGGACACAAGAACCCTGCAGGTGGTGCTACAGAGCAAACAATCTCTGTGTCATACACGCCCCCCTGTTGACAGACATGCCATATTCTTTTGCAATCAGCACATGCAAACTCTTAAGCAGGCCACAGATCTCTTCTCAGATCTGCTTTAACACCCAAGACACCACTCGTCCAGTGTAATGGACAACCCCAGTCCTCACTCACTCTGAGGGGAATGCTACAACTCCTGCTGTAGCTGTTCATTCTCCATAACTCCATAATCAGTCATAACTCAAGCAGTTATGACCTTTGGTCACACCCAGACCCTGCAGTCATACACCACCACACATTCCAGGACAAGGAACAAGGACCACTCAAGATCCATCCCTTATAGTCCTTTCCATGCCAAGACAACTGTCATTCACATATATGTACCAATCAATGCATGAGTGCACATGACCCCTGCCTTTGCACCTTTAATGGCCATTGTAACAGGCACCCACCTGGCACACCTTGGTGCACATGACCCTCCAAAAAGTACCAATTTGGAGCCTTACATAACTCAGAGACTCCTGCCAAACTGATGCTCTGAACTGAGTATCTATCCTGCTGTAGTGTTTATTATTGTACTCTAGGCTAATAGCCCTGTCTGTGTAAATGATGAGACATTTACTGCAGAGCTAATCAGTTGACTCCACAGCAAACATTTCTTTGTACCTCTCTATATCTACAGAGACTGAGCTGGTAGCAGAGTTAGGTTTGACAATGCTTCACTGAGGATGAAATTGTAAGGGTGACTGCAGATATAAATGGAAAGGAGAGGGGAGGATGGAGAACATGAGATGCTGAAGAGGCAGGACATGATTACTTTCTGTAGCAGAAAGTGAGACAAAAGAAGGAATTTCTTGTAAGTGTGGAAATGAATGGATTTTCAATGGAATGAAGGGGTCAGAGAGAAAGTTAATTAATGATGGGATATGGAAAATAGTAATAAATAATTGCATGTACTATAAAGGCTGGTCCCTTTTCCCTTTTTCTTCTCCACCTCTAGCACTGTGTGCATCCATCTACATTTCTAAGGGCTTTAACTTATTTCACTTTTCAAACCTAGATGGCAGTTACCTAGCCATGTAAATGCTGTTTTGTAAACCTAAGCACAGTTTACCATCTAATAGAGTAGGCTGTGTGCTAATGGGCAGGTACATGGTGCCATATACTCACAAGTCTAGAAATCAGAGCAGGACAAGTACCAATAACTAGCAAATATACTGTGGTGGCAATACATCTTAGCCAAATAACTTAGAGTTTCGGGTACTCACCCAGGAAGTAGGTGATGCAGAATCTAGGTTCTACTGATCCTAGATCCCTAACTTTCCAGCACAGTACTCTACTACCAGGCTAGAGGTTAGCAATCCCCCCTTCAACTCTCCTTTTGAAGCTGGCCCCTTCAGCAGCCAAGAAACAGATATATGGCTTTATAAGGAGGAAGTGGATGTGCTACCTAAGACAGTTCAGTGAGATAAATGGAGTCCTGGAAGTGGTTTCTAGCCTGGACTCTTGATCCAAATGGAGGAGAACTTTTCTATCCATTTCATCCAATCTCTTCAAATGCATTGTGTTGTGCTGGGAAGTAGAAGATGTAGATGTAAACCCTCCTTCTGGGTGCAGAAGGCCAACAAACTAAGTGTCTCACTTTCTTGTTGAATACTCTAACCACTTGTGCTAAAGCATAGGAAGGTTGTTATCCCACGTGAAATAGGGTTTAACCCCAATGTGATCTCCAAGCAATGGTGAGGGGCCAGATCCGTGTGTGTGTGTGTGTGTGTGTGTGTGTGTGTGTGTGTGTGTGTGTGTGTGTGTGTGTGTGTGTGCGCACGCACGCGCGCGCGCAGCCAGGCCATCTCTCACACAGCTTGGGAGGTGAGCTGTCAGTGGCCTGGAGTTGTAGGGAGCCCCCATCCTTTCCTTCATGGCAGTGGTGCCCCTTGGGTGGTACACGCTCACTACCAGCCTACCTAGGCAGCCCCCATGGGCACTGCTACCACAGAGGAAAGGACCAGGCCCCCACAGCTCAGGGACTGTGCAACCTGGTGGTAGCTCATGTGGGCATGCTTTGCTGAGGGAGAAAACAAAAAAGTGAATAGGGGCTTGATCCTTTTCTCTTTTTTCTCCCAGAGCCTGTTTGCATCTCCCATGACCAGAAGATGAGCTGCTGGTAGGCTAAGTGGACCATGAGTTGCAGTGGGGCCCAGTGCTTCCCCCATAGTGGTAACAGCTCCCAAGGCTGCCCAGGTGTTCTAGCTGCATGTGTACTGCTCTCCACCTCCTCCCCCTGGCAGAGCCTGTCCATGTGGGTTGCCACTAAGTCACACAGCCCCTGAGCTGCAGAGGAGCCTGTACTTCCCTCCATGTCAGCAGCACCCTCTGGAGCTGACTGGACAGGGTGCTAGTGGGTAGATGCTGCCCCAGCTCACAGGCAGCACCTGCTAGATCCAACAGTGCACAGAGCATTAGAAGCCCAGACATGCTTGGGGAAGCTTGGTCTTTGCAGGCTTCCAGCACCCTGTTCACCCTTCCTGCCACCTTTCCTTCCTTTTGCACTTGGGGCAGTGCAGGAATGTAGTAGGAAGGTGGCTGGGTGAGCTGGTGACTAGAGAAGGCAGCAGGGATGGTACACAGGGCACTGGAAGCCCTATAACCCTGAGCTTTCCCAAGCATGCCCAGGCTTCCAGATCTCCATGCACCATCCCCACTGCTTTCTCTGGCCACCAGACATGTACATGCATATGATTTCTTTTTATCCACAATCAGAAAATTTCTCCTGATCAAATTAAAATACATCAGAGGTGATCCAGGTTGCCATGCTCAAAAAAATTTTTACATGAAAAAAAATCTTGCATGTGTACATGGTGATGCCATTACATTAGACAAATGATGATTTTCCATCACTTTTTTGTCAAGTGTATATCTGGCCCCACCATCACATGTACAAGCATCTTCCCTGACTACTAGGAATTTAGGTAAGCAGCATGCCTCCCAATGTTCCTGCAGAGATGGTGCAACTGTAAAGCTCCTCCTCATTGGATACATCTACACAAGATTTTTACTAAGCAGTTGACTAATTAGCTGCATAGTCAATAAAAATTTCAGCATCTACACACGTGCCTCTATTGGGCTGGAGTAAACTAATTTATTTCAAAGTAGGATAGTACTTGTCCTGCTGTGGAGTAAAAATCCACAGCGGCACATGTGTAGATGTTGCCCAGCTGGCTGGGGCACAAGGGTGCATCAAGGGTGTGGAGGCTGCCTGTGCTGAAGCTCCCTTATGTCCTAGCCAGCCCTTCAGCACCACATAGAGCCATGAAGAGCAGCCCTAGCCTGGCAGGCTGACCCCTGGAATCCTCTACCACTTGGGGCTGCTCCACCCCAGCTCCACATGCTACACATGAATAAACTGTGGAGCATATGACTTTGGAGTTAATTACTGCTGGGTGCATGTTCAAAGGATATGCCTGGAAGCAATAAACTGAGGAACAATATGCTATGCAGTTTATTCATATACTGTAATTGCACATATAGATGCACTCATTAAGATCAAAATTCCCTTCACACTGTCAAACATTACCTAGACTTTGCTATCTGTTTCTATCCTGAGCCATATACTAGCCAATTACCTATCAAAAATGATGGGGGGCGGGTGACGGCAGCACGCCGCCATTAGGGACACAGGGCAGGTTAGAAGAAGGTCTCAGGGGACCAGTAAACCCAAGGGGAGAAGGAAAGAAAGGGTACTTCCTGGCAGGAAAAGAGATGGGGCAAGTAACAGAAAAGCGGCGGCAGCAGCTGTAGCCAACACCATTGCAGCCGCGTGAGCCGCTCCTTCGCTGCTTGTTTAAGCCGCTATTACTAACAAGGGGAACAGCTGAGCCAATTGCGGCAGCCGCACCAGCTGCCACGAGAAAGTTTAAAAACCCAGGCAGGCATTGCGGCTGGGGAGGCAATGAGGAGAAGGAGAGAGAGAGTGGAATGGAGCAGACAGGGAGGTTGCAGAGAGGAATTACTGCAGCCCCTCAGGAGTCTGCCTCGCATGCAGGAAGTACTCTTCCAGCACAGTGGCTGGGAGAACTTAACACAACACGAAGTGCTCTGGCTGAGCTTGCTACCTCAAGTCAGCTAGAGTAAGACTCTGCCCTAGAAAGTTCCTCTGGGACTGCAGAGTATTTTTTCTAAAAAAGGAGAAAGTTTGGATATAGAGAATTTTCGGCTGGGTCTAAGTGGCTCAAACAACACCAGTCACCAAGGACCCTGATACCATCGGACCAAGATCTTTCAAGCGATGTACCAATGAGTGACCGGTTGGCATGTGGACGAGGTGTAGGGGTGGCGGAGCCTCGTGGAACATCGGACCTCGTGGTCGTGAGTACCCCTCGGGGGTGGGGGGGGATGCCCCTACAGTATTTAGGATCTCCACTGAACCCCTCCTTCTAAAATAAATAAATCCCATCAAAGTCGTGGCAGATGAGACAAGGAAGAGGGGTGACCCATGAGAAGGTACTAGTGAATGTGACTTCCCGACGTCACAGGGGGGGAAGCGGGGGGGATGGAGTCTCATGCCCCCCCATCTGAGGCTACTCCCCCTTTCCCTTCTTCTGCTTGGGGTTGGACCTGCTCCCCCTCTCCCTGCCACTGTGGCAGAGGGTGGAGAGGAGCAGGCCCAGGCCCAATACAGGAGTGGACCAGGACTAAGGGTGGGGAGAAGCTGGGTTGATTGGGGTGGGGGGGAAGCAGCAGGCCCAGGCCAACCCAGCGGTGGTGAGGGGGACGGGAGCAACAAGCTCGGGACTGATGTGGGGGAGGGGGCATAGGGGAGGAGTGGGTCTGTGCCTGAGTGGGGGGGAAGAGGCCTGGTACTCTCCTCCCCCAGCTGCTGCCATGTTGGGCGGGGCCCGCTGCTTTCCCCCACCACCATGGTGTGCTGGATTCTCCCCCCAGTTGGGCTCACTCCTTCTCCTCCTATCCCTGTGTCAGGCCCCAACCCACTCCTCTCCTCCCCCAATGCCACCACCATTGCCACAGTGTGCCCACTCCTCCTCCCCTCTGTACTGGGCCCACTCCTCTTCCCACTGTCGCTGCGTTAGCCCTGCAGGCCGCAATGACCAAAGGGAGAAGGGGCAGGCTGAGGCCAGCTCCAGTGGCCTCACCCTCCTACAGCATCCAGGCCCTTGTTCTCCCCAGCACTGCAGCTGCCATCACCTCCAAGGAGCAAGGGCGGGGGTGAGGCTAGCTCTGGTGGCCTCGCCCCCACCACCTGCTTCATCATTGCCACCTGCAGGGACCGACCAGGGCAGGCAGGCCAAGGCCAGCAGCACTGGCCTCACCCCCTCATTCCTTCCATTCTGCTGCCTCTAGGAAGCAGGGCAGGGGGGGTGAGGCCACACAGCCTCTGTCCCGTGTCCCTGCCATCATGGCCACCTGTCTGAACATTTCTTTGCCTTCTGACTGGCTGTTTGTCAGTGCAAATAAAGAGTGCAAATAGATATGGACAGACAGACAGACAGATTAAGGCTTTTATAATATGAGAATTCTTTGTTAAATTCCAGAAACCTTAATGAGTCTTTTTTTTATTAGCTCTTTTGGCATTGTCCTTCAACTTCCTGGTGACATGCTTGCTATGGGAGACATTTTGGTTTAGTTCTTGGCATGTGCCTGAATAATTTGAACTCTTATGAACCTTGACATTACCAATTCATTCCTTCTGATAACTAACACGTTAAGGTCTTTGCTTTCAAAGGTATGCAAACATCTTTCTGTGTGAATTTCTAGCTATTACATCTATATATTAAGAACTGAACTTTTTAAAATCTTGGCTGATATCTTTCACCCAAGGCCATCATTTCTGCAAAGACCTATTCCTACAATCTGGCATACTGTTTAACAGTCGAGCTATATTGTTATGTTTCTATGATTTCATCTTTTTTTTATAATGCACATTACAAGGAGGGTAATTATGATTTGTGGGGAGGGGGACAGGGGAGTTGTCTGATTCCTAACTTGAACTTGTTCACCTACATTTCTCTACTGAGAGGGAAAACTCCTGCCAAGATGTATCATTTTTACTGTTTATTTGGGATCAGTTAAGTGTAGCCGCCAGGCGGCAAACATCCTACCTCGGGCTTCCTTGCCCCAAGGATTTGCAGATATCTGGCTTGCTGTTGCAGGTAGCACTGGGGCAGGTTTCTCACCGCACCATGGTCTGCCCCTTTCTCGCCAGCCACGACTTTGATCTTCCAGTGGGTGGGGCTTCCAGCCGTGCAGTTACCCTCTTCAGCTACCTATGGTACAGATCTTCTGCGAGGCTCCTCCTCCCCTTCCACCTTGCCCTTACCCTACCCGGTGGTTCTTGGTGTTCCTGTTGCTGCTCCCTCTGGCACGCCACCGATGAGTTCGCCTTTCCTCACTCCCCCTATCACCGCGCCTCAGCCCCTTCAAACCTGGGGTAACACAACCAAAAGAAAACTCTACTGAACTTAAACACAGCTAGTTGCCTAATGGGGCCTCTGCCCCTCTATCAAGTCACTACCCATGACGCAGCTTGCTAGCCCTCACTCCCTGAGCTAGCTACCCACCACTCCTTGCCCTGTTCCCCCAGGTGCGACCCTCTCTCTGGGTTCTCCCTGCCGCAGATCCCTCTCTCTGGATCCACACCGCCCTGCCGTTCCTTCTCTGGGTCTTCCCAGGGCTGCAGCCTCTCTCCTGGATCCACCCCCGGCCGCAGTCCTCTCTCTGTGTCTTCCCTTGGTCGCGGATCCCTCCACGCAGCCACGGCTCTCTCCCCGCTTTTCCCCGGCTCACCCATTTTAGCCACGCCATCCTCCGGTGTCCATTCCCCTCTGGGTTCTCTTTCTCCTCCGGGGTGTTCGCCTGCAGTCAGCTCTGGCGTTCCGCACCCTCCAGGCTCACTTTCCCATCTGGGGCGCGCACCGGCAGTCAGCTCAGGCATTCCGTGCTCTCCAGGCTCTCTCTCCTGTCCGGGGCACACGCTGGCAGTCAGCTCCGGCGTTCCGCCCCTCCAGCAGTCTCTGGCCTGGCCTACTCCCGGCAGCCATGTGTTCCCCCGCACTCTTTGCCGCGGTCATCCCTTTTATCCCCGTCAGCCGGCGGTCTCTGCTGATGTCATCCACCATCCACAGGTGATTTAACTCTTCGCCCAGGCTGCACACGGGCTTCTCCGGCAATCCCTCAGCTCCTGTGGTAAGTAACTTAAATTTTTCCTTTTCTTTCCTTTCTGTTTTGTCACCCATTTCTGCCTCCGCAGCTCCTTCCAGGAGCTTTGGAGTCCCCTCGGGGCTTCTCCTCCTGTGACATTAAGTAAAAAAAAAAAAAAAAAAAAAAGAAAAAAAAGTAATACAGTGCCAAGTACAGTGAGTTATTTATAGTCATAAAAATAACCTGAAGTCATTATTTCTTGTACTCCAACCAATAAAGAAAGAACCACTTGGAGGGAAACTAATATGAATTAGTAATGATATTTGATGGCATTATGTAAACACAGTATTTCCCTATACTTAAAAAAAAATACCCCATATTAATATATTCAGAAGTGTCTTCCCTATTTATGATGGAGCTGCCTTTGTATAGGTAGAAGTCACTGCAGAGGTGATTTTTTTTATATCTATAATTTTCAGTGGAACTATGTTTACCCCTAATAAGCAGTTTGGTGTTTTTAGCATGAGCTCTGAGGCCCTCCAAAGATCATTTGTATAATGGTATCTCTCTCTGGTACTGTTAAACCAGAAGTCTGTACTGTATTTCAGTACATTAAAATAGAATCACAGAAATCTTGGAAAGACAGAGTAATTAGGGTACCTACTGTAGCTCATCCCCCTCCAGATCTACTGTTGTTCTCCATAGTTCTTTTCCATATACATTGTCTGCTGTATTATTTTCCTCCTTAAAAGTATCCTCTAAAAATAATATTAATGTAATTTGTTGTGGGTGTATTACTCCTTTGAATGTGCTTTTGCTAAAGATACCCTAATGGTAGAAGGTCTACAGTAGAATAATACATTGACAAACATGCTCAATAAAACCAGGAAAATAGCCCAAATTAACTTTGTTAGAAGAACAAGAACATTCTAAACTCACTCAAGAAAAGTGAAACAAGTTTTCTGTAACTTGAATAAATTTAAAAAATTAATTATTTGAGCTTTGGTAATGAAATGTAAAAATGGAAATCTAATATCAGAGATAAGAATTAGGGTGAATAAACTTAAACTAAGAAAGATAAAGGTAAATTTTTATTAATAGTTTAAGATGGGATTTGAGCCTATGAAGAACAGATTCATTTGTGCATCTAGAAATTGATCATGAAAGAATAATTCTACATATTTTTTTATATAGCTATAAATGCCTCAAGGCACTTCTACATATGACAGTTTTCCCATGTACACGTGGAAAAAATCACCATTTGTGTAGCTTAATGGCATCACAATATACATGTGCTCACGGTTTGGGTGTCTCAAATTGTCCCACATCATGACAAGCTAAATTACATCCCAATGTAGTTTAGTTTGACACATAGCAAATTGTCCCATTGGGGCCAAAAATATGTCACATATACATGGCAACTCATTAAATTACATGTCCTGAGGTACTTGCCCACCAGGTGCCACTACATTATTCAGGTACTTGCAGGTAATTTGTAGTATAATTTGTAGGTATTCTGTGTAACGAATGTTTTAGCACCAGGTATAGCTGCAGAGCCCAACATGGATCAATTTTCTCCTGACCTCTTTTTTTTTAATTAATTAAATAAATATTTCGAACAAACCATTTTGTGTTAGTTGTCTCCAATTTCACTGTATTGACAGCCAGGCTGTGTTGTGGGAGTTGAAGATTGGGGTGCTTGAAGAGGTTGTATGAAGCTTCAGTCCCTGATTCAATTCAAGAGAGATTTGGCCTGATTTGGTGGCTGAATCTCCAAATTTTAAAGAGTCTCCTGATTCAATTAATCTCTCTGAATTGAATTGGAACCCTCTGAATCAATTCAGAGAAATTCAGAAAGATTTCACGATTTGGACATAGACATAGTTTTAAATGATTTTTCTAACTACTTCAAGGTACCAGGTGGCTCATGAATGGTGTGATGGTAGAGTGGATGAAGTGTCCCACAGGAGTACCGGGGCCCCCCAGCACGCTTGGTCGTAGACCTGGAAGTGGACCAGAACCACTTCTAGGCCACTTCCAGGTCTGCTGGGGAGCACACAGAGGGGCCCTCCATACTCCCCAGGCTCAGCGACTGGTGCCTCTTGGGTCTGGGGGGGCAACCAGTGTCTCCCTGTGGCTGATCACTGAGCTGGGGGAACACAGAGGGGCCCCCCACATGCTCAGTGGTGAACCTGGGAGTGGACAGGAAGCATGTGGTTCGCCTCTAAGCACGCAGCCCCTGCCTCCACTTCATGCTCCTGTGGGATGCTCCATCCATCCCACCATCACAGAGTTCACAAGCTGCATCTGGTACCTTGGTGTATGTTGAAAAAACATTTAAAGCTCTGCTTATGGCTGAATCACTGATTCTCTCAATCAGCATCGAATTTTCAGATTCCAATTTGGCTGAATCAAATCAAGGACAGTGATCCGAATCAAATTGCTGTCCCTGATTCAGTGAACCTATTCAGCCTTCACAAGGGAAGGCTGAGAGGGGATCTGGTGGCCATTTACAAACTCACCAGGGGGAACCAGCAGGAATTGGGGGAGGCTCTGTTCTCCCAGGCACCACCCAGGGTTACTAGGAATAATGGTCACAAATTGTTAAAGGATAAGGTTCAGACTGGACATCAGGAGACATTACTTTACAGTTAGGGCTGCCAGGCTCTGGAATGGGCTCCCAAGGGAGATGGTGCTCTCTCCTACCTTGGGGGTCTTCAAGAGGAGGCTGGACAGATATTTGGCTGGGGTGATCTGACCCTGGCACCCCTTCCTGCCCAGGACAGGGGGTCAGGCCTGATGATCTGTTTAGGTCCCTTCTGACCCTAAGCACTATGATACTATGATTCAGGCTGAATCTGAATCCAAATCAAATGCAGCCTGTTTTGCACACCTCTAGTGCTTGAACTATGCCAGGCATTCAGTAGTGCAGAAGCACAGTAGCATTCAATAAAATCATGTTACAAGCCCAGCTCCCTCCCCCCTTTTTTTTTTTTTTGCATGAGATGCCTTCAGTGGTAAAACTATGTGGGCACCCAGCAGAACACTGCAACACCCAAACTCTGAATTCAGGCTCAGGTGGCAACTGCGGGTGTCAGGTTCCATGTGTCCCATTTTTTGATAGGTATCATTATCACAGCCACAGGTAGGCACCAGACCCCAAAAGCAAAATCCCACTCCCAGTTTTGCAAGGTCTCCCAGCACCCCCTTTTCACATGAGATGCCCTCAGTGGTAAAAAAAATAACAACAAAAAACTGGATACTCAGCAAAATACTTCAATGCCCAAACCCCGAATTCAGGCTCAGGTGGCTATTGTGGGTGTCATGTCCCCATCCTCAAATGGTTATGTATGCCATAGGAAACCCATTATGGTTTAAAGCATCCCCCAGACCAAAATGAAAGCAGTACTCCTGCCCCCGAAACAAGACCCACATCATCAATAGCAGCCAAGAGACTGATGCTACACAGCTAAAGCACTGCATACATTGATTGGAAGCAAAGAACTTTACAAGAATAAACCTTTAATTCAAATATAAATAAATAACTAAGGAAACAAACAGTGAAAAAATGACTGAAACCCTTCCATATACCAACTCCCCTTTCCTCAATGCCCTCTTTGAAGTCATCTTCTTCTCCAAAAATCAAGTTCAAGTAGACCAGGGGCAAACCTCTTCATGAAGTGCTGGGTGTGCTGCAGGGGAAGAAAGATGTTAGGGTTTACCCCAGACTTCCAAACTCAGTATTCTGACGTCCCCTTACACCACATTTCCCAAGCGATATGTCCCCAAGGCTTCTGTGAAAATACCACTAAGGGTATCACATGTAAAAAAGGTGGTGCTGGGTGATGTAGAAAAACTGGAAGTGGAATTTTGCTGTTGGATTCTGGCACCTAGCTGTGACTGGGATAAGTGGACCTATTGTTTAGTATGGGGTGGGGACATGACACCCACAGTACCCACCTGAGACTGAATTTGGGGCTTGGGGGTTGAAGTTGTCTGTTGAGCACACACACTACTGCTGAAGGTGTTGCATGTAAAAAGGGGTTGCTGAAAGACATGGAAAAACTGGGAGTGAGATTTGGCTATTGTGTTCTGGCACCTAGCTGCGGCTGTGATAAGGGAACCTATTGTTAAGTATGGGGCAGAGATGTGACACCCATAGTAGGCACCTAAGCCTGAATGTAGGGTTCAGGGGTTAAAGCATTCTGCTGAGTGCCCACATATTGTTACAGCTGAGGGTGTCTCATGTAAAAAGGGAGTGCTGGCTAAAAGACTTGGAAAAATTGTGAGTAGGATTTTGCTGTTAGTTCAGGCAACTAGCTGTGGCTGTGATAATGGGACCTGACATGACACCCGCAGTAGGCACCTAAACTTGAATTCAGGATTGGGCTAAAATGTTTTGCTGAGCTCCCACAATTTTTTACTGCTGCCATCCTGGGTGTGGCACTGTGTGGCCATCTGCCACACACAGGGACTGCATAGACTCAGACCCCCAAAAGTAAACCCTGCAAAACTCACTGTTGTCCTGGGTGCAGCCCAGGGCTGCTGTGTGGCTGTCCACTGCACACAGGGGCCGCATTGGCTTGGGCCCCCTCCCCACATCACAGATTCCGTCATCCACAAACTTGCTGCCACTGGCTGTCCAGCCAAATGACAGTGCCACGTTTGAGGGGGAAAAAATAAATACAAGCAGATTTTAACACTAAATAAACTTTACTTGAATAAAAAAAAATAAAGATAAAATAATAAAAACATTAAAATATAATAAATAATGCTTAATTAAAAATAAGAGGAAAGAAAATGTGTGTAAAAAATATATTAAATTAATTGTGATGGACTTACCTGCTCGAGCCCTGGCACATCCCGGGCTCAAGAATGCACCCCTCTCCCCACAGAAAGAACAAAACAAGCACTTTGTTCTTGAAAAGCAGACTGTAGAACATATTTTTCCAGTCAGGGCTGATTCTGTGACATAAAGTCCTCCTAGAAATGTAGAGAGTCCAGGGAGTGTGGTATCCTATATGACAGTCTAGGTGAGGCAGAAGGAACTTCTCATGTGTCCAGACAGCAACAAGTGTAGGCCTCCTGACCCTGGCAGGAACAGCAGTAGGGCTGTTTGTTACTTTTTTACTGTAAATAGCTCTTATACTTATGTTTCCATGTTGCTTCCATACCACACATTTCATCAAGATACTATGGAGTTTACACAGCAGCTCACTCACCCTCAGTCAACTCTGTGGTTCTTCAGCCAAAAGCATCTGGAAGAGGTTTAATGAATGCTGGATCCTGGCCCTATTGTTTGAAACTCCAGGGAGAAGTGTCAGCCCCCTTGACATCCATGGGTCACAGTATCTGCTTGTACTCTTCTACCCTGCTTTTATTCCAGCAAAGATAAATCAGATTTTCTCCTTAAGACATGCACCGCAACTTTGGAGGGTTGATTTTGGGGAGTAAGGTATGTATGGTGCATGAGTAAACATGGTATCTTGGAGTGAAATTTAGTTCAGTGAACCACTGTCCTGTGGTCTATCTGGCCTAGGAGAACCTAAAGGTTGCAGTCAAAAAGACAGACTTATTTTTCACACCAAACTCAGTTATGCCCTTGCAAACATTTTGGACATTTGATTAACATTCACTTGGCTTTTGGGTATGGAGTAATGAAATGTTGTTATTCTTATTATATGGTGAAATAGCAACAAAACTGTACTTAATATACCACCAAAACCAAAATCTCAGCTGCTTATCACTTGGGGTCAGAGTTGAGTAAGACTCAAGTGGAATATAGTTCCATGTTTGGAAGAGGGAATGTATTGCTAATGATGTAGACAATTAAAGGATTGTGTATAATATTAACTTTTCTTCACAGAGCATTAGCAGGGAAAATATAAGGTCTGGAGTTTGGATGAGCAGTGGTAGAAGCTTTCTGCTTACAAAAGTTCACAAGATCGCCCTTTATTCAGCACCTAGAGAAAATTTGCTATACCTGGGAAGTCTTGTTAAGGACACTGGAACAAGAAATGATAGTATCTGTAGAGAAGAGTAACAAGACTGAGTAAACTCCTGTAGCCAATTACGAACAGAACTAAAATCCTTGAAGGGGATCTGTAAGATTAAACTGAACAATTATGGCTTAAGGCAGCAGTAAAGCAAGGAAACCAGGTAAAATTTTCCCCTGTAGAGTGGAAATAGACTTGTCCACGGACTTTGGACTCTGGATCTTTACTAATTACTTACAGGAAGCTATGAATCCAGTGAACCAGAGAGGAAAGAGGTGGCAAATAAAATGTCAAAGGAATCTTTGTCCTTGTATACTAGATGGTCACATCAGCAAGTGAGGAAACTGAGGCAAAGGCCCACTGCTAAAGATAGTGTTTGGTGTTGTTGCTACGTTTTCCCAAATTAATCTTTTGTTCTTTCTCTCCTTTATATAAGTTTCTTGCATGCATTTTCAAGGTTCTTTGTTTGCAAGTGAGAAATACTGCCTTTTGGAAGCACTCAGAGGGGCACTAATTGGTTTTCTCAGGTTTCTGAGTGAGGACATGAGCTACTTTTGTTCTGTACTTTTCTGAAGTATCCCTAGATTTTGAACAACATAACTATTTACAATATCGAATGTTATTATGACACTGGGAAGGAGTTGCTACATTGCTTTTTCTGGTAAAAAAAAAAATATGATTTGTACTTTTTAAAATACCATTTTTTTATGTTTCTGCTATTTGGTATTTCTTGCTGTTGGTTGTCAAAAAGCATATTAACTGCAACAAAAATGTTTTGGGAAGAATTACTGGAATGAATGAATTATGAGTAGTAGGACATTCTGAAACCTTTTCAGCCCTTATGAAAGCAAAATAATTCCAGGAAACACTTAGAAAGGGGTCAATTATTTTCTTAAACAACTTGTCTCCTAAATTGGCCAATACCAAGGGATAAGAGTGTTGAAGCTCTAGAGTAATTATATTAGAATGATCTTGTAATTGTTTGTGTGTTCATGAGTGTAATCTACTCAACACCCTTATATTACAATGTAGTTTGCCCCTGCCACTAATCTGAAACAATGAAAGAGAACAGCTTTAAAAACACTGGCAGATCTAGGACAATGTAATTAAACTGTATAAAATGGGATGGAAAACGCAATTATGGGGCACAAAGCTATATCACTTAATACACCCAAATTTGTAACTGTCATTTTGACATGTATGCGCAACTTGTGATTTTACTCCCACCTGAAGTGTGGATATGTAAGGGTCCACATGGCTAGGGAGCAATCAAAGTAACCTATTTTCTGGCATGGCAGGAACACAGCTCTTACAAATGTATCCGATCATAGCTCCCAAAATTCTAGCTTCACAATACTGAGGAAGGCCCTCATTTTTAGCCTCACTAGAAATAAGGGTCCAGGTTAGAAATCAGGGCTCCACTTCCAGAATAGTATCTATCTTGCAGAGCCACAAACCCTTGAGCTTGTACTCTTCCTCCTGGCCTCATGTGTCTATCTGTCTTTGGCTGCCCAGAAAAGTACTTCAACAGGAAGGCTGGAGCAGGACCTGCATAACCCCTATCTTAATCCACTCTGTAACAGAGTTTGGACCACATATAACATAAACATAAGGAAATAGCTATGTGGAATTATTCAATTTATTTTAAATAAACATAATATCAGGAAATTAAATGAGAATTACTTGAGAAATTGATACACAAACTGGCTTTCAGTGAGTTACTACATATTTACAAGTACTACAGTTACCAATGTTATCCTATTTTTCCTTATCTCCCCTGCTTTTTCAAACATTAGGTAAAGTTCCTGTTAAATATGCATGTTAAATGTGCCTTCTATGTTGCAGTCAAAAATGGGATTCAAAGCTAGTGCAGTTAAGGATTCAATTAATGGCAGAAAGGCTTTAATAACTAACACAAATGAGCTATAAAACTAAATGACAAAAAGGCTCCTTTCCAATATTCAGAAAATGAGCTATCACAAACACCTTAGTATGTGTTAGCTGGAAGAGCATCTCTCACCAATGCAGGGAAGCAGTTTCATTTTTTGTAGCCTTCAGTGGGTGTGGATCCATCTCTGAGAGGGATCAGCAGGGATCCTGGTTTTCTCTGATTAAAAACCCCCCAATTTTCAGATTTAGAAAAGTAACCCCAAATCCACATTTCTCCATGATTAAAATGAAACACCACTAATATAGAGATATTAGATTATAGATAATATATTAATACAACATAGATTATTATACAGGCAGTCCTTGGACTTACGATACAATTGCTTCCTGAAAACTGCATCTTAAGTCGAAATTTTGTAACTCAGAATTGATTTTTCCCATAGGAAACAATGTTATAAATGGGAGATTTGTTCCTGAACCAAGGTGCGATACCCTATTTTCACCAAAAATAACCCAGAATTCTGTACTCAATCAATAATATAGCTACATCTATATTGTAGATAGCAATCATATTGATTTGGAAAGATTTCTTTAAGGTAACTTTGCTGGACTTTTTGAAGGGTGCTTGACTGAAGACTTCCCAGGAGTCTTGAAGAAAGTGTCAAAGGAAGTTTGGACAGATGTTCAGGGAGATGGTTGACGCAGCAAGCTTGTTTGCTCGTATTGCATCACGTTGCATCAGATCAAGAGTTGTTAAGTCAAAACTGACATCAGCAAGTTGAAACAGGGTGTCAATTTATAAACATAAGTGTGTGATGTTGTAACTTGCAACGTTGTAAGTTGAGGACTGTCTATAGATTTTTGATCAGCAGGGGTCCTGGTTTTCTCTGATTAAAAAAATCCCCAATTTTTAGATTAAAAAAACTTAACCAAAATCTACGTTTTTCTATGATTAAAGTGAAACACCACTAGCTAGCTAGATAGATAGATAGATATAGTGGTGTTTCATTTTTCCGTGATGGGCAAGAACTCCTGAGAAATAAGACTGAAGGGAAAAGGAATCCAGGAGAACTGGGTGTACTTTAAGGAGAAAGTATTAAAGGCAAAGGAACAAGTTACCCCAATGTAATGGAAGAATGAGTAATACAACAAAAGACCAGCCTGGCTAAACAGCTGTTGCTGTGCCTCTGCCTGCTAAGGAGTGGGGAAAGGCAGCATCCACACATGCACCCACACCCCAGAAAGGGGTAGTGTGGTCTGGGATCATTTTGAGCTGGCAGGTGATCCCACATATGCTATCTGCCTGCACTGCCAAGCCAAAACCAGCTGGGGCAAGGGAACAAAATACATGAGCACCACAGGGATGCTGATGCATCTCTGCAGGCACCACTCCCTTGCCCTTGCACCTCCTCAGCGTGGCACCAGTGGTAGCATGCCCAAAAAGGAGTCCCTCTCTTGCTCCAAAGCCTCAGTCTCCCCAAAGCAGGGGCAGGCCACCCTGGAACAGTGGGGGAAAGGTGGACAGAAAGGGGGCTGCATTGCAAAGGTGAGCAAAATTACCCAGAGCACTGGGGAGATGCTTGCTGTAGATGACCAGCCTTTCTCCTTCATTGAGCAGCCAGAATTCAGGTGGCTCATGGTGCTCATGGCCCCATAATACCAAGTGCCTGCAGCATCACTTTCAGCAGGATGGTGGTTCCCTTCCTGTGTGAGGCATGCAGCGAGTACTTGAGGAAGGAACTGTGCAAGGTAGGTCTGCAGGTGGCCTTAACTTCACTTTGAAAATCTAGAGCAGCTGGGGTAGAGATCATGCATACCTCTCCCTCACAGAGCACTGGTATGACCAGTAAGGCCATCAGTTGGCTCCTTCAAGCTGAGGTGATAGATGAGTCCCACACAGCAACCAAGATCATGGAGGCCATGAACTGCTTGGTGCAGGAGTGGTTCATTGGGCAGGGCAAGCTCACCCAGGGGTTCGTGGTCACTGACAATGGGGCCAATACATTCAAGGAGGTCTGTAATGCCAACTTAGTTGGCATCTGCTGTGTGACACACAAGTTCCACCTTGTAGTCAGGGATGGCTTGGAGGGGGACAGGGCTGCTGGTGACAGTACCAGCACCATCATCAAACTCATTTCCAAATGCAGGAAGGTGGCAGGCTACTTCCACCAGAGCATCAAGGCGGGCAAGATGCTGTGGGACAAACAGGCAGACCTGAACATCCTGCAGCACAAAATCATGCAAGATGTGGAGACTTGATGAAACTCTACATACCTCATGGTCAGGAGGCTGGTGGAGCAACAGAAAGTCATCCAGGAGATGTCCTTGCTTGGGGAGATTGGGATCAGTGGCCCCTTTAACAGAGTTGAGTGGGATACCATCTTCCAGGACTTGCTGGTCCTCATGCCCTTCTTCAAGGCTACTGAGACCCTCAGCACTGGCGATGACCCCCTTAGCCAGGTGATACCTGTAGTAAGGGAACTTCAGAAGCAAATGGAGATGTTCCAGGGTCATCAGTGTTCCTGGTTAGGGCAAGCCACTGTCACCAGATGTGTAGGCACTGGTAAGGCAGCTGAAATAGGGCATCAGGAAATGGCTTGATCCCTTGTGGTCCAGTATGGTCCACATGTTGGCTGTCATGTGTGCCCTGAAGGTGAAGTTTCATAGTTATTATGATCAGAAGGGGCTTAAATAGATCATCAGGTCCAACCTCCTGCTCTGGGTAGGAACGGGTGCTGCAGTCATATCACCCCAACCAAATATCTGTCCAGCCTCCTCTTGAAGACCCCCAAGGTAGGAGAGAGCATCACCTCACTTGGGAGCCCATTCCAGAGCCTGGCAGCTCTGATTGTAAAGCAATGCCTCCTGATGTCCAGCCTGAACCTACTCCCAAAAAATTGTGGCCATTATTCCTAGTAACCCCAGGTGGTGCCTGGGGAAACAGAGCCTCCCCCAATTCTCACTGGTTCTCCCTGGTGAGTTTGTAAATGGCCACCAGATCCCCTCTCAGCCTTCTCTTGTGGAGAGTGAATAGGTTCAAGCCCTTTATCCTCTCCTCATAGGGCCTGCCCCACTGCCCCTTGGCCATGCCAGTGGCCCTCCTCTGGACCCTCTTAATGCAAGCTACATCCCTCTTGAAGTGCAGCACCCAGAATTGAATGCAGTACTCCAACTGCGGCCTGACCAATGCCGTATAGAGGGGAAGGATCACCTCCGTGGACCAGCCTGTGATGCATCTGTAGATGCACAACAAGGTACGATTAGTGTTACTGATCGCTTCCTCGCATTGGCAGCTCATGTTCATCTTGGAGTCAATAATGACTCCAAGATACCTTTTTGCCACTGTGTTGACAAGAAGGGTGTTTCCCAGCCTATAGGTGTGTTGCTAGTTCTTTCTCCCTAGATGCAGCACCTTGCACTTGTCTATGTTGAATTCCATCCTATTCTCATCCATCCACTTCTGCAACCTGTCAAGATCTAGCTGGATTCTGTCCCTCCCCTCCAGCATGCCCACCTCACCCTACAACTTAGTGTTGTCAGCGAATTTGGACAGCATTCATTTCATGCTGACATCCAGATTGCTGATAAAGATGTTGAACAGTACAGGCCCCAGGACTGAGCCCTGGGGGACTCCACTGCCCGCATCCCTCCAGATCAAAAATGACCCACCCACCACCACTCTCTGGGTGTGACCATCTAGCCAATTTGCCACCCATCTGACTGTGTGGGAATCAATGCTGCAGTAACCTAGTTTTTTTTAAGAAAACATGGTGGGAAACCATTTCAAAGGCCTTTTTAAAGTTGAGGATGATGACATCCACCCCAACACCTTCATCTAGGGACTTTCTGACCTGATCATAAAAAGAAACCAGGTTAGTCAGGCAGGACCTGCCTTCAGTGAACCCATGTTGGTTACCCCTGAACATTACTTCCCCTGCTCTGCCCTTCCAGATGTGCTCCTTGATAATTTTCTCAAAGGTCTTCCCAAGAACTGAGGTAAGACTGACTGGCCTATAATTTCCTGGGTCCTCCTTCCTCCCCTTTTTGTAAATGGGGACCACATTGGCCCTTTTCCAATCCTCTGGTATGTGGTCAGTGCCCCACAAGCGCTCATAGATCCATGCCACGGGCCCCACTATGACCCCTGTCAATTCCCTAAGCACCCTCAGGTGAAGAGCATCTGGACCTACTAATTTAAATACATCCTACCCCTCCCTAACTAGGTCATCCCTGACACTAGGCATGTCGGTGCCTCTCCTGGGTCCACCTGCAATTCTAGTGGGGGAAATGTCTCGGTTTCTGTTCAGGAATATGGAAGCAAAGAATTAATTAAAGAGGTCAGCTTTTTCATTTGCCGCAATTACCTATCCTTTTTCATTTGCCTAGCCTATCCTGTAGGGGCCCCACATTACCTGATGCCTTCTTCTTACTCCCTATATATTTGAAAAAGGACTTTTTGTTATCCTTACTTCTGGTCGCTAGCCCTAGCTCCATCTCTGCCTTGGCCTTCTTAACCTCCTCCCTGCAGTCCTGAGCAACAGAGGTATAATCCTCCTTGGTGATAGCCCCTTGCTTTCACTGTTTGTACACCTCCTTTTTTGCCCTGGATGCTGTTGTCAAGCCATGGGGGCTTCTTAGCACTCCTGCTCCACTTGGTGCACATTGGAACTGACTCCCTTTGAGTTCAGAGGATCACCTCATTAAGGAACACACACCCTTCTTGGTCCTCCATCTCATTGATGTTCTAAGACCCCAGTGCCTCTCCTACCAACCTTCTTAGCTTACAGAAGTTGGCCTTCCTGAAGTTGAGGACCTCTGCCTTGTTGCTTGCTTTGCATCAGCATATAAAGCAGCAAAACCCAAGATCAGTAGATGGAGCTGCTGGTGAAGAGAGTCAGGAAGGTAGAAGGGCTCAGGGAGAGTCAGGGAGGACGTGGAAGAGGGGAATCCACTGTCCCATGCCAGTATGCAAGGGAAGAACTTGTCCCTGATGAGCTCCCATGCCAGGATGAACTTGGAAGTAAGGAGAGGGGCTGTGGGGAAGGAGGAGGTCATGCCAGGACCACTAAAACTGCACCCTGCCAGGGTTGGGAGACCTGGCCAGGAAATGCCAGGACCAAGGATCTCCCTGGTAAAAGGCAGGTAGGAGGCACCATAACCTCCAGCCACCACACGCATGCACAGTCCTTGCGGGGGAAAGCCCAGACCCATCACATCTTTGATGGGCCTGAGGCTTGGTGGTCACAGTGGAGTTGTGAGACTCCAGGTGAATTCAGCTTAGCTGCATGGGATGCCAGCTTTCAGGTTGAAAAACCCTTCATCTGGCTGAAGAAGTAGCTGCAGTGGGTGTATGTCCTCTTCCTGAATGGAAGGAATAGTAATGAAGCCAGAGGCTGGTATGCAATGCAGACAAGAAAGCCAGTCAGTGAAAATGGAAATGGAGGTATCTGGGCTGAAGGACAGGCTGGGGTTGGAGGGGGACACCTCCTGACACCTCCATTTACATTTTCACTGACTGTTTTCCTTGCCTGCATTGCATGCCAGCATCCAACTTCTTTACTATTCCTGACATCCAGGAACAGCACATATAAACTACGAGTGCTTTCTCAGCCTGATGAAGGTTTTTTCAACCTAAAAGCTTGCTAAGATATACTTCTCTAACTATTCAGTTGGTCTACTAAAAGATTGACCCAAAGACCCTTGTCTGCTAGAGTCATGTCCTTAGACCAACACAGCTACAACCTGCACCCCTAGCACTTGTCCCTGGTCAGCTGATCAGAAGGACACAGGGCCCTGGGCACATCTAAGCCCCAGGGCTGGGGTTAGCAGGGAGAGTTATCTGGCAGCTGCTGCAGAAGAAGCTCCTAATGGAAAGGAAAGAAAGTCTCTGTGACAATTTGGCTGCCTGAGATGCTAGTGCTGCTGTGCTGCAGTGTTTATCTGTTGTTATTTAAAGTGATGGTCCAGACTGAGGCTGTAGTGGAAGAGGAGACTTTATTGGGGCACACCACCGTGTCATCTAGAGGCCCCAGTGCCAGTGAGGGTGCACCTTAACATACACACAGTCACACATGTCATGCATTTTGCTTGTCAGCAGCTTGAGGTGCAGTTTCCCAGAAACCCCTGCACCTATCTAATTGAAACTTGCCAGGCTTCGTGGCCTCAGCAGGGGCTGCCAACCTGCTGTTTTCATTCAAATCAGGCAAGAAATTACAAAGTTATAGGCATTTTCGTGATTCCCCATTATAGCCTATGGTCGAAATTTGTCCAAACAGCGAAGCATTTTCAACTAAATGAAACAGAACAGCACTTCAAAATGAAACGAAACCACAAAACAAACCACTGTCCCTTTGAAATGGCAAGATGAAAGTCAAAACAAAATAGTGTTGTTTCACACAGCCCTAAAAACAGCCTTGACTTTAGCAAGTCTTTTATCTGGGCTAGAATGAGGCTTATGCCCAGTAGTCTGATCAACTGAAGCCTAGCCTGCAGAGGCAAGACTAAGTGCAGCTTCTGCTTTGCAGTTGGAGTAAGTGAGCCAAACAAACTAACCAGTGCCAACTGAGCTCTAGCCCTTTTTTTTTAATTGGTTCAAGGTCTGCCCTTAGGGAACCCCACCAGCCCCTGAGCCTTGCTATACAACTTACTGGTCTCCAGTCCTTATGCAGATTCAGTCCTGGTAACTTCCCTGGTTTCCTGACTTCCTGATTAACCTTCTGGCTTGGTGTGTTTGACCTTGTTCTGCTTCCTGACCTCTGTTTCCTGGTTAGCCATCTGGTTCAGTTTTAGTCTCTGGGCTTCAGTCCCTGTCCCTCAGTCTGGAACTCAGGCTGCTCTCAGTAGCTCCTAACCCATGGTTCATCTCTGCAGCTCCACTTGTCCTCACTCCTGGGTCCACCCACTAGACCCAACACCCTTGTGAACCATGACACCTTTTGACACCATTTCCCATTACATTAATAAGATAAGGAAATACCAAACAGATGAAAATACTGTAGCATAGATGCCCTATTGGTTCAACAAGTAGTCATTAATAGCTCAGTGTCTTGTTGAGAAGTGGTTTTGAGCAGGCCTCCTCAGGGGTCTGTCCTGACTCCAGTATTGTTCAACATCTTCATTAATGGTGTTGTTCAACATCAACGGGACTGAGTGCATGCTTAGCAAATTTGTGGATGACACCAAGTTAGGTAGAATTGCAAGCACTCTGGAGGGTAAGGCTAGGATCCAGAATGACCTGAATAAACTGGAGAAAATCTCTGAAATCAATCAGATGAAATTCAACAAGGAGAAGTTTAAAGCACTGTACTTGGGATGGTACAAGTGCATGCATAAATACAGACTGAAGAGTGATTGACTAGGCTGTAGGACTGCAGAGCAGGGCCAATGGACTAATAATGGTTACAGTGGAATGAACCAACTGTGCTTTTCTTGCAAAAAAAGCCAACAGTATGTTGGGTTGTAACAACAAAAATGGCTCTTGCAGATTAAGGGAAGTGATACTTTGGCAACATTCAACACTAGTAAGTTCTCACTTTTAGTAAATATTGAAACAGACTACGTAGAGAAATTGTGTGCTAACCATCCCTGGAAATTTTCAAGATCAGGTTAGGCCACTGGCATACCTTAAAAAGAAGGCATGATGAGATCTGATGCACAATCTCAGTCCTGGACATGCATAGCAGAAGATGCAACTGTGGGTTTGAGTATCAGATCCCATCACACCATATTTCTGGTGATCGTGATCCTAGGCTCCCCTGGCACCAAACACCTTCACTAAGTTAATCAGAGATCCCAGCCCTGAAGGCACGCTATGCAGTCCCATGGCTGCAATCAGCTGACAGGGCTTCCAGCATGGTGCCCCACTCTACCCCAGCTGGGAACCTTGCCAGTGATGGGAGTGGTCAGCTTTGTCAGTGATGAGAGTTTTCAGCCTTGTGGGGGTAGGGGGACACCTGGTGATTTCATGTCTGAGAAGTCTGTAATTTGACTGGGGCTCCTGGCTGGGGGCTGAGAGCCCCAGTCACCTCACTAGTGCTCCCAGCCTTTGGAACACACGGAAGTGCACAGGCAGTCTTAACAGTGGGTGATGTGGATGCCTGTGCAGTGCACCATGGTCATTGGGTGCCACACACACATGCGCGCGCGCACGCACACACACACACACACACACATACACGTGTGAGCAGCCCATGCTTACAGCAGCTCTCTTCCCCTGCCCCACCGTGCCCTGGCTAATCTGTGCCCCAGGAAAGAGAAGCAGTGCCCAGCCCACCCTCCCTGCCTCTACCTCCAGCTGGTGCTCAGGAGGATGTGGGCTGGGCCCACATAAGTGGGGTGGAGCTGCTTTAGTTGCCTACCTTGCTTCTGCAGAGTAGCAGCAGTGCCTGCCTGCCCTCCTGCCTCATGGACCACATTGCTCTGCTTCCCCACTGGATTTTGCCCTGCACCCCTGCCTGCCTCTGCCTCTGCCTGTAGCAGCACTGTTGACTTGGGAGGCATGCCAAAATACAGGGAGGAGGAGACAAAATACAAGTTTGCTCAGGGTTGCATTTTCCCTAAGGCTGACTCTGCAGATGTGTACTATAGAGGCTGGGAGTACTGGCAACAAATTCAATTAAAGGTATAATAAGAATCATCCACAAAGTTATTACACATATTTTGTGTAATAACTGTCACTTATTCCTGGTTTTAGCATGCCACTAATTACATGAATGTGTGGCCAAGTGACTACTTAAAATGTGATTAACCAGTTAATCACTCTTAGTCTCTGGTGATCGACTTGAACCAAGTAAGCAACCTGGGGGACAGCGACCATGGAACCATCATATTCACTATCTGTCACAAGGCAGGGAAATTAGATAGCAGGACTGAAGTTCTGGACTTCAAAATGCAAATTTCAACAAGCTCAGGACAATAGTAGGGGAAGTTCTGTGGGACCAGGGACCAAAGTTAAAAGGACACAGCTTGGGGTCAGTAACTGGTGCGTGATCAGTGAAAAAAATTAGACATATATAAGTCAGCAGGACCAGATAAACTTAACCCAAGAGTGCTGAAAGAGTTCTCTGAAGTCATTGTGGAACCCCTACTGAAACTCTTCCAAAATCATGGCATTTTGGAGAGGTCGCTGAGGACTGGAAGAGGGCGAGTGTTGTGCCCGTCTTCAAGAAGGGGTGGAGAGAGGACCCAGGTAAGCATAGGCCAGTTAGCCTAACTTCTATCCCAGGGAAAATCCTGGAAAAATTCATTAAGGAGTCTATGTGCAGTAGGCTTGCAAAAGGTAGGATCCTGAATGTCAGCCAGCATGGCTTCATCGCAGGCAGGTCTTGTCTTATCAATCTCATAGTTTTCTATGACCAGGTAACTCGCCACCTGGATAAAAGAGAGGAGGTCAACGTTGTATACCTTGACTTCAAGAAGGTCTTTGATCTGATATCCCACAATGAATGCTCTCATGGGAAAATTGGAGGATTGTGGGCTTAACTGCTCAACAGTTGGGTGGGTAGGAAGCTGTCTACAGGGTAGGACCAAGGAGTTCTAATGAATGGATCTGTGTCATCCTAATGAGAACTGGTGAGCGATGTCCTCAGGAGTTGGTGCTTGGTCCTGTTCTTTTCAACATCTTTATCAGTGGTTTGGACGTGGTGGTGAAGAGCTCACTGGCCAAACTCGTGGATGACACCAAGTTATGGGGGAGCATGGTCACACTTGAAGATAGGCTGCAGATACAGGTGGACCTAGACAGGCTGGCAAGTTGGCCAGATGGGAACCAGATGAAGTGCAACATCGAGAAATGTATAGTGCTCCATCTGGAGACAAACACTCCCCAACTACAGACTCAGTGGCACCAAACTGACCAGCACCCTGACTGAAAGGGTCGTTGGGGTAATAATAAACCACAGTATGAACATGAACCATCTAGGCAATGCTGTAGCCAGATACATCGATACATCTCAAGCAAAACCAAGCAAGTTATTTTTCCACTTCACTCAGCATTGGTGAGACCACAGCTGGAGTATTGCATACAGTTCTGGGCACTGCACTTCAGCAAGGACATGGTAAAGCTTGAGAGAGACCAGAGAAGAGCCACCCATATGACTACAGATTTGCATGGCAAGATATATGAGGAAAGGCTGAGGGACCTGGAACTCTTTAGTCTAAAAAAGAGAAGAGTAAGAGGGGACTTGGTGGCAACTTACCACTACAGCAAAGGAATACATCAGAGGCTCAGCAAATAACTATTCAGCAGGGCACTCTTGAGGAAAACCAGGAGTAATGGCTACAAACTCCTGGAAGATCATTTCAGGCTTAACACTGGGAAAAGCTTCTTCACAGTTAGGGTGTCCAGACTGTGGAATAAACTCCCTCCAGAGATGGTACAATCACCTACGCTAGACATTTTCAATAGGAGACTGGATGGTCACCTTGCTGGGGGTCATCTGACCCCAGTTGTCTTTCCTGTCTAGAGCAGGGGGGCTGGACCTGATGATCTTGCAAGGTCGCTTCCAGCCCCTTACAATCAATGCATCTGTGACTCATAACAGAAGTAGTTGACCAGCTACTTTTTAACTGGTTTTAAATTACACATAATATTAATACCCTTACAATCTATGAAGCTATGAATGAATCTATGAACATCTGTCAGCAGCCTTAGGTGAGTACTTGACTGGGATGTTTTAATTAGGGCTGATCCTCCCCTGAGTTGGATGCTGAACTATGTGACCTCTTGGGGTCCCTTTCCTATGACCCTATGTGGTACAAGGAGGCTTAAATACTTTGCAGGCATTAGAACTGATGCATTGCAAAGGTGACTTCTGTCCTCTGCTGCAGCAAACATATCTAATTACTCCTGCTGCCTAAGTTCTAACACATGTAACACAGTTGTAAAAATATGTTGGGGATGCTGTTACTTGATGTAAGATCTTATGTTGATCATGCAGCCAAGAGGGGCTGTTCTCAATATTCCTTCTTCACATCAATAATTGTGCCATTTTGTGGTGACAAATGTTCTCTCAGTCAATGTGTATTATCAAGAGGAGAAAGGTAAACCTCTACAGGGTTAAGGTTCATATCACACACCAAACAACATATGTTAGCAAGTAACAAGTAGCCATTTTTCATATTATATTGATATTTCCTGAAAGCATAAATGTTGGACTAGTTAACGTTGCTATAAAGTGGTGATGAGTAAATCGCAGACTCAAGTGTTCTATAAAGTTCAGTTCCTTTTCTGAAAGAACACAAGTGTACAAAACTAGACTGAAACTTTAGGCCCACTGTGCAAAATTTACTCCCAACTCCTCTGGTATTGGTTTAAAATAGAAAGAAAAGAAACATGCAAAACTGCTTTCCATAGATCTAATTTTATTCAAATTATTTCAGAACTTGATCTCAAGCTGATCCTCCTTTAGCCAGTACTTTTGTTCGTACTTTACTGCACAAGGAACTTCCATGATATATTTAGTACTCTTGCCTCAATTCATTGGCAATATAGTTTGTATGTGACATCAGTAAATAGTGTTGTATAGCATTTTATTTAATGCTAATATACATGAAAGGACTGACTTCTAATGCAAGTTGTGAATTTGTCAAAAACTTTTATGGGGTCTTGCAGATGCTGAGAAATCTTCTATGTATAAGAACATCCAAATATGAACAGGTTCTCTGAGTCCCCACGGCTTCATAAAGACTGAAATTTATACACATCCTACAGAATTACTATACAGTAACGTGCATCCATACATGGGGTACGTAAACATGCATGTGTGTGTTTTGTATTAGATGGTAGTGAGGGATAAGGACACTGGCAGCATGAGTCTGGTGTAAAGAGTGCTAAAACTAGGGGTAAAGCATGCCAGCTGAACCTTTCATTCAGTTATTATAAAATCTTTTATTCCACAGTACCTCACTGTATCCCCAGTCACATATTTTAAAGAATATCTATCTTAGGTACCTTTTAGGATAGTTTAAAAATATGTTGGATCTATTTTTTATCTCACTCATTCTATAAGCTGGATATCTGGGTTTTCATGAATACAAGGCACAGGGCACAGAGAGAAACATATAAACCTTGATTACTGGCATTATCATTTTACATGTAAAGTAATTGAAATCTCTGACATTTCTAATGGATGGATTCCAAAGGAAACTAGGATTCTTCTTTATCAAAACTGGTATAAAGTTTTCTGTTTCTAGACACACAAGTCTATAAAAAACTCAAGCAGAAGGCAGGGTAGAGACTAAATCAGAGTGGCATAAACTATAACAAGCAATGCATCAGCTTACTTCAGTGATTACTTCAGTAAGCCACTGCTTATGACAGCTTATGGCTCTGATTTAGTTAGTCTGTAATAGGGAAATCTACACTGAATCCTGCCTGACTTCAGATTAACATGGCTAACAATCTCTGACTGCTTAAGAAATAACTCACTTTTTTGTGACCTGAAGCAAACCTTTCCAACTTTGCATGTTCTAACAACAGCCCTGCAATTCATGATAATGTCATCTACCTACCCAACCATGTGCTCAGCCTGGTTGCGGGGTCTGTACTTTTCTATGGTCTGTCTTTCTGCCTTACTTTGCAACTCCATACAAGACAGCTGTATGGAGACATCAAGGCTTTTCTCCACCTCAAATGCCTTCTGTGACCCATCATCAAGACCACATAATCACTGTACTGAATAACGCTATAACAATGTAATATCTGAAGTGCATCACTTGCACCTCCAACAACGTCATATATGATATCACCTGCTTATGATGCCCCTCTGCTGGCTGCATTGGGCAGACTGGGTGATGCCTACATGATAGAATGAATGAACAGCACTGCAGAAAGAAACACAAGCCTCTGGCAGAACACTTTAAGCTCCCTCATCACTCCACTGCTGTTCTCAGACAACAAATTGTTAAAACATTATTTGAGTGGGAAACTGCAGCACAAGACATCATCCACAGACTGAATTGGGTTGAGTGTGGCTTAAACGGGAACTCAGGATTCTTATCCCATTTCCTGGATTAGCATTTGTGACTCTTCCATTCACATGGGCTTGCTGCTTGTTTGCTTGCTTCTTCCAGCACTCCCCATCTCATTGTCTCTTCTATTCTTATTTATCTCTTCTTTTTATCCTATGCTTCTGCTCCTGAAAGCTTGTGCTTTATATCTACTTTGAAGAAAGTTTATATACATATTTTATATCTATTTATATAAGAAAGCTTATTTCTTTACCTTAGTTAGAGTATAAGGTACAAATTTACCCTGTTTCTACTTGATCTTGGACTAACATGGCTAATTAAGTCTGTATGAGATAACTTCACAACTATAAATATATAGAAGTTATCGCTTAAAAATTCATTTGTTTGGCAGTCACTCAGGTGAAAAACTGAAATCATAAAAAGTGTTAAATTGTAGATATTATTTTCTTGCTCCCCTCTCCCAAATCATTCATATGTAAAATACCAAGAGGCCTCTGTGGAACCACGAGGTTCAAAGAATACCATTTCTGCATCATTTTATGGGCTCCACAACAGTTTACTAAGGATCTTTCATTGATAATTGAAGTTCCCTGTTACAATGGCAATGCAGGCTACTGCATAAGGATTACTTTTAATATGAGTGAAAGGAATGAAAGCAGCATGATATGGAGATCCATGGATGTGGGCGTCCCCGTCGACGTAGTCTTTTTAGACTTCAGGAAGACGTTTGACACGGTCTCCCACCCCATCCTCATTAAAAAGATGGGGAGCTGTGGCATTGACCCCTACATGGTTGAATGGGTCAGAAACTGGCTGATGGGGCGCTCCCAAAGAGTGGTGGTGGATGGGTCATACTTGACCTGGAGAGATGTGAGCAGCGGGGTCCCCCAGGGCTCGGTCCTTGGGCCTGCACTGTTCAGCATGTTTGTCGCTGACTTGAACAAGGGGGTGGAAAGCAAGCTATCCAAGTTTGCCGATGATACCAAACTGTGGGTGGAGGTGGGGACACCTGAGGAGAAGGAGAGGCTGCAGCAGGATTTGGGCCGACTGCATGAGTGGGCAGACAAAAACAAAATGGGATTCAACGTGGACAAGTGCAGGGTGATGCATCTGGGGAGAGGCAACCCCCAGCACACATACTGGCTGGGAAGCTCCCTTCTTGCTAGCATGGAGGTGAACGGGATCTTGGTGTCATTGTTGACACCAAGATGAACATGAGCCACCAATGTCAGATGGTGGTTGGGAAGGCCAACCGAACCCTAGCGTGCATCCAGCGATGCATTTCAAGCCAGTCCAAGGCAGTGATCCTCCCCCTTTATGCGGCGTTGGTCAGGCCGCAGATGACGTACTGTGTCCAGTTCTGGGAGCCGCACTTCAAGAGGGATGTGGACGGCCTTGAGAGGGTCCAGAGGAGGGTCACCAGATTGATATGCAAGCAGCAGGATAGGCCTTATGAGGAGCGTCTGAGGGACCTGAACCTGTTCAGCCTCAGTAAGCAGAGGCTGAGGGGGGACCTGGAGGCAGCCTATAAACTGCTGAGAGGAGATCAGCAGGAAATAGGGCAGGCTCTTTTTTCCCGGGCACCACCAGGGGTAACTAGGACCAATGGTCACAAGTT
>JAGPOW010000304.1:49481229-49500848 GCA_030014935.1 Caiman crocodilus | reverse complement strand
ACAACTGTCTGTATTTCTGTTAGCATCACGTTGAATTCGTTTCTGTGAGTAAAGTTTCAACTTTGTTTATTCACTTCGTGTCTGAGTCGATACCTACTTGCTACCTGCCATCGTCCAGGTTGGTTTACCACTTGGTGCCAATACACGTCCTACTTGTAGCATGGCGACTACTTGTCGGGACAAGTTGCTTTGGAAATTTCTTCTATATCCTTCCTAAGTATATTTTTTGAAATGATCAATGTGGCATACTAATTGAATCAAGGACGGACAATTTGTTATTCAGGATCTGCTCTTTACGGATGATGCTGCATTCATGTCTAAGTCACCTGTGAACTGCAGATCATGATGAACAAGTTCTCTGATGCATGCATTACGTTTGGTATGGCAATCAGTATCAAGAAAACAGTTGGCATGTCACAGGGCATTAACATGTCACCCAAAATCTATGTGAATAATGAAGCTCTGAACAGTGTAGACCACTTCTGTTATTTTAGATCAACTCTTACCAGCTCACTTACCTTTGATAGAAAACGTGATGTGAGAATCGGCAAAGCCTCTGTCACCTCTGGAAATTTAACTTATGTGTCCGGAACAACAAGCTGCTAACCCTGAACACAAAACTGTCCATCTGTGAGGCCTGTGCCCTCAGCACCCCCCTTTATGGCTGTGAAAGCTGGGTCACATACTCCAAGCAGGAGCAGAGATTAAAGAGCTTCCACCTTTGCTGTGTCAGAAAAATCTTTGGAGTCACTTGGGACAAACAGATCACCAACAACAAGATTCTTGACAGAACTGGTCTCTGCAAACTACAGTGGATGCTCACAGGCTTCATTGGCTTGGACAAGTGTAGCAGATGCCTAAAGATCATCTGCTAAAGACTGTGTTCTATGGTCAACTCAAGAACTATGGAACCCACCACCCAAAAAAAAGTCAATCGGTTCAATGATTACTTTGCATCAGTTTTTCACCAGCCCAAAGGGACCTCCCTGCCTAACATGATGCAGGATGATCAAGGTGAGGATGAAGATATGCCCACCATTGGAATGGATCTTGTGAAAGAGCATCTTGAGAGGCTAGTCTGAATAGGTTGCACCCAAGAGTGCTAAAGGAACTGGCAGACATCATAGTGCAGCCACTGGCAAGCATATTCAAGAACTTGTGACACTCAGGCAAAGTACCTGAAGATTGGAAGAGGGCCAATGTGGTTCCCATCTTCAAGAAAGGGAGAAAAGAAGACCCAGGAAACTACAGGCCAGTCAGTTTGACCTCAATACCAAAATTATCAAAAAAACCATTCTTGACAGGCTAACAGAAGGCAACATTCTGAGGAACAGCAAGCATGGGTTTGTTGTGGCTAGGTCTTGCTTAACTAATCTAATTTCCTTCTATGTCCAGGTGATGTGACACCTGGACAAAAGGGAAAAGGTTGATGTCATATATTTAAAAAAGCTTTTGACCTGGTGTTCCATGATGTTCACATAGAAAAATTGGGCAACTGAGACCTCAACCATGCCACAGTCCAATGGCTGGGGAACTGGTTCTCATGTTGGACCCAGAGAATGGTAGTTGATGGAACCAAATCAACATGGCACTCAGTGACAAGTGGCATCCCCCAAGGCTCTGTTCTCGGGCCTGTACTCTTTAACGTCTTCATAAACAACCTGGACGCTGGTATCAAAAGTGGACTGGCCAAATTTGCTGATGACACCAATCTTTGGGGAAGAGTGTCTACGCTTGAGGATAGGCTCATGATCCAGGCTGACCTTGATAGGCTTAAAAGGTGGGTGGATGAAAACCTGATGGCATTAAATATGGAGAAATTCCTGAGGTAAAGATGCTTTACCTCAGGAATAAAAACCCTCATCACACTTTTAGGCTCAGCATTGAGACACTCACTAGCACCATGACCAAAGAGACTTGGGGATCATGATTGACCACAAGATGAATATAAGCCACCAATGTGATACCATATCTGGCAAAATGAACAAAACTCTGGCTCACATCTACCGATTTATCTAGAGCAAGATCCAGGATGACATCCTCTTGCTGTACTTGGCCTTGGTGAGGCCACAGCTGGAGTACTACATTCAATTTTGGGCTCCACAATTTAGAAAGGTTGTGGAGAAGCTTGAAAAAGTTCAAAGAAGGGTTACGCACATGATCAGAGGGCAAGTGAACAGGCCTTATGAAGAGAGGTTGCATGCTATGGGACTCTTCAGCCTGGAGAAGCACAGGCTCAGGGATGATTTGGTTGCAGCCTATAAGTACATCAGGGGTGTGCATCAGGATTATGGGGAATGCCTGATCACCAGAGCACCCCAAGGGAAGACAAGGCCCAATGGTCACAAACTCCTGCTAAACCATTTTAGACTGGACATAAAGACAAACTTCTTTACTGTCTTAGCCTTCAAGGCCTGAAACAAACTCCCCCCCCCCCCCAGTAGTAGTGCAAGCACCTACTCTGGACACTTTCAAGAAACATTTGGATGCTTATCTTGCTTGGATCCTTTGACCCTAGCTGACTTCCTGCTCCTTGGGCAGGGGTTTGACCCAGTGACCTTACGAGGTCCCTTCCAGCCCTAACGTCTATGAAATCTACAAAACCTATGAACCACAGTGCAGAGGAGTGGGGGAGGTGGCGTTCTCTTGACATATGCAATAGACTAAGGTGTGGAGGAAACTAAGAATAGAATGTACAGCTAGAGGAAGAAGGACAGGGCCTGTGTTGAGGAGCTTTGTGGGGTGACAGGCATGGGCACAAGGGATCAGGCTTCAGGGGACAAGGAAGAAGATTTAGGATCCAATAGATGCACCTCAGAACCTAGAATTCTTGAGCCCAAACATTCCTCTGTTGTCAGTAAATATCTGTGAAAGCCTTTGGCAAAATAGATTTCATCTTCCAGGAGTGACTGCCATATAGCGGGTAACAACCTACTACTGTGATCTTATTTTGTTAGCTCAAGAAGAAGAGGTCTGCGTTTTGAATCTAAAAATTCTAATGTCTCCTTGTGAATGATGCAGGAGTCAATGTGATTTCTTGTCATGGAATTTCAGTAGTTTCTATATTTTTCAACTGTATTTTAAATAAACTTAGGAATTTAAAATAAAAGAATATTAAGTTAGAAAATGTGCCAGAATTCAGGTTGCTTGCACCGTATCTCAGCCAGTTTGTGGACATGCATTATGATTTAGTTGCATAATAGCATACATTCATTTAATGAGATTTTTATATGTTAATCTATTTATAGTCTTAAAGTTGCTCCGTAAGAAGAACATTTGTTTGGGTTAGCTCATAATATTCCCATAGACAACTTTATACTACTGTTGCAAAGAAACAAATTGACAAAATACCACAGAAAACCTGTTTCTGTTCTGGTAAACAGGAAGCTGCCTGTATCTAGCTTTCATACAAAATAACTGCACTCAGTTTTTTTCCTTCAGTCACATAATCTATATGGCTAAGTATTTTAAGCTTGTTGTGAAAAACTACTTATTCTCCATTGCCAAAATTTTCAAAAGCTTACATAATTCAAATTGTTAGCCTGGACAGTTAAAAGAGGGGTTTGTGGCCTCTAGCTATGAAAAACTTTTTTTTAAGGTGGATTCAGGTGTCCTTAAAGTAGAGAAGAATTGAGACCAAATGCATCGATCAGGGACATGACTGAATGCAACTCATCTGTCATATATAAGAAATATATGAAGGTTGGAAAGAGGCAGCATCGAAAAGAAATAGGCAAAGGTTGAAATTAGTCACATTTAGCTTCTCTGCATTGATTGGTTTCTGCTGAAAGATTTTTTTGTAAGTAGATACTAAGGCATGCATCAACCATACAGTGTGATTTTTGTGTCAATGCAAAGTGTTTTACAAATGTTGCCAAGGCCAAATGCCACTCTAGGAGAAGATACCTTGGATTGTGCAAAGACTGTATGAACTGGGACACCAGTGTTTGTAAACTGGAATGGAAATAGGTCCTTTATTAGTATTCAGGAGTGAGTAGAACTTGCATCTTATTTCTGTGTAATTGCATCTTTCTTCTTTTCAGCCAAATATGTGGGGGTTGTTTTATTTTTGTTTCAAAATAAGCCAATTTGGCATTTTTTGGATTGTAGGACCTTTAGGATCTTCGTTCTTTTGTTGTTTAATTTAGGTTTTTCAAAATTCCAGGAACATTGGAATTGATATTTATTTCAGCCAGAAATTATGATGTGCATTTTATACGTTCCAACAAAACTATAACTATGTTCAGTAGTAATAGTTTTTATCCTCTTTAGTTCTATTTATAAGCTTGCAATGATAATCCTGTTTCAAAAAATGTTTTTGCAAAGGATATCTGTATTCAATTAAGTTCTCGTTATCATTATTTAAGGATGCGATAGTTGTGCTTGATTGAACCAGTAAGTAAGTGAACAGACCTTCACATTAGATTCCAAAAATGCAGCCACATACTGTCAGCAGCCCATGCCAGAAGCTAGGGGACACTATAGCCCACCTCCCTAAGCTGCTGGAGCAGACAGTTTGAATCTGGAGGGGATCCAAGACAGAAGTTCAATAAACTGATTTTACCTAAATTAATTAAGTCTGGTACTACCTCTATCCAGGTTTATCTTAAACTGGTTTTGGCCATTGTGAAAGCAGTTCATGTGCACTGAATCTCTGTTGTATTACAGATTTCAATCAGTTTACAATCACTTATCCTGGTTTATATGTAATTTTTGTCCCTAGCCAAGATGTTTTTCTGTAGTTTATGCCTGTCATGGGTAGGTGCTATAAGCCTGGGTCCCCTTTGGACTGACATCTTCACTGTGTGCACTGACTGGCTAAAGACATGCTGACATTACCTCCTCAGATGCTCTTCAGTGTTAGTTTCTCACCTACCGTGGCTTTGATGTTCCTTTTGTTTGGGAATGAGTTCCATGGGGAGATCATTCCAGCCTGATAGGAGGAATGTCTTCATGGGGCTCTACCTCCCCGTCTTCCTTCCGCTAAGAAAAACCCTGCGTCATTCCAGTAGTACTCAGGCTCTTGAGACTAGGAACTTATGAGGACTGCTCTCAAACCCCATTACCCACCTGCACAGGTACAAGTCCACTTACAGTCACAATGGCAAATTTCCTGTTTTTCTATTTCCCCAAAAGACAAAACCGAGGCCCACAATCAATCCCAGGGGCTGTTATACTGCTGGGGCACTTCACTCTGCCTGCCCCTTTAAGTCCAGTCCTTTTGCTGTCCCAGCCCCTACCCAGGACTTCAAACTATCTCCAAAGAAAAACAAATAAAAGGGAAAAGAAACATAGTCTCTATGGGGCCCTAGAGGACCACCCTTGGGCTTTGAAGGGCTTAGCCCTCTGGATCCCCACGTCCCTCTCCAAGACCTACTTGGCAACAGTGGTAGAGTCTTTAAGAACTCCAGCAGCAGGACATCCTTCCTTGGTGGCCCTCTGACAACTTGTACCTTTCATGGAGCACCTCTGTGCCTCCACTCGCTGCAAGCCAGCATTGGCAGGAGAGTTCCACAGCATCTCTATTTCCTGGATGCTGAGGTCTCTTCATGGCTGCCCCTCTCTGGGGCTAGAAGTACCTGTCTGGGCTCGCCATCCACCAATCCAGAGAGAGTATTCACTCCAGAAATGTGGCATGCCACTGCGGGCTTCCATGGTGGTCTTTCTCTCTCCTGAAGTAAGTGCAAGGCAATTATTCTCTTCCCCAGGGTCCCTTGCAGCCCCAAAGCCTTCTCAATTGCAATGCCTATTTCCTCTTGTCCTGCCCTCTATGGCCAGGTAGATGAACTTTAAGCAATCTTCCTTTTGGCAGTTTTTCAAATTTTAAAAAATCTACCTTCACTTTTACTTGGGATTGTGCACTCAGTTCAGTAATTCTATCTATCTCTTGCTTCTCTAGCATATTTATAAGACTATCATATGGCAATATGCCAGAAGTGTTACTAAAGTCCAAGTATGTTATGCTGTCTTCAATGCCTCTCACCTATGGCACTAACTACCCTGTCAAAGGAAGAAATCAAGTGCCCTTCTCCTGTTTTCTGTGCCATTATCTGTCATCATTATGTTTTTAAACATTAATCCATTTAAGCATGACTGTTCCTTCTGTGCCTTGCAATGAATTTCATCATGCCTTGCTGATGTACATTCATTCAAATTAGTCAAAAGATATTTAACTAATACCTATATGTTTATGGTAATCCCTCATACACTTTCCTTCTAGTGGTTGCATGTATCTCTTAATTTTCAGAGCACTAAAAGACTTCTTTGTGTACTCACATCAGTCTCTTGCAATATTAGTTAATTTTCCAATATCTTAGAACAGCTTTATATTAACCTTTCAATATTAATACCTTTTAGGAACTTCCAGTCTTCTTGGAATTATTTTTTCTTTTACATTTTCCATCTACAGGATCTTACCTACTATATTTCTTAGTTGGTTAAAAGCTATCTTTCTGAAGTACTGTTCTCATACTTTCCCTTTTTTAAATCACGAATTTTGCCATGTCATCATCGCTAAAATGGTGGCATACAATAAGTGGAAGGGAGGGGCTATCATCAAGGAGGAGTATGCCTCATCAGCCCGTGAGTGTAGCAGGGCTATTAGGAAGGCCAAGGCAGAGATAGAACTCAGGCTAGCGTCCAGGATTAAGGACAACAAAAAGTCCTTTTTCAAGTACATTGGGAGCAATAAAAGGGAAACAGCCAATGTAGGGCCCCTGCAAGACTCAGATAGTAACCTTGTGGCTACACCCGATGAGAAAGCCAATATTTTTAATAGCTTTTTTGCTTCTGTTTTCTTGAACAGGGCCTGGGACATCCCTCCTGCCAGAGGTAGGGACAATCGTGGACATAGCTCTGGGTCAGCACAGAGGTAGTTAGGGATCTGGAAGGGGTAGACATTTTTAAATCTGCAGGTCCAAATGCCCTCCACCCAAAGGTGTTGAGGGAGCTGGCAGGAGTCATCGTGGAGCCCTTGCCCCAGCTGTATGAGCATTCGTGGTCATGTGGCCAGGTGCCGGGGGATTGGAAACTAGCTAATGTGGTCCCCATTTTTAAGAAAGGGAGGAAGAAGAACCCAAGTAAATATAGGCCCATAAGCCTCACCTCAGTCCTTGGGAAGATCTTGGAGAAAATCATCAAGGAGCATATCTGTGGGAAGCCAGCAGGGGAGATTATGCTCAGGGGCAACCAGCATGGGTTCAAAGGCAGGTCCTGCCTGATCAACCTGATGGCCTTTTATGACCAGGTAACTAAATCCTTGGATGATGTTGTCACTGTGGACATAGATTTTCTAGATTTTAAAAAGGCCTTTAACACTGTCTCTCACCTCATTCTCACTAATAAATTAAGTGACTGTGGCATTGATGCCTAAACAATGGGATGGGTAAAAAAATGGCTGATGGGGCACATCCGGAGAATAGTGGTGGACAGGTTGTACTCAGCCTGGTGAGATCTGAGCAGTGGGGTACCCCAGGACTCGGTCCTTGGGCCCACACTGTTTAACATCTTCATCAGCAACTTGGATGAGGGGTGGAAAGCACATTGTCCAAGTCTGCTGATGACACTAAGGTGTGGGGTAAGGTGGGCACACCTGAAGGGAGAGAGAAGTTGCAACTAGATTTAGACAGACTACAAAAGTGGGCAGATGAGAATAGGATGGGATTCAACATAGATAAATGCAGGGTGCTGCACCTTGGGAGAAGGGATGCACAGCATACATACAGGCTGGGGAGTTCTCCTCTTGAAAGCACAAAGGCGGAAAGGGATCTTGGAGTCAATAATGACTCCAAGGTGAACATGAGCTGCCAATGCCAGACCGCAGTGAGCAAGGCCACCCATACCTTGTCATGCATCCAAAGATACCTCTCAAGCCGGTCCAGAGAGGCAATACTCCTCCTCTATGCGACATTGGTCATGCCACAGTTGGAGTACTGCATTCAGTACTGGGGGCTGCACTTTAAAAAGTATGTGGCCAACGTAGAGAGCGTTCAGAGAAGGGCCACACATCTGGTAAGAAGGCAGCAGGACAGGCCCTATAAGGAGAAACTGAGGGACCTGAACCTGTTCTGTCTCAGTGAGAGGAGGCTGAGGGAGGACCTGGTGACTGCCTACAAGCTAATCAGGGGAGATCATCAGCAAGTAGGAAGAGTCCTATTCTCCCCAGCACCACCTGGGGTGATGAGGAACAATGGTTATAAGCTGATGGAGAATAGGTTTAGGTTAGACATCATGAGGCAATGTTTTACAGTCAGGGTGGCCAGAATCTGGAACCAACTTCCTAGGGAAGTGGTCCTCGCCCCTAGCTTTGTTAAGTTCAAAAAGAAGTTAGATGATCACCTGTCTTGTAGGGTCTTGTAAACCCAGCATTCATTCCTGCTTGTGGCAGGGGGTCAGGCTAGATGATCTGTTCAGGTCCCTCCTGACCCTAGCTACTATGAAACTTCCTCACAAGATTCTGACCACATTCCCTTTTGTACTGAGTTCATCCCTACTGGTCCTAATGACAGAGGACCCTTAGTCATTTCCTCAACTTTCTGAAACAGAAAATTTCTTCTTACTTTAATAACTTCAAGGATGTTTTGTTTCACTGTTTTTTTTCTTACAAAAGATATCAAGGTAGATCAAAAATCATTATTTCCAGGTCACACATTTTAGATATTCTTGTTATGTATTCAAAGAATGCTTCATCCACATCTTTTAGTCTACATTTGACCCCACAATAACATCTCTACTGTTATTCTCTTCCCCAACCTTCACCCAGATACACTCTACACACCTGCCACTCACTTCTTAGACCTTGCATCAAGTATATATATTTTCTTGGCACACAGTGTAATACCTTTTCCTGTTTTATTGCATCTATTCTTCCAGAACAAGCTGTACCTGCCAATGTTGATGTGCAATTATGGGAGTTTTCCCAACAAGTCTCTGTAATGCTAGTTAAGTTATTTTTTCTTTGCATACTGAGACTTTGAGTTCATCCTGCTCAGTCCCCATGGTTCCTGCATTATGCTTTAGAATTCAAGTCCAACCTGTAATACAATGAAAATATAAGGTAGCTAAGGGGAGAAACAGCAGGAAATGGATAGAACAAATGATAATATAATTGCATCTCATTTTATACAGAAGATCATACAATACTTATAGAGTCTTTTGCTGAATGTTTGTTTTATAATAGAGTTGTATTACTTTCAGCCAACTGCCGTGTAATTGCATTTTGCTGCTTTTACTGGAAATTTGAGTTGAATGATACATTTTGTTCAATCCAATATGAACTCTTTCACTATTACTGAGACTCTTGGCTGCCTATAGACGTGCTGGTTCATGTTCTAATTAGAACACTCCAGTATCACTTCACCGTCATGTGTGTTAAACCCTCTTCCTTTCTCCCCCCTCCCCCCATTTTTAAATGGCTATGGGGGCACTTTAACTAAAGTTCATTGAATGAGATTTAGTTAAAGTGCCCCCACAGCCATTTTTAAATGTGGGAGGATTTAATACACACGACAGTGAGTCATTTTCATTAGAGCAGATGTCAGAGAACTGCTTGAATTAAAATGGTCCCTCCCCACCCCCGAGCACATGTATGGGCACCCTTTTGCTCTGGGGCATGCATACAGGTTAATGTGCCTGCTGCCACGCAGGCAGGCTTTGCTTTCTTAGGAGTTCCTCAGCCAGTCCAAACAATAGTCCACAAGCAGACTTGGGTGCCTCACTACTTAGCTTTTATCCCTTGGGAGCCCCTCAGCCAGTACTCACAAACAATAATCTTTGGTCCAAACAAATAAGTAAACCAAACCTTCAGTCTTTCTCCAGGCAAGAGGAGAGGGTACTGTATCTCTGGCCATCCTAGAGGTAATCTCTTGCAGTCTGCTTCCTGCCCATAAACTACTCCTTCCAAGATCATGCTACTTGCCCCTTCTCCCTTTGGGCTTTTAACTGTCAACTAATTTTCCACATCCCTACCACACCTAGGCTCCTGGTGGCCCCAGGTGAACTTTTAGTATCAGACCCCCCCTTTTCCAGAGATGATGATGATAATAATAATAATAATAATATTTTCAGGTCCTCTTTCTGTCCAGGCCCCAGCTGTCTGCCTGGTTCTCCCATACCTGTGTCTGGCCCTGCATCTAGGCTCCTACCCCAAGGCTGTCTGCCTCCTTTAAAAGTACCAGACTGCCCTGTTACAGGGCCTTTATAATAATAATAATAAAAAAAGTGGGAGGAGGAATGAAAGGTCTGATATTATCCAAATACCATAGTAGTTACAAGACTCCTTGAGCTTGGACTTCAACTTGGGCTTTGGAAGATCTGGGTTCACTTCCTTTCACTATTTAAGGATTATAAAGCATGACATTCCAAAGTCATTGCATGGTCACAACTTCACAGAACACATGAGCTCTTCAGTAAACACATAGATTTTTGCAAACTGTAAATCATCTGTGAGCCACTACTGTTCTACTAATTACAGCAAGAAGCTGTGCTCATTAGCTGTTCTCATCTGGCTCACTGCACGAGCTAAATAGTCCGTAAATGAGCCAGCAATTATTGCTGTATTACCACTACCAGCTCTGTTCATATCAAAATATCTCCACCAAATGTTGTGCCTGTTGGTATTATCAGGTTAAGAATTTTATAATCATATTGAAGCAGTTAATTGGAAGGTTATTTAGGGGAGGAGGGGAGGTCTGAAATTAGAATAAACTACCAAGAATCTCTGGCTGCCAAGAAGTAGGTTCAACGTATAAATGACTCCTTCTAAACTCAGACTCCAGCACAGATGTCTCAATATCGTACTTAAAATTTAAAAAAAAGAGAGAAAGAGCATCCGTTTCCTTTTCAGCTCCACAGTTTTCTTACTTTACTAGTAAGGTCACTAATACTTAATTTTAAAAAGGATGAATGGGAATTCCTGATTGGGTAGTATGACCAGGATGATAGAAGTTAATTGTCTAGATTTATTTCAGTTGGTTGCTAGAAAATGGTAGGTAAATTTGTATGAACCCTGAAGTAACTGATGAACTTGTTGTCATTTCCAGCTATTGCAGTTCCTCTAAAAGAAAAAAAAAGCCACTTCCAGTCAGGGGGCTCCCCGTATTTTGTCCACATTTCTCAATAACTTTCAGTGTTTTTTTTTCCCTTTGTTTTTTTTTTTCCTAGTGTCTATCCTGTTGAAGAGCTCTGGCCAGGAGAAAATTGGAACTTGTTACCATGGGGGGTACTTCCTAAAGCTGCTAAGAGAGAATAATATCATAGCTTCTCATAAGCAGGAAATAAATGGTGGATTTAAAGATGACAGTATTTGTATGCATCTTCCAAGAGGTTCAGACCAGATTTTGTAGAAATCCAATTCTTAATCTATAGTAATCAGACATGAATCCAATAGTAAATTTGTAAAGCTTAGTATCAGAAAAATAACTATTAATTAGAATTACAAAATGGTAAACCAAATGTATTTGAGTTTTATATATGCTACTTTAGAATGTAGAGCTTGAAAACTGGGCCCAAGACCAGCAGATTGCAGTTCCTAACATCTTGGCTCTGTCATGACAGCAACAAAGCTCTACATCTATAATATTGAGCCCTATTTCTATAGTAAGGGAATTGGGGAGCTAGGAAGTTTAATACAAAAATGTGGGGGAACATTCACATTGCTCAGAATAGAGAAGAGTTTGCCAAGAATCTTGTCTTAGCTGGGACAGTTCCAGGTTCTCAAACCCAGCTCCAGGACAATGCTGTCCTGGCCAGTGTCCCAAGACTGTGGCTCCAGATCTACTTTGCTAAGCTACTTCATTCATAAATTCAATACATAATACCCTTCTTCTAAGCTGCCAAGAAGGACGGGCTCCTGGGAAGTAGAGATGCTATTACTCTCTCTCAGCACCTGTTGGCTCTAGATCCATTCTCTTGCAAGCACTTCTCAGATGTGAAGGTGGAAACTACCAGAAAGTGAGACCGATTAAATTTCTGTATGGAGTAAAGGTCATCTGCAAGAGCCAGATGGGTAAAAGAGAAAAAGGCTAGAGTAAAAAAAAATGCAGGAAGCACCTTTGAGAGGAAGGAAAAGAAATGAGGGTAGGGAACCATTGTAGATCTGTGAGAAAGCAATAGTGGGAACCACCTGTGGCACAGTAGCCAGTCATGGTTACACCACCTTTTTTCCCCCCCAAGGAACTTTTTTTTTTCATATAAACTAAACATCTGGAGTTCCATGGAGTTTGATTTTAGAAATTTTAGATTACATGTGCATTAGCTTTTCCTTCAAAAACTAAAATACCTTAGGTGTTGACAAGAATGCTCACATAGACTCCTGCAGGGTCTGAGACATGTAGTTTCTTGATAAATGTAGTTGTCCTTGATAAACTTCTTCGTATGTTACAATTAGCACTGAGGTAAAAGAAAGGGCTTATTTATCTAAAATGTGTGGTTAACACTTTGATTAGTTTAAAATATCTTCAATTTACTTTTTTGTTACTTGAGACTTGAGAAACACCAGACTAGAAGGGACGGCCTGGGTTCAGTTCCTTGAAAATCCAGGAAACCAAGTAATAGCGTGAAGTTGAATATTTACTTCTGTAGGAAAACCCCCAGTTTTTCTTTTTTTTAATTTTAAAATGCATTCCTTCCCCTTTCCCAACCATTTCTGACTTTCTCTCTGCCCTTTCTATCCTTTATAAGTGATTACAAGTAGTACTAGGTAAGCTATGTTCTTGTATGCTATTATTGTAATAAGCCTCTTTTTATATTGTAAATAGTGTTCTGTTATGTTTGTATTGATTTTTACTGTTTTATATTGTATTATATTATATTCCTATCATTTGTGCATTGATTTTTATTGTTTCATATTAACATTGTATGATTTAGACCTGCAGTATGGGTTGATATGAGTGATGTCAGGTATCCATTTTGTGTGTCAGATTCCCATCTTGTTCCCATCTTCTCCCCATGCCCTGTAGTGTATGTTGTAAACTATGGCTCATACTTACCCCTCCTATGTAAATTAGTATCTGAATGAATGGGGATGAATGAGGGTGCTTGAGAGAGCACCCTCATTCATTTAGGCAGTAGGTCTAAAAATAGCTCCCTCCAGGACCCATCCATCACCTTGCATTGACCCTCTCTGGCTCAAGCTTTGGAAAACAAAAACAGCTGGAGAAATCAGTCAACCCACCATTACAGACACCTGAAACTGCATGTCCTTATCTAGGAGTGCACATGCTCAGTACACCAAGGCTTGACTCTTGCCTGGGCGTGCCCCTGCCACTAGGGTCATAGAAGGTCTGCCCCTATAAAAGGGGGCAGTGAAGACAGACGCAGTGGGATGCCCTCTCCATCTGGTCTAGCACCATGCCACACCACCTATCCAGCCAGAAGCCCTGCCAGGGGCCCCTTCTGGACAGCACCTTGCTGGAGAAGACCCCCGACTGGTCATCAAGGATCAACTCACAGCCCAGGATAGGTAGCTATCAACCACCTTCCTTCCCCAAACAAAGGACCTGGACTCTGTTCCTATACACTTTGACTTCAATCCCTCCACCAAGCCTGTTTCTCTCCTGTTACCATTATCTGGGCTTGTATGTGAGTGCGTGTGTGTGGGAACCAATAACTTCATGGGGCTGTGTTGTCTGTTTAATAAATCTGCTATTTTGAAACCCCGAGTTGGGTTCTTGTCTTATTGACCTCCCAACTCTCCTCAATCTCCTAGCTTTCTGCCTCAGTTTCCAGCCCCAATCTCTCATCTTTCTAACTCTCTGTTTTCAGCCCCAATCTCCCATCTTTCTACCACTCTGTTTGCAGCCGCAGTCTCCAGCTTTCTGCCTCAGTTTCCAGCCCCAATCTCCCAACCTTCTGCCTCTCTCTTTCCTGGCTGTCTCCTGCTTGCCACCAGGCTTTTTCCTATGCTACCACCCCAGCACTAGTGACCTCTAGTAACCCTGGGGCCACTTGACCTTAAGTAACCCTAAGCCTCAGTTCCTCATTCCAGCTTCTCTCCAGTCTTCTGGTTCTAATCCCAACCCTGGCAACTTTCACTACCTACACTTTCACTCTCTCTCCTTAACCTTCCCCCAGATATCCCAAGCACACATATATACACTGTGCAATCCAAATTAGGAACTCACCTGTGTGTATGTGTAGGTGGGTGGTATGTGTGTGAACTGGTAAATATATATATATATATATGTGTGTGTGTGTATATATATAATTGTGTGCATGATATATGAATAAGCAATATGTGTATTGTGGGTGTTGGTAACTGACTTTGTCTAATTTTTGGTGTGTGTAGTGTGTGTGAATTGTCAAGTGTCACAGAGTACCTGGATACCCTGCTCCTAAAGAGCAGAAACTGCTAGGGAAACAGCCTTAGCAGTGAGTAAAGAGCATGGCTGTTGGTTACCAGGGGCAAATGGAGCTAGCAAGTGACTCACAGCTGCCAGTGGTCAGCTGACTGAAAGGGGCAGGGTCTGGCTCCCTTATAAACCCTAGGGACCAAGGCCAGGGGAGTTCCCTGCCAGCAGCCAAGGAGGAAGGAGTTCTGTCATGGAAGGGAGGAGCAACCTAAATGCAGGAGCAGCGTCTGGATGAAGTATCCCTGGTAGGCTTGAACGTGGTTATAGCCGAGTGGCTTCATTTTATGTTATAGCCAAGGGGCTTACATTTGTGTTGCTGTTTGTCACTGGCAGTTTGGGTGAGGCTATTAAGGGTTGGAGGAGGCATCATAGGGGACCCACAACAGTGTGGGGACCCTAGTGCCAGCAAGGGTGCAGCATTTGAGGTGCACTGACCCCAATCCCAGAGGAGGGGGGCAGCACTGTGGAGAAGGCCATGGAGAGCCCTAGCACTGGAGAGGGTGCAGATCGAAAGGTAGGGCCCAGGCAGGACAAGGGGCCAGATTACAGCAAGGCCGAGACCTAACAATGTCTATTCCATCTGCAAGGCTTGAGGCGTAGTACAGGGGTGGTTGGAGCCACACGTAGCCCATAAGGCTAGCGTGCCCCTACAGTACCCATTGTTGAATGGGACCCATGAGGGGTCTGGGAAACCACAGGGCCTGAGCTTTCATCAAGACGTGACCAAAAGGGCATAAAAAGCAGCCTCCCTTATAGTGTGTCATCAAAGATGTGGGAGGTGAGAATTTGAGGGTGCCCTTGGGACAACTTGGCATGGGAAGGGGGCCTTGAAGAGATCACGGCGATCCTGCAGAACCCCACCGTGACAATAGGTATGTATGTGCCTAGGCTGGTAATCTTGGGAGAGGGGTGTACCTAATTGATTTGTGTGTTTCTATATGTGCAATTGCGTCACGCCCTCCTGTCTAACAGTGCAATTTTGAGATACTGAGAGTTGGCCTGACCCCACAGGGCAACACTTCCATAACCCCTGCCCCAGGTTTTCTCCAAACACCTGCCATTCTCTAACCAACTAAGATCTTTAATAAAGTACAAGGAATGGGAACAAATAATACAACAAAATCAGGGTGATATAACATTACAGGTTTGTATTTTCCCAATATTATTATATCACTTTTTTTTAAAAAGTGTCAGATGCTGCTCCTTTGTCCCATGATCACCTCTTGGAGAAACTGACCAATTGCCACCTTGGGTCCTTCACAATCCACTGGCTAGAAAATTGGCTCCATGGTCGGACCCAGAGGGTAGTAATTGATGGAAGTCACTCGTTATGGTGTCCTGTGACCAGTGGGGTCCCCTAAGGCTCTGTCCTTGGACCCGTACTGTTCAACATCTTCATTAATGATGTGGACACTGGAGTCAGAAGTGGACTGGCCAAGTTCGCCAATGACACCAAACTTTGGGGCAAAGCCTCCACACCAGAAGACAGGAGAGTGATCCAGGCTGACCTGGACAGGCTCAGCGAGTGGGCGGATGAGAATCTGATGGTGTTCAACGCCAACAAATGCAAGGTTCTCCAACTTGGGAAGAAAAACCCGCAGTATCCTCATAGGCTCGGCAGTGCTATGTTGGCTAGCACTATGGAAGAAAGCGACTTAGGGGTCATAATTGACCACAAGATGAACATGAGCCTGAAGTGCGATACTGCGGCTAGTAAAGCGACCAAAACACTGGCTTGCATCCATAGATGCTTCTCAAGCAAATCCCAGGACATCATTCTCCCCTTGTACTTGGCCTTAGTGAGGCCGCAGCTGGAGTACTGCATCCAGTTTTGGGCTCCACACTTCAAAAAGGATGTGGAGAAGCTTGAGAGAGTCCAAAGAAGAGCCACATGTATGATCAGAGGTCAGGGGAGAAGACCCTACAATGACAGGCTGAGAGCCCTGGGGCTCTGTAGCCTGGAAAAGCACAGGCTCAGAGGTGATCTGATGGCCTCCTATAAGTTTATCAGGGGTGACTACCAGTATCTGGGGGAACATTTGTTCACCAGAGCACCCCAAGGGATGACAACTAGGTCGAATGGTCACAAACTACTACAAGACCGTTTCAGGCTGGACATAAGGAAGAATTTCTTTACTGTCTGAGCCCCCATGGTCTGGAACAGCCTGCCACTGGAGGTGGTTCAAGCACCTACGTTGAACACCTTCGACAGCAAACTGGTTGCTTATCTTGCTGGGATCCTATGACCCCCAGCTGACTTCCTGGCCTTTGGGCAGGGGGCTAAACTCGATGATCTTCCGAGGTCCCTTCCAGCCCTAATGTCTATGAAAAGCAAGCTAAATTATATCTTAAATTATACATAGTTATTTAGATTCGGCAAGGGAGGGAGATGGAACATTGGCAATACAGTGTTAAAGTATCTTGCTGTAGCTCCAGTGGCAAACATTCAAGTCTCACTCTAGACCAGGGATAGGCAACATTTTTTGGTGGGAGTACTGAAATACACCACAGTGCCTACCTTGGAAGGTGCCAGAGTGTCAGCATGCCAGAAAAATAAAATGAGGGCAAGGGGTACATGATGGGATGCCCTGCTTGTGCCCCTTTCCCCCCACCCAAAGCACCTGCCCCCCAGCCCAGACTCTGTGGCTGCCAGCAGCTCCTCGGGTGGAACATCTGCAAGGCATGGGGCATATACAGGGGTGGTTGAAGCATGCACTTACTACCCTAGTCATCAGGGTGTACAAAAGGTAGTCTCCTGCTCAAGTAACTTTACTTGAAGATGAACTTTACTTTCATCAAGGCATGACGGGACAGGAGCAGGTGGATTGCCCAGAGACGGGGGAAGACTGGAGGCAAAGACTTGGCCATGAAGGTAACCCTGTTACAGTAATCTTTCTTCTTTTTTTTTTTTTTTCCAATCTGCTGACATTTGGAACTAGTGGCCAAAGTGGTTTGCTAGGCAGTGGGTGCATTTATTCAAGGTGCTTTACTCAAGATTAGAGCTAATTACTGCACAGTAAGTATCACCATCTACATGTGAAGATGCTTACTGCACAGTAATTTGCTCTAATCATAAATAAATTTGCTACCTATAAATACAAGTAGCAAACTTATTCTCAATTACTTACTGTGCAGTAGCACACACATAGACTCCTGACTGGGAGCAGGGGCTGGGAGATTGATCCCTGCCACTAGGACCTGCCTGCTACCAGAGTGGGCTTCATCACTGGAGCCTGGGTGGGGACAATGTTCCTCTTCCCTGGCATCAGCGAGCTCCCAGCCCCCACTCCATGATCACCTAGAACATGGATGGACAAGTATTTCAGCTGTAGGGCTGCTTAATGAGTTTTGGTGAGCTGTTGAAGGCCACAAGCGTAGCCCTGCCCCTTTACAGGTATACTACCCCCTTGTCACCATCTGAGGACTGAAAGTCCTACTCCTAACCCCTGACCTTTACCACTGGATGTACTTCTTTTGGGAAGGGGGTTTGCCATCTTGAAACCAGAAAAAAAATTATATAAAATCAAACATCTACAATAACATTTTAGTTTTATTTCAAAAAATATTTTTCTCCTGATTTATTTGTGTTTGCATTGTCAATATAGAGGTGTGTATATTGAGCGGTGAGAGGCTATGAGTGTATATGTGTAGGTGTCTGGGTATGTGGGAGGGTATGGATCTGTGTGTGGGATTTGTGAGGGGAGGTGGGGGGGTGTGGGTGGATATGCTTCCCACCACCAGGGGAAGCCCAGCACAAGAACCATGATGTGCATCACTGAGGGCTCATCTGGAGTGGCAGGGGATGCGGCAGAGCAGGCCTGGCTCCATAGCATAGAGCTCCCTACCATTCCCATGATGTGCATGTAGCAGTTAGTGGGGCTGTGCCACCCACTCCATCATGTGTTCCCCCTAGAGGCATGTATCTTGGGTGGAAAATCCAGGAACTGCATATGAATCTAGCATGATGGAACCAGGCAGACCCCATGCCCCTGCTGGCCTGACCCCACACTTCTGCCACCCCAGTCCCAGGGCACCAGCATGGACCCCATGCTCCCACCTAGCTGCCACTTCACTCCTGCCCACCACTGTCACTCCACTCTGCCTACTGCTATCACCACTCCCCTGCCCCTGCCTGCCTTCCACCACTGCTGCCATCACTTTCCTGCTCATTGCCAGTGTCACCATTTTCCCTGCCACTTCCTCTCCTCCCACTGCTTCCCTACCTGTGGGGCCAGGGTCAGGGCCATCCCATGGGTTAGGGCAGGAGCACAGGATGCACTGCCCCTGCAGGAGGGAATGGAGCTTGGCCCCATATAAGCACAACAGGTGCAGCCTAGGGCTGGACAGGATACAATGAATTGGTAGACACATACCAACAGGCCAGATGAAATCACCTGATGGGTCAGATTAGGCCTGCAGGCCATATTTTGCCCATCCCTAGCCTAGAGCTTCTCTGGCTCCTACAGGGGCCCATTGCAGGGCCACAGGAAGTGGGAGCAGCTTGCTGCTATAAGCAGCAAATATGCTCCTGCATCTCTGCATGTGTAGATGTGTGTTTAGGAAAGTTTACTCTAGAGTACTTTAGAGTAAACTGGTTCTGGATTATTTGCATGTGTAGATACACCCAATGCTATCCTAATCTCAGTGGTCATGTCTACCTGTGAGTCTGACTGCACAGTTGTTACTGTGCAGTCATTTAATACTTGACTCAGCAAGTACTAAATGACTATGCAGTAACCAGCATTACTGAGCAGTCCTAGCAGCTCCCGGGATGTTTCCAACCCTACTTATGCAGTAGCATTGGCATCACAGTTTGTGCCCAGTGATGCTATGGTGACATAGCATCTCCTGTAGACGCGCCCAAAACCGTATTGATCGCACTCCAAAACAATTCCAGATTCTAGAACTATCTAGCCTTATTTTCATCAAAACTAAGTAAGGTTATCCTTTGGCAGGAAGCCAGTTAATCTCATCTGTTGACTACAAAGGACCAACTCACAGGATCAAAATAAAGTCTAGCTTATTGGACCAGATGTGAAGTTACCAATAAAATCATAAATACAAACTTTGGGTTATGGGTGGTACTGTTATGCTTCAGCCCAAGTCTGAATTCGTTGCCCGGCATGCGTGAGCCAATACACGAATACCAGTTGGAAGTTTGAAAGAAAAAATGGTTTTTATTGCTAGCAATAAAGGTGCAAGGTAGCAAGCACACTAAACAAGATTTCTAAGCATCCTTTATACTAAAATCTACAAGCATAATATTCAGTG
>JAGPOW010000304.1:49451573-49471521 GCA_030014935.1 Caiman crocodilus | reverse complement strand
ACTAGCCTCCTGAGCTCTCCGAAATTGGCCCTTTTGAAATCTGGGACCCTAGTTCTAGTGTGGGCCCTATCTACACTGCACCGGACAGCAAATTCTATCGGGCGATAGTCGCTGTCTCCCAGAGAGTCGCGTACCTGGGTGCTTCAGTACTTCAGGGTGTATCCCATCCTGCTTGTAGTTTCTCTAATACATAGCCTGTTCTGCCACTGCTCTAGCTTGCTTGTCTTCTTTCCTAGCTTTGCTGCCAACAGCACTTGCTTCTGGTAGCTGATCCTATTTGTAAAGAAGGAACTAAAAAGTCGTGAAATATTTCAGTCGTCTCTTCATTACTTGGAACTAAATGCCTTCTGCATTTTGTAAGAAACATATGGTTTCTTTGGTATTCTTCTTCCTTTTGACAAATGTACATAGTACCTTCTTATTGCCTTTTATATCACTTGCCAGTTGCATCTCAAATTGTGCCTTAGCTTTCCTGATGTTTCTACTTCCATTCTTGTGCAATACTTTTATACTCTTCCCTAGTAACATGACCAAGCTTTCACAGTTTATAGGGTTTCATTTTGAGTTTCACCTCATTGAAAATATTGCTGTCTAGCCACTTTGCAGTCTTCCATCACATCAGAATAGCTTGCTCCTGTGCCCTTAATACTGATTCCTTAAAGTAAAGCCTGCTTTTCTGGGCTCCTTTCCCTATCAGACTTGCCTCCCAAGGGATTGTGCCAACCAGTTCAATGAGTTTGTTAAAGTGTGCTTTCTGAAATCCAGGGTCTTTAGTCTGCTTCTCTCCTTCCTTCCTCTCATCTTGGATCTTAAACTCTGTACTTTTGACTTGAATGTGTGTTTTTAGGAAGTCTGATATTTTAAACCACGTGTTTAATGTTATTATTATTGCTAAAATTAACTCCTTAGGGATTTTTAAAATATTTTATTTATTGCTTAGACTGTACTTTTAGATTAACATCCCTTAAAGTCAATGCAGTTATATGTAAATAACTGAGATCATAACAAATGATAAAATTAACCATCAAATATGGAATACCACTAACATGTTTAACTGAGAAATAATGACCAGTCAAGAGGGCATTTCCTGGCAGCTAATGGTTGATTTAAAAAAGTTATTGGACTGACCTAAAATCAAGGACTCTACCCCAGTACATAATTATTTTCTAGGGAAGTACAACTATAAAAATTAAAATATTAAAAATAGAAAAGGCCTATTAATGTAATAATCTGAAAAGTGCATTCAGTAGAAATCTTTCCCTGCACTTAAAGATCAGAGTCCTGGCACTATCTCCATAGAAGTCAATGGCCAAATACTCTTTGCTTTCTATGAGAAAATGATTCAACAACAGTGCATCAATCCATAGGAAAGCTTAGTTTTAAAATGTGTCATTTAATAAGATGGGGTGGGAAAAGAAATGAATACTGGCTTTATTTATATTGTTGTCAGGGTACATCTACACAAGATGTTTACTGTGGAGCTGAATAATTAGGTCCACAGTAAAATGCCACTGTCTACGTGGGCAACACTAATAGGTCGCAGTAAGTTAATAAATGCCCCTGCAGAGCAATCCAGTTAAACACAAGTACTACCCTGCAGTGCACATGTAGACAGCAACAGGGCTAGCTGAGGTACAAAAATGCTTCAGCATGGGGCTACCCAGCAGGCAGCAAAAACCTCCTGAGCAATAAACTCCAGAGCTCATTTGTACATTTTAATAGCACGTATAGACGCATTCAGGATAGTTTTCGCTTGGGTGCTATTTCCAATATGGTATCTGGACTGGAATATGAGAGTTGTAATAAAAAAAAAGAAAGGAAAGGGAAAGTAAAATCCCGAGAAAAAGATTGGTAGTCCTTAGTCCTTTTTTGTGTGGAAGAATGCCTGGTAAATGAAATAGAACAAGAAACAAATTAGGTATGGTAGAACAGTACATTCTTCATTTTCAAAGAGTGGTTTGCATTGATGTTCTTGTGTTGCTTGCATAAAGCACATGTAATACATGATCAGAGCTCTCTCATATTTATCCACTTTCCACTCAAACTGCTATGGGAGACAAAGTCACTACTCCTAATCTAACAGCGGTGAAAATAGGGTGATATTGTACAGTGCCTCCCATTCATTTAATTCAATGAAATAGTATTTATGTAACAGTTCAAGAACTCAGTAAGTTATGTCAGCAGTGCTCTGTGTTAATTTCTGAGTAAGATTTGATATACTTAGTATCCCCACTATTGTTTTTGTGACTTTTTTCTCCTATATGCAGTGCTTTCTGCATATGAAAAATGTTCTGATGCATGCAGCATAAAAATGCTGATAGCCCAATATTTTGTATATGCTGTGCAAATTTATGGGTGACAATTCCGTCAGGGACTGCAGGCATGGAATGTGATAAAAATTCTTATTCCCTGTACCTACTAAAGCGGAAAAAGTACCAGAATGTGACAAATACGAGACGCAGCAATAGTTAATTATCATGACACATACCCCATCTGTAATTAATCTTTCTTTCAGCAGGATTCGGCAACTGTAGCATAAAAAAACAGGTCAGATGATGCTTTAATTAAGGCTGTACAGTGTTGTTGCTTCTACAGCAACAAGAACTGTTTTTGTCTATAGGTGTGTGAGAAGAACTACAAATATTTTCTTAACATCTTTACACAGTGCTGTTTAAGCATCTTTGTTATGTCTGTTGCGTAAGCAAACTTATTAAAATTCACAGTAGTTTTTCCCTTCCTCTCATACTCATCCTAGAAGCCACTAAAACAACTTAAATGTCATGACACTGAGAGGGAAGATTCAACTGCTGTGCTGAAAAGAAAAATATAATTGCATAGCTAAAATTCCTGCATAATGTGCTGAAAAATTACCTCCAAACTTGCATCTGGGGTGATGGGAGCAAGTTTTATATTCTCTGCAGAATTTTATGACAAGGTAGAGTAACATAAGTCATTTCTGCAGGAAATCAAGGTCACTGATGTAGCAAACCATGGTAAATGCCACATTATTTTCTTTGTTCCATGCTAATAGTACAATATCCTTAGATAATGTGATTCACTGCATATGTCGTCACTCCATCAAAGTTACTTAATTTGATAAAGCAATGCTATGGAACCTTGTTAGGCCTGATTATTATATACTAATACAGTATATGTCATTGTTTGGACAATGTTTGTTGGACCCAGGGTCCCTGTGCCCCTTTTACCATTGGCTTAGTTACTAAATCTAGCTTGTTTTTAATTGCTATCTTTCTGAAAAACAAAATACAATACAAATGGGAAAGAGAAAGAACAGAAATTATACCCTTCTTGTACCCCTGTGTGGTGGCTGCCGTTAGATACCTCAGGTGTGCTTTACTCAGTTGATCACGCCAAAAGGCAGTTAGTTCACATGATTTTGAGTATGGACATGCAAACAATATGAGGTGGTAACATAATATCCCATCAGCTCATCCATATTAACTGCCTGCATGGCACATTTACCCTGCAGTATATGAAAGTTAAACCAAGGAAATGTATGCCTCTTTCACTGAGTGCTGAACTACCACAGATTAGCTTAGCCAGGTAAGCATATGTACAGAGGAAGTTGCCACAGAGCATCTCACAATTTATAAAGCTCCTTCCCCTAAAAATCCTTCCAGGAATAAGAAGGATGTGATGTGATGTGATCTAAGTGGAGCAATTCCTGTAATTCTTTTTCTCATTCTCTTCTCTGTATACAGGAAATGGGAGACTGGAAAGAACTTGAATAGTCTAACCAGGTGCATTGTGTAGCAAACATAGGCCCAGGCCTTGCCAAAGCAGAGGATTTCTTTCCCTGCTTCCCTGAAATGTATGAAACAATAGCCTTTTGGTCACCAAACTGACATCTCTAACCAGGCACTTCTAGTGCTAAAAAGCTTTTACACTTTGAACTACAGCCAAGCTGCTGTAACAATTAATATCGTCCATGAATCAAGCACGGAAGAGGATTTGTATCCAGTATGTTACATACTTCCTTTCTCAAGAAGACTTTTTCCAAGTATCTGAAGTCTGAGTACAGATGAGTCATTACTCCCACCCTGTTGTTCATCCAATACACAGGAGATTGAACTCATGGCCACCAGCAATTATTAAGCGCAAGTTGCTAAAGCTCTGTAGCTGCAGCTTTTACCGACTTATTTCCTCTTGGGATTGGGAACAGAGAAGTTCTCACACACCCTCACCAGTGGGTTACTCAAGTAAGAGGCTTTTTTGTTTCAATTTGTCACTAAACCAGGACTGACTGAATATGAATTCAAGATTACAACACTGTCCTGACACAGGATTTGTTACCAACACAGTTACTGACTGTAGCATTAGAAAATACTATAACTTATCAGTAGCCTCCCAATATTTTGTGCTTTTCATGTAGCTTCCAATTCTGGAAGCATAAGAATCTTTGCTTTCTTTTTAAAATAAAAGGTACTTTTCTGGCCCTTGTAACCTCATGTGAAACATGAATGGTTCAGAAAAAAATCCCTTGTGATAAGCCAGTCTGATTTTGTGGGTGTCTTATCCCACGTGGGGTTGGTTGGGCTTAGGTCACTGTTTCATACCAGGACTGCATGTCACATGGGCAACTGGTGCCTCCTGAGTCTGGGGGGGGCACTGGATCACCGACAGGGTGTGTACCCCAGTAGCCAATCACCGATTGGGGGAGGGGGCTGCAGGAGTCCCCCAATGGCTGATCGAGCCAGCTGCGAAACCAGGAATGCATTTCTACCGGCACTTCCGGTTTCATGGCTGGCACTTCCATGGTGTGTATGGCCAAACTCAGGTGGTGCACGTGCACCTGCATGCACCCCCTACATGTAGCCAATGGTCACTATGAAGCTTTGTCCAAGTCTTAAAACTAAGGCAGTTATCTAAATGGCCATCATAATTAAACAAGACTGTTCTGAGTCTGCTATTTCCTAACAGTTTGTGTCTGGGAAAAGCAAGGGTTCAAAATAATAAACTGGCCTAATTTTGACCTCATAATATTTAATTTTTTTTCACAAACACAGGAGCCACTTTTACTTAATTTTCTGAAAGCTTTTCACTCATACAGGCATACAACTAACATAAGCTAGATCCACCATACAAGCATAATTGTTGGCTGCCTAGAAGAGTAAGATTATTAGAGGTAGAAAGACACTAACCGTGTGCTGACTACAAATGGCTGCGATAGATACCAGTCAATTTTCTTAAGTTGGCAAAACCCCTTAGGCTGGCTCTGGTTTGGAAATAATCACTCTGAAAAGTAGTGTGCAAGTGGGTGACAACACATTATTGTAGTGTTTTCCCTTTGGCATTTTGCCGGTACTTTTAGAATGTTCTTATGCTAACTGAAAATTTAAATGAAAGTGAGTTTAATTGTTTTTCTTCTTTATTTCCAAAAAAAAAATTCCTTGTCTGTTGTTTCTCTCATGTGCTGATTTTGTAAAGAATGCTCCATAATATTTTGAGGTAGTGGTTCAAATTTGACTTTGACACCAGTGATATCTCAATTTCATCTTTAAACTTTTAACTTTAAAAATAATACTGGTGAAAAATGTCATAACTGGGAAAAAATTGCATGAGATTAGCATAGCAAATTTAAAATTCATGAAGGTTTTTCATAATTTTAGCTAATAGTCAAAATGTCATGTAATGCAAAGTATGAATATTAAAATTAAAGCAGACTTTCATATTAGCATTCTTCAAGCTTGCATACTACTAAATCCACCTTATCTGGTCTTGCTAGTGACACTATGTATATTAACAACCTTCTGACAGAAAGTGAATTTCTAGAATACTGTAGTACAGAATCCAGTCAATGCACAGGCCTTATGCTATTGTCAAGCAAATGATGCATTACAGCTCATTGTGTGTTTTAATCTAGCATAACCTGTACATATTTGGAAGCTCCTGAAAGTGAGATGCTTCATGTATTAATATTATATGTCATTTAAAGCCAATGAAAAAGCAGCTGGTCATCTACTTCTGTTATGAATCATGCCTTTATACAGTTTAACAACTACATTGTTTTTCAACATCCCACAAATAAGACATTCATCTTGTTTTTAGAAGGCAGACAATGATCAGCTGTGTGACAAAGTTCCCCTGGAAACAGTAATTTGCCACACCTGATCTTTGATCACTTGACTTACTTTAAGCCATGTGACACGAGATTGGGAGTGGTTTGTGCACGTGTGCCAGGAGCCATGCTAGGAACACAATCTAAGTAACTCCTGGTAAGGGGAGGGGTGAGAGGACCAAAGGAGCTAGTGGGTTTACAGGGGACAGGTGTTAATAGGATTGGGTCTGGTGGCTTGGTAAGTCTGCAGGGAGGGCTGTCTATCCAAAAGTTTGGGGGGGGACACTGAAAGAGCCCAGCCCTTTGGCTGGAGTTAGAAGCTGGGTATTCCCAGCCCTGGGGCTGCACTCTGAATGTGTGCAGACATTTAGTAGATGAGGGTAACCCATGTCTGATTTAACTTAGTTCACCTAATCAGGTGAGCTAATCTAGATCAGGCCAGCCATTTTTTGCCTGATTTAACCTCTTTGAACATCTGGAAAGTATCACAGAGTGGCACTTAGATCAAACTAACTTAACTGGATTTAGATTAATCTAAATGTAATGTCTGCATGCATCCAGAGGGTGCTAACAGATGTGCAGCTTCCCAGTCTAACTCATGACACTTCACAGAAAGCACTATGAGTAGACCAACTCCCCTGACCCAACAGACATTCACTGTTGAGTCAGGAAAAGGGGAGAACCAAGCTCCACTTTGGAGCTAATCCAAATAAGGAGCTGCCTGCCTGCAGCCTGTCTCTCCTAGCCCTGCCCCCTCTGTGCCACTGCAGTACTGTCTGCAGGGGAGGGGAGGGGAGAAAGGGAGGGTCATGGAGCTGTAGGCTGGGAAAACCCCAGTCTGCAGCTCCCTGCCCCTCCTTTCTCCCCCTCCCATCCTACAGATAACACTGGGGACAGGGCTGGGCTGCATCAACCCAGCCCTGCTCATACGCAGTGGCTTACAGAAGTTGTACAAACAAGCACTAAATGACTGTGCAGTAACCTGTGTTTCTGTGCAGTAGCACTGGCAAAAGCACTGGCTTTTTTGTGATGCTAACTGTGCAGTAGCTCGAGACATGTCATGGTATCTGCCACATGACACTACTGCACAGCAGTCTTGAGCTACTGTGTAGTCAGCATCTTGTGTAGACGTGGCCATTTTCCAGAGGCTTTTGATTTGCTTTGGTTGTTATAAGGCTATACTCAAGTGCCCGCAGCATCAGGTATACCTTCGTATATCCAGCAGAACAGATAAAGTACTGTTATTTAAATCAATATAGCATTCTTCACTATTACCTTTCACAATGCAAAATACTAAGCACTACTGGGAGGGGAGTTATTAGATTTTAACATATTTTTCCCATTTTCTCTTTATAAATTAGAAAGAAGGTATAGTTCATACATGAATTATAAAATTGAATACCAGAAATAACTAATGAAGACACCACTTCCTCCTTTGCCAGTACATATTCCTTACTTTTGGAGTTGCCCTGTTACTTGCTTCTTGTGTCTAGATAATCTAGTCATGAAGTGGCCTTGTTTTGTCCCTTCCTGAGCCACAGTGGAAAGCTGCCAGCAACCAAATTGCTTCCTGTACATTGGAGAAAACAGCAGATGGCCAACCTCCTTCCTTCACAGAAACAATATAACCATGGGCTGCGATCATATCAGCTCTCCCCTATTAAACATTATCACACCTAGCAATTCTTGGATGGGAAACTCAGGGAGTTTTCAGTACTACAGGAAGTTATGGTAATGATTGATTTGGTAGCTCTTTTCTGTCCAAATCAATTCTGAATCAGTGCCTCAGCCACTTTTGCAAAGATTGAAAGTCAATGGAGCTTGTGCCCTCAACTCCCTTAGCTGCTCTTGAAAGTCTCCCTTGGATTGTTAATCTAATTTTTGGTCCATTAAAAATCATTTTGGTTACCTGCAGCTCCATAGTTAGGGCTTATTATGCCCATGAAGAGATTGACTGGGATAGATGTTTCAAAATAGTTTTCTCCACAATACTATTACTGTCAATTTCCCCATGTATTTATTTATGTACTGCCCTGAGCCTGTTGCCTCTATATAGACAAATCTTTCGTTGTTACATCTCTGGATAAGTCCCACATCTGGCCATTTATAACTGGAAGCAATCTCTGGATCACATGTGCCTTTGAAGCAAGTCAGGTCTGGGCACAGTCCTGACTTGGTCTCCATGTCTAGCCTCCAGCAGACTCTCAGGGTGCAACCAAGCAAGCACACACATGCATGAGCATATGTTTGCTGCGGCACAAATAGCAGCGGCATATATTTGTACTGCTGCTCTGTGCCCCAGGGCATGCACCTACACTGGTGCTCCAGTGTGCACCAAATTGTCCCAGGTAGGGTAAGGAAGGCTGTGGCCAGCACCTGTGCTGGTCCCAGCAGCCTTACCTGCAGTTCTGGGGGCATCTCAGGGTAGCAGCACTGCCAGTCTGGCGGCACAGAACCTGGTCAGCAGCTCTGGACAGCCAGGCTCTGTTTCTGGTGGTGCATGCTGCTGCCATGTGCACTGTACTGCTTTTCTTTTAGAATTTTTTTTTTTTTTTTAAAACTAGGATCTCCTGGTGTCATACTCAGGTGCCATGCCACAGATTAGCAGTGCAGCAAATGGCTATGAGTGCTGTGTGCAGCTTGTTGTGCCTCAAACAGCTTTGAGGTGCCACAGACTGTATGTGTGCGCTTGTCTGGAAGACCCTCAGAGTACAGACTATTTGACCGGCCCTTTTATTGCTACATAAAACTCTCTAGGCCTAGTACCTGTTCTGTCCTTCCCCAAGTTGCAGCAGATCGCTACTCTAGAGCTCTAGTTTAGGGACACACAGCAAATAGAATAAGGTGTAAAGGCCTTGCATAAGAACATATATACTTCACTCTTTGCCAGCACAAAAGACTTAAATTAGGCAAACTGACAAGTTCCTCGGTGTAATTTGCTGCTCAGAATTTTTACTTCTTCCAAGAGCCCCTGGGCTTTAATAATGTCCTTAAATAAGGACAGCAAAACTTGTCTTTCCTAACAGCACCCTTCAGCTGTTTCTTTCTGTCTCATGGTAAAATGCTGTAAGAATCTATTCTTTTTTAAAAGCTGATTTTCATGCATTGCCTATTTTTCTTTTTCTGTTGGGATTTCTAGTCTCCAACTTGATGTTCACCTGGGGGCTGAGAGGTGATAAATTAATGGTTCTGCTTCCAACCATGTTTTACCAGTGTTCAATGCTCATGACTCTTTGATAGCCCTGTACCAGACTGAGACTGTAATCTGTCTGTAGGCAAAAAAATGGAAATTTCAATGAACCATGAAGATCCCAGTCATAAATGGCATTCCTAAAGCAAAAGGAAATTCATTGAATTTCCCATACAACAGTATTTTTGCATTCTGTTTTTAAAAAATGTGCGTTTAAGAGCTATATACCATGAGACTAGAATCTCTTTTGCTGCACGCTCCCTCTCTTTTACAGTGTATCAATATTATTGAACTTCTAGGCCTCAGTTTGTCTTTGGACTATATGTTGGCCACATCTCAATTGGAATGAAATTTATTTGTAACCAGAGAACTATCAGTGGGGACAGATGTAGTTGATACTAATTGCATCAGTTTGAACAATACTCATTAGATCTCAGAGTTGATGTAATTTTCTCTAACTTTCGGTATTTTTTTACTAAATAAAATATTTGGAGTCATGCAATATCTTAAAATGATGGCACCTGAATCTAAAAGTATGTTTACAGTAATATTACCAATACAGCAAAGATCTAATTTCTACAGAAATTTTATGTTTCTTAGATAGCTGCAACAAGAAGGAATAAGGAAGCATCTGTGAAAAGTGGCAGAACCTGTTTGACTACCTCACGATCCCATGAAGCTCTGATGCATGAGTGGGATACAGGTAGACCATTACTGTATAGACAAATGTTGTAAAGACTTCTCAATGTAGTATTCAAGAAAATGAAACTGTGCTCCCCTTTAACTTTACCATGCATCTTATAGGCCTCCTCAAAATGAATAATTGCTCAGCATGCATTAAATAGTTTTTCACAATGTGCTTTATCACCTTTCTTATACAATTTGCCAAGATGCAAAATAACAAGATTAACAATTAAAGAATCATCAATATTTGACCTATTACTGTGGCACCTTTGGGAGTCCACACAGTGACACCTGGTACCCCGAGGTCCACCCCACCTGATAGTTCCTTCTCAGACCTCACCTCCCCAACAAAGCTTGGGGAGGTGGTCCCTGAGACTCAGGGTAGCCTCACTAGGCCCCTCACTGCTCAGCCCTGCCTTTCCAGCTAGGTCCACCCCACTTGGTGCCTATGGCCTCCCCTTAAGTGCTTCCCCTTTAAAGAAGCACTTCCTCAGACTTCTGAGCACCTGTTTGGGATTCAGTTGCCACAGTTGGTCCTTTTCTCTGGCTGCCTTGGATTCAGCTGTTGGTCCTTTGCTCTGGCTGCTCCCTCAGCTTTGATCTACTGTCTAAGGCAGTGCTTCCCAAAATTTCCTCAACATGACCCCATTTATGGCCCCATTTCCTCAGTACAGCCCCTCACTCTCAACCTAGAACACTCCCATCCCCACCCCTGCAACCCCATCCACTGATGTTGCAACCCCATTTGGGGTCACAACCCACAGTTTGGGAACCACTGGTTTAAAACCTCAGCACCCAGGAATTGGCCCTACCTTGGCAACAGCTCCTCCTGGGTGGGACTCCAGTTTCACCTTGCCAGTCTCAGCCACCCTGGCATAGGGCTAGCTTCTGGCACATATAGTGGGGAATGCCACCCAGGCACCCTCACTTGTAGCCTCTTCTACACCTGTAGCTACAACCCAGTCCTACAGTTTCAAGTTCAAAATGGATCATAAACACAAGCAAGCTGTTTCAAAACAGAAAGTCTTCCTTATTCTGGGTTACTGTTACACACAAGCCATACCTCCCCTGCATCTATCTCACCCCAGATAGCCCAGGTGACTTGGATGATTACCTATCAATGCCCAGCAGCCCTTTTCTCCTGGGAGTTCTTCCCTCTGTATGGTCAGAGACTGGGTTTAAATCTCAAACCCAGCCTTCTTCTGGCCATGTGACTGGATCTCCTGCACCAAAGGGCCAGATGCAGTTAATTGCTTCATTAACTGCCTGACCTTTTTAGTCCTTGGTTCAGTCCACCTGCTCAGCCATTCTTTGTTACGCTTTCTAGCTCACTGCTTTATGCTCTCTCCTGCCTTGCTAGTAACAGGGACAGGGGTTCCCTATAACAATTACCAATGTATTAAAATTAACAACATTGAAATGAATGGGGCAGTTCATATCTTAGAGCTTCAGGGTCTCATATCTTGTTCTTCAGGTTCTCTACAAACTTGAAAGTCATTGTTCAATTAATTACACCCAAGTCATGTTTTCAGGATTTTCTTCCCAGAGACTTTGAAGAGTGACTGACAGGCTTGTTCATATCACTCTCAATCTGTTCCACCACTCCAAAAAAACCCTTCACAATCTCCCCCTGCCCCTTCCTATACTTTGAGAGGTGGGGCTAATAATGTTCACCAACTGTTATGTTATTCCACTGAAAATTTACATTGTACTCTAAACATAACAGGAAACTTGGGTTGTCCATGAATATGTACCAAACATAGTGCTTTTATGGAGTTAGGGGAAAATGTTCATATCTTTAGATGTTCAGGGTCTGGTCATATCAAATTTGTACTCAGTATACGTTCTTTTGCAAGATTCATGCAAGGTGCGGAAATCTGATATGAAAACTAAACATTTTCCTTTGAAGTTGTTTAATTAATTTAAGTGAAAGCTAAAATGAAGTCTGATAACTTTCCACTGATGCTGATAACATTAGTAAAGATTTTTATTAGATCTATCCTTCAATTACATGTGTTCTGTTCTGCTGTCTCAGTTTGAAAATTCCTATAGGAAATGATGATAAAGGTTTAAAAATAAACAAATGTTTATCTTTTCTTCAGTGTGTATATATAGCTCCTATTAACTTTAATCAGTGTTATGCACACTCATCAAGGGGAGAATATATACATTTATTTTTATGTTTTGAAACTGTTAACAACCCACCCCTCATATACACGCATGCATATCTATGGAATTCCTTAATGCAATCAAGAAAATGTTAATTAAGCAGACATTTTTCTACTAAAACTATGGCTATTTCTAGCAGTAAGAAATATACTGGGGAGGAAATGTTCATCCTGATAATTATGAGCTTTTTTTGTTCAAAGAAATTGCACTTACTTTTTAAAACTACTTTCATATGAGTTCCTAGCCACAAAAACCTTTTACTTATTGTGCCTCTAGCCCAGAGATATGGAGTAAGGATGCTTGATGTCCTTGATACCTGCTCATCTTGAAAGGAATGAAAATGATTGTGTATGTCATACACAGTTCTGCAATATAATGATAAAAATAGATTGTGTGCTTTTGTGCATTGTTCCATTTTGACCAATGTTTTTTAACGATGTGAATTGCATCTTCACCAACTTCTTCTCACCTTTCATCTCCATGGAGACAACGTTTCTGTCTCATTGTATGATCTCATGGTGCCTTGATCTCTTCAAAGTGGAAGAATAACTGAGACGAAGTCAGAACTGTGTCCATTTATAATTATTTTATTTGAAAAAAAGGCAATTGCAGGGTACAATTTGTTTTGGAGAGACAGAGTTGGAAGAAAAGGTGAGAATGTCAGGAGCAAGAAGGTCGAGATCAGAACATATCTGGATGAAGATGAAAGGTGAAGGGTAACAGCACCAATACAATGGTGGGGATTTGTTATAGGCCCCTGAGTCCAGAAAAGGAGGTGGACAAAGCACTCTTCAAGGATTATCCAAAAGTTATGAGATGGTACTAATGGGAGGACAACTTTCTGTTCCAGAAGGTTGAGGCTATATCTAGGGAAACATCTATCTTGGATCTTGCCCTGAGCAATAAGGAAGAACTGGTGAAGGATGTCAGGAGTGGGAAACTCAAAAAGAAGCAATTACAGTGTGATGGAATTCGTGAGTATGAGACCAGGGATACACAATGTAAGCAAAAGTAAGTGAACTGGCTTTCAAAAAGGCAGATTTAAATTGACTTAGGAAAATAGTAGGCATAGTACTAGGGGAGAGCAGACTAAAGGACAAAGGTGCCCAGAAGGATTGGAAGCTTTTAAAGTGCATAATATTGTAAACCAAGCAAGAAAGTATTCCAACATCATGGAAGCATAAAAGGAATGGCAAGAGACCAATGTGGCTGCACAAGGAGCTTCTAGGATGCCACAAAAGCAAAAGGAGAGCATACAGACAATGGAAAGGTATACAGCTCAGCAAGAAAGCATACCGGGAAATAGCAAGAATTTTAAGGGCTAGAATCAGAAAGGCAAAGATAAGAAGTGGCAAGATAAGTTAAAGGCAAGAGGTTCTATAAATATTTTGGCCAGAAAAGAAAGACCAAGGAATTTTGAGTCCACTGGGCATCAAAATAGGCCAGGGAAGAGCCAGGGCAAATTCTTACCAAAAGATGCAAAGAAAATGGAGCTGTTCTAAGGCAAAGTAGCTGTTGTCTTCACAAAGAAATTAAGCTGAAACTAGATGCCTAATAAAGATTATATGGATTATAATGGAAGGGGACAAACTGAGGAATGAAATAACAAGAGATAGAGAACTTTTGATACATCTGAATGAATTCAAGCCGGCAAGACCAGATGAACTTCATCCCAGGGTACTAAAAGAACTGGCAAAGGAGATCTTGGATCCTTAGGCAATAATGTTTCCAATGTAGCCTGCAAGAGGTCATGCTTGTGGCTGCTAGGAGCAAGATGCAGAGGTCCCACGTAAACGTGCACGGCTGCATGCATGCAGGTGGCAAGGAAAACAGCCAGGCAGCATGGAGACCAGCTCCCTGCAGGTAAGTCTGTGGAGGGGAAGGTGCATGGAGGGCTAGACTGAGGTCCTCATGGTGAGGGAGGGAGTGTGTCAGGAGCAGGGGCAGGGGCTGGGGCTGGAGGTGTTGCCCAGCCAGGATGGTACAGGGGATCTGGGGCTGGGGTGGAGAGCTGAATGGAGCCATGGAAAGCTTGTCCAAGAAGTGTGAGGGGTTGGGAAGGGTGGCTACACACACACACCCAGGGGAGAAATGGGGAGACATGTGCCTCCCTCCAGTATTTGTGTGTGGGACACATGAGAGCTGCTTGCTGTGGGCTTTGGGCTTTCTGCTCTGCTGCCTTTGCCCCAGGGCCCCATGCCAGCTGTGTGCTCACTGCCTGCCCAGAAGTGGGGGGACACAACACTGACCCCCACTGTTGTGAAAGGGCAGGGGGTGTGCTGCTTGTGCAGAGACCCCTGGGCAAAGGTAGCAAAGCAGAGAGCCCCAATCCCACAGCAGGCAGCCTGCATCCACCCTTGCCCTGCTCAGCTCTGCTCTGGCCATGGTGGGGAGGACAGTGGGTTGAGAGCAGGGAAGAGAGGTGAGCATATGCTACCTCACCCCCAGCCTGGTTGGGGCCATTCAGTCCCAGCCCCAGCCTAGCCCACAGGGCATACAGGCCCCACCCTGCCCTTGGCAGCAGCAGCACCAGGAGAGGAAGGGGACCCTCACCCAACTGGAGTCCAGCTCCCAGGACTTGGGGGTTTAGCTGCAGGGGAGGTGTGGCATTATATGTTCATGAATGTGCCATGTTTATAATGGGCTGTGGGGGTTCTCCAATTTTCTGTTTGCCAGGACCCCAATAAATCTTAATCCACCACTGGGCAATGCTATCGAACATGTTTATTAATGATTTGCATGATGAAAGAGAGAGCCTATTAAGCAAATGTGCAGATACCTGTGGAAAATTTACCAATACAGCCTGACATGCCTGGGCTCAGAGGAGCTTTGTTGTGATTGGTGGAGCCAGTCCACCAATCAGGTAATTTCTAGGTGGGGCTGAACCCATCCCTGCCTGGTGGGAGTGGGGGAGGTGAGGAGCCCCTGACCTGATTGAAGCTTGCACCTTGCAGGTCCAACAGCACTCCAGGGGCAGAGTATCTGGAGAAAAGAGAAGGAGCGGTGTACCCAGCACACAGGAGACGCGTTGATGGGCATAGAAGAGAGTGGGGCTAACAAGAGCTGGGGAAGAGCAGCACAGTGAGCAGATGCTGTTGCCCTGAAGAGCCCCTGACAGGAGCAGCAGATGGCTTCAGCCCCAGCTGGTGCATAGTGAGGCGCACAGGACAAGATCCTGGGAGCTATATGAGGCAGCTCTGGCCTTCAGCCACTCGGTGCACACAGTGGTTCATGGAGCCTCAGGCCCTGGGAGCTGCACAAGGCAGCTCGGGTCTTTAATCCCCAGCATGAGGCCGGGATCTCAGAGCTGGCAGTGTGGCACAGCATGGCATGGTCCAGTGGGACTCCAGCCCTGCGAGCCACTCAAGGCGGCTTGAGTCCACCATTTCCTGGCATGCAGCCAGGACTCACATGCATGTTTGGTTAGCTATGGTTTAAACAAGGTTTTGTATTCCTACTGCCCCTACATGGCCACAGGCACTTGCACACAGACCACAGTCTGTGTCTTATTTGGTCTTATTTGGTGAGCTTCTGATCCTTTTAAGATTTTCTGCTTGCTAAGTTTTCTCTTGTGAATTTAATCCTTTTCTCTGTGCTGTTCACATCTATGCTTTGGACTCTATATTACTTAGCATACTATACTAGTGCATGATGCCTGAAGAAGGGTGTCTGTGCCCAAAAGCTTGCAAAGAACAATTTTTTCAGCTATTTAGTTGGTCTAATAAAAAAATCACATCTACCCAAAAAACTTGTCTGCCTATGTCCTTAGACCAACAGATCTACAACTGAGAACTTTGATGCTGAATCAAATATTTTATCCAAACTTTCTACTTTCCATTAAAATATATTTCCTGAGTAAAACCTATTGAGAGGACATGCCTCTGTAATATGAAAGGTGCCTACTAATAGCCCAAAGCACTGCAACAACTGACGTTTGATCCAATATTGTTGTAAAAGTCATACTGTATTGTTTTCTAAGGTAGATAGGGAATCTAATTAGTGCAGTTATGATAAAATTAAAAAAATACACAAATCTGGTTCTTCCTGATACATAATGGTACTTCTTAAATATTTTAACCAAACCAACTCAAAACACTTTGCAGAGGAGGGCAGAAAACTAGATATATTGAAGTGTCCTGAGTTATAGTCCAATGTCCTATATATATTCAAGCATTGCTATTTTCCATTTATTTCCTTCCATAAATTCAGCAATAGCAATGGGATTGAATTAAGTTAGGCACTTATTCATTTTCTGTGGTCTAGAACTTGCCACGTGTTCAATCAGGATTCCTTGGTGCCCAAGTGGTCTCCCATCCAGGTGTTAACCAGGCCTAGGTGCCATGATCAGATAAGATTGGATGCAGTCAGTCCAGCGTGATGTAAAGCACAACAGTTGTGGTTTTCAGCCTGTGCTCTGTGGACCCCTGGGGGTCTGAAGGCTATGTCTAAAAGGTCCACAAAAGATGACTATGGTTCAATCAAAAGTATGTGGATTCAAAGGGTTCTGCACCTCCGTTTGAAATATCCAAAGGGGTCTGCACCCCCATTCAGTGGTGACATGTAGGGGGTTCACATCTACCCCCTGAGAATGCCGGTGCACCTCCTGACTGGTTGCACTTGCTGCTTAGGCAATGGGCAGGTGGGGCACTGATGTTCCCCTTCCAAGCACCAGCTGGTGGCTGCAGCCGCTCGCAGAATTAGCTGCAGCCACTTCCAGAAGCAGCTGCAGTGATCAGCCACAGTGAAATCGGGCAGTGAGATTGGCTGTGAAGGGACCCCCACTGCCTGACAGGACTGGTCATAGGCAGGGTACATGCCCCCCCTGACTAAAGTGGCACCAGTCACCCATGCCCCCATTCAAAATTTTGTTAGGGGTCTGCAAATGAAAAAAGGTTGAAAACCAGTGTGCTAGAGTATCAGGGAGCCTCCACTTCCTCAAAAAACTCTCTCTCTCAGACACACAAAAACACACTTTCAGAAGTGCCTGTTGACCCACAAAAATGCATTATGACTTGAGTAGTTACATTCAGACTATTCCTGTATATTTGTCTAGCTTACCTCCACTTCCCATGCTATGTATGGTATCTGTTAATCTCCAGTGCTGCACCCAGTGAGGCTTCCATGAAGCGTGCCCCATCCACTCACTCCTACTGTGAATGCCAAGTGTGTAAATGGAAGCAATGTTGCCACCATGGCATATACCCAGCTCTAGTCTAAGGTTCCTTGTCTCAGCCACATTTATTGACACACTCTCAGTGCCCCTGTAAAGCAGCTACATTGTCTTATTTCAGCAGTTTGGAATGGCATTTATTTCTTAATGCTGTTCTTTCCTCTCTGTCCCATAAGTACTTGTATACTGCAGTGTCACTGATTTATATTTAATCCAGCCCTCTAAGGGCATGTCCAGACAAATGAGCATGTATGGTATGTGGTGCCACAGACCTATCTACAGTGCCACATGCCACACATGCAGGTGTTCCCCACACTGCTCATTTGCTGTGCAAGAGAATTTTTTGAGATTGGAAGATCCTGGTGGCAAAAAAAAAAAAGTCAGAAAAAAGCAGGACAGCACACATGGTAGCAGCATGCACTGCCCAAAACCAGAGCCTGGCCAGCTGGAGTCGCACTCTATCTGCTTGCCAGGCTCTCTGCTGTCAGATTGCCACTGCTAGAGCCCCAGAAGGCCCCCAGAATGCCAGGTAAAGCTGTTAGGGCTTGCCCAAGTGCTGGTCTCAGCCTTCCCTAACCCATCCAGGGCAACCTGCTGCACCATGTTGTGCCACTTCTGTTTGTCTCCAGGGAAGTGCATGTGCCTGCATGTCTGAATGTGGCCCATATGTGCACAGTCATTTCACTGGTTAGGTTTAGCTCTCTCCATATGCATGAACATATCACATCTCTTTTGATTTCCTGTCTTATACAATGTCATTGACTGGAATGGCTCCCTCTCTGGCCTAGTCCAGACATTTCGTCTCTACCGGGAGAGTCACTACTCTCCTAGTAGAAACTGTGTGTGTACAGATATTCAGTATTTTTTCTCTGAGAGCAAAGATGAGAGAAAAATAGCCTGAGAAAAATCATTCCCAGGACAGTTTCTTCTGGGACAGCAAATATCTGTACGCTTTCTCTTCTGAGAGAAACCACAGCACAGTCCTTCAGCATCTCAGGGTGCTATGCTTCTGGCCCTTTGAGAGAAAGCATGTCACTCTAGCTAGACTCTACTGTTCACCTAAACAGGGAACATAATACACCCCATTCATAATCCTCAGATTGTGCTAAAGGGAGACGTAGGCTGACTTTGAACAGTCTGGGTCAGCCAGTCATGACTGCCTGGCTGCCGTCTGTCTCCAGGAAGATGGAGGGAGGCTGCAGAGCATCTGATTAATAATAATTGTGTGAACACCAAAACTTCTGTCATTTATCTGTTTTCATTCAAACATTAGTCAAGAAATGTTGCATTTAGAACAATGAAAGTGCAGAGAGCTACAAAAATAATGAGTTAACTTCTGAATGAACATTACAGCTGGTTGAATAATGAACTTACATATTCATGAACAACATGTGAATACAAAACTGTTTTGATCATATTTGCAAACCATTGAAATAAACCATGTCACTTGAATGACCAGTTTGGAATCTTGAATACCAAATGGCAAATCGCATAGTTTGTGAATGTTTCGTAGACTGCCAACTATGGATTTCTAATGAATTTATCTCCCAAAAGAAGCAATGGCTCATGAATGCTTTTGTAGAGAGACACCCCCCCCTGTTATTTAGGCAGTTAAGTTGCATCTAACATTGTGGTGTCTCTGTTTTAAGCAGTGTGACTAAATCTCTCATGTCAGGCTCACTAAATTTATTACTTCCAAAATATTGGATCAACTGACTCCAAAGGTATAAACAAACACTCTGTTAGGAGATATCAGTAAACACTGTTGTGTTTCCCCAAATTGCCTGAAAGAATATCAACACAGGATTGGAGGGGGTACCTCAGGCCAGTGAGTCTAGCCCCCTACATTTGCAGCCAACAAAGTCTTTAAAATTATTTACTCTGACATCTCAACCCAACCACAAAGTGCATTAAATAATTAAAACCAAAAATACCCTATAACCTGGCACAAATAAAACAAATGTCAAAGAAGTAACCTAGTAAACATGGGATATGTCTACATGTAACATTACGTTGCTGTAGCAATGCACTACACCAATGTAGACTCAGCAGTCACAAGCAGTGAAGCCACAAGTACGTCACCATAGTAACACACTCCCTCATTATAGTGTATTGATACGGTGATGTGACGGCGACGTGACGCCAGTTGGAATACCGGAAGGACCCACAGGTCCATAAAAGAAAAGAAAAAGCACTTACCTGACAAGATAAGGCACGGAGAAGAAGGACGGCAGCAGCAACTACAGCAGACGCCGGTGCGGCCACGCAAGCCACTTCCCTGCCGCTCATTTAAGCCACTAGCATTAACAGGCGGGAAAGCAGAGCCAATCGCGGCAGCCAAATCGGCTGCCGTGGGAAAGTTTAAAAGCCCCGGCAGGCATTGCAGCCGGGGTGGTGGTGAAGAGGAGAGGGATATAGAGAGTGAAAGAGAGCAGAAGGGGAGACTGCAGCAAGCCGATGCTGCAGCTCCTGAAGAGTCTGCCCTCTAACTGGAAAAGCGCTCCCACAGCACAGCGGCTGGGGGAGCTTCATGTAATACCTGGATCTCTGGCGAAGTTTACTACTGCAAGCCAGCCAGAGCAAGACTCTGCCCCAGCAAGTCTTTCTGGGACGGCAGAGTATTTTTTCTAAAGCAAGGAAGAAAAGTTTAAAATAG
>JAGPOW010000304.1:49427996-49442405 GCA_030014935.1 Caiman crocodilus | reverse complement strand
GAGCAGGTTTAGGTTGGACATTAGGAGGCACTACTTCACAGTTAGGGTGGCCAGGATGTGGAACCAGCTTCCTAGGGAAGTTGTTCTTGCTCCTACCTTAAGAGTAGATTAAATAGGTGCTTGTCTGGGGTCCTGTGACCCCAGCACTCATTCCTGCCATTGGCGGGGGGTCAGACTAGATGACCTGCTCTAGGCCCCTTCTGACCCTAGATACTATGATACTATGAAACTGAAGATTTGGCATTGGTGCAGAACCCATATCCTAGAGGCATCTCTAGGGTATATATATATAGAGATGTATTGTTTGGTCTCTTAATTCTGTCTTTCCTTTATATACATGACCTTTGGATTGGATCTGGCTCATGTAACCTCTCTATCTGGCCCAACAAGCCACTGGGGAGTAACCATAATTTGAAGGTCTTGACTTATCACAGAATTCAGGTCCCTTTGGCCCCACTGGCCATGGCTATCAGCAGCAAGCTTGGCTCACCAATGCCACTCCAGGTCCTCTCCTTCTGCTAACAGACCTCTACAACAAGGCATCTTGTCACTCCTGGACCCCTATCACTGCCAACAAATTCCCACTCCTGGATCTACCACTGCCTCATTTAGACCTATTACCATCATCAGACCCCGCACTGCATCCAGACCTCCCACACAGCTGTAAGACCCCTTCTGCCACTACCACCATGGTGACCATGGTAACCACCCCATATCCTTGGTTGGTTCCATCCTGTGAGGAACTCCATGGTCCACATCCAACCGGGGCCCCAGGTCAGTGACCCCTTGCTTTAAAGGATCTTGAAAGAAATATCTTGAAATATCTTAATAGATAGTATGAAATACTCTGTATGAAATTGATAGTGTGAAATAGTATGAAATATCTTGATGTAAACTTCTATTTTCCCCACTCTCTTTGAAATAGTCTGAAGGAATCATGGAATAGAACACTTATTTGGTTTTACATTAATACATTTTGTATAGATTGCATTTTTCCTATGCATAGCACAAGCAAATATAGAATCAGTGATGTACTTAAAGAGTACATATCTGTACTGTAATGGACATACCTAGACCGTTTCCCTGATATAGAAAACAGGTAGCAATTTTCATTGCAGTATACTTTCTAGTCTTTTTGTCCTGTCTAATTTTATAACCCCCTTTCAACAATATTACTAGCATCCTCTCAAGGAAATAGTTCCACAAAGTAATAAATCTCACTGTCAGGCAATTTCTCATGATATTCAATCTAAATTTTCTCCCTCTCTACCTGGTAGTCCTAGTCTCATCTCTGGGATTGTACCATGCAGAAGGCCTAGCTCATGTGATAGACAATTCCTAAAGAAGGCAAGTTCCATGGAACTGATTAACTACATGGTAGTAAGCAGCAAGGGAGGGGAAGCAGACCCAACAGAGTCCATATAATACAGGGGGGCAGCAGAAAATTGAATTGTGGGGGGATTAGTCGAGCTTTGTTCTTGCACTTTTATAGGTATGCTGTACATACCTATGGACAGGGAATGGTTCATTTCCTCTCTGAAGCATCAAGGGAACCAGTAGGCTAGTCCTGGGTATACAATTCTCTCCTTACAGGTTCCCTGGACCCATCTCCAGCAGTCCTCACTGCCTTTGACACCTTTGTCCCTGCTGCTCGAGTGGAGAATGGAAAGTGGAGCTGTGTTAATATTTAGCTTGTGGAGCTGCTGAAATTTGAATGAAGTTATATTTTCTTTATATTTTCTTTGAAATAAAATTATATTTTCTTTCTTATCTTGATGGATATTAATGGATATTAATGACTGCATTTTTTAGACCTAATGCTGTTTACATCCACATTAGCATGCAAAAAAAAAGGTGTACAAGTTTCCTTGCACATTAAAAGTTAGAGGCTAGACTTCAAATTTTGTCCCTATAAATCCATTAGGTGATTTTAAAAGGATTAAATCTGGCATATACAGGAATAAAAAATCAGTCTATTGATTTTACTACTTTTAGTTTTATTACTATTGCCAAAATAAGTAAAAATGAAAGAAGTTTTTCAATAAAAATGTGATCTGCATACTGTATGTTGAAAAATGTCTACTGAAATTAGTGTTGCCCATCAGTTTGGAAAGAAATGAAGTAAAGAACCACAAATTCTTGCAAGATATTCAACTTCAAAACAAAACCAACAAAGAAAGTATATCCTCACATATGTAGTTCTACTTGTCCCTAAACCAGAAAAGCACTTGACACTTATATGAAACATATAGGAAGCTCTATTGAAATAGATAAGTCTATACCTTGGATTAAAGATAAACACATGCTTAAATGTTTTGTTGTTGAACCAAGGTCTATGGGCTCTGTGGTTCATGTGTGCCTCTGACCTCCACAGAGTATTTCCAATATATGAGGGTCATAATGCTTGTCCAATACAGTGAAGATTTGGTGGATGTTTTGTGGTTAATGATCAGAATTAGGATATATGACAGATAAGTACTTTATACTGATTAGCATTATGTACCATGTGCCCCTACAAAACATTAAAACCACTTCCACCTAGGCAATGGTGGAACCTCTTAAAGGTGTAGTTTCCCAAAGTGTAGATGGACACAGAAACATTTTCCCATCATTGTAATTTCAAAAGGAATAGAAACATCACCACAATATTTAGGAAACACAATATAAGTGAGTTTGCTGCATATTGAAAATAACAGGAAGTCCACGACAATGCTAAATAAGTTTAGTAATAAGAACCTCATGCTGATAGGTTTTTTCTAGAGTTACCTCACCTTCTCTTCCCATTAGCATCCTCAGCATTTTAGCATTATATATCTTCGACCTTTTGCACTGTGTATCTGTGGGAGATGGTTTTTCCCTTTGTGTAGTTGGACTCGGACAAAAATGGGATGTTTACATTTAAGAACTATTTTGGTTAAAAGTGAAGGAAAATGATTGAAAACAGAAGAAGAATTATAAATTAGAACTAAGTTTGCCTCAGACTTAACCTAGGTATAGTTGTCATAGGTTAAATTTCAGAAAACCATTTATCAACTCACACCTTTCTTGGAGAATAGATTCTAGACTAGAGACTGACTTTCCTAAGAGCAGGCCAGCATCCCTCTTTTTCAAAAGGAGACAATCAAAACTGTCAGACATCATCTTACGTATTCCTTTTCTGCCTTCTTCTCAACTTCACCAACTCTTTTTCTCAGTATTCATCAACGTGTTCTGGAAAATCAAATCCCCTAAACCATATTGGTTCAACCAGGTCCTTGGAGAACCTGGGCCAAACTGTCAGTCAAATGGTTCCAGTGATATCTGTTCAATTCAGCTCTGTTAGACACAATTATCCTTGAAAACCAAAACACTAGGCCTCCTACTGGAAGGTGAGCTTCTATCTTGTTCCTATGTCAATTGTTTTCCATTGACTAAATTATTAGAAGGTAGTGCACAATACAACATATACATATAGAACTGATATCTAATTGTTGTCCAAGCAAACTTGAAGTGTTCTTAATTTATATTGTGCCCAGTTCCTCATGAATTCCAGTCACCATTTAGGAGAGGCTAATTACAACCTTGTCATTAGACTCTCTCTAGGATTCTATTCACTGTGCCACATCAAGCTAGGATAGGGATAAATAAAGTGGGGCTGAACTTTGTAAAAGCACTTAGTATCCAGGACTACTGAGGCCCAGCCTCCAACAATATTTCCAGAAGCACTGGACCAAATTGTGTTTAAGTAAATCTAAACTGGTGTCACTCATAACTTGTTCCAATGAGATCCATGTAGAAACTACGATACAAGAACAGTGTTACATAAGAACATAACAAGGTTATAATACTTAAGGTTAATTCCTTCACATTTCTGAGTTGCTTTTTCTTCCAGTTCACTAACATATAAGACAAAACCCTTGGACACTTAAGGTCTATGCTTAGAAATGTGAGTAGAAGAACAATGTCTCCTAGGCTTGTTCTTTTAGGGATACGCTAGGAAACACCTTAGTGTAGATGCAGTTATACTGGAAAAGTGCTTTTGGTAGAATAGTTTACCCTACAGAGAATTGGAATAAGCTATATTGTCAAAAAGAATTATTAACAGCTGCAAGTCTATGTCCACACAAGAAGGGTCTGTTGATACTGTTGCAATATCAGTGCCAGAATTTTTTTTTTCCTGTGTAGGCTAGGGCTTAGACTAATGTGACCCACAGTCCTATAGCTAAATCCAGGACACAATCCCAAGAACACAAACCTCTGGAATTAGGAATTGATCACAGCACTTCCAGTTCTGTTTATCTGTAGCATAGCACATAGACTCATTAGCTGTCAACCTGGAAGCAGTATAGCCATGTTAACACGTCAACAACATGTTACATCACCCCTGCGGATGCTAAGGACATTGTCTGGTACCACAGGAAACATTCAGAGGTGTTGGCCAATTTAAACCAAAGATGCAGAAATTTGAAGTCTTTTACAGAGAAAGCTTTTCTTCCAGTTGTTTGTTAAACAAAGCAAATAAAGTGCTTATTTACTTTATTTTCTCACATGTAACCAACACCTTTCCCACTAAGACTACCATATTTACTCAACTATAAAATGAACCTGATTATAAGATGACCTCCCAATAAGATTTTATATATGGAAAATTTACACATTTGTTATAAATTTCCAGGTATAGAGTCTAATTATTGGAGGTTTGCTTTGGATTTGTTTCACTTCCACTGCTACAGCCAGGAACATAAATAGGGGAGCTCAGGTATCTCCTTTGCTCTTTGCCTCCCCCCAGCTTCTCCTCTCTGAAGCCCCTCCCCTTCTCCTTCCTATCAGAACCTATGCTCCCTGCGGAAGAGCAATTAGTTTGACTGTGGTGGCTGGAGCCACTCATGGGAGCCAGGGGCTCCAGGAGTCTGCCCCGAGAACCCCAGCCACAGACAGGGGACCCCAGGGCAGGTAGGAAACTCACCCAAAGGGAGGCAGGAGCCAGAACAGGAGTGGCACACAATGCTGCTGTCCTGGCTTTTGAACTGGCTGGCAATTAGGACCAGTGGTACCTGGCTGATGACATCAGCCTCAGGCACCACCACAGAAAACTTAAAAACCCTGGCAGATGCTGGGCAGGGGTAAGCAAGCCAAGGCCTACCCAGGGCATACAGGAGGCATCCAGGCTGCTGGTCACTTCCTCAGCATGCTGTTCTCTTGGGACAAGATGTGGGGGCAGGGATAGTAAGGCTGTGAATGCTTCCCTAGCTGGAAGTAGCCCAGAGTGGAAAGCAGGGGAAGGCAGTTTGCCTTTCTGTTATCTGTCTTCTTTTTACTTCTTTCTTATGCTTCTATGAGCCTAGGGACCCCAGCAGCAACTCCAGGACCCCTGATGAGCCCTGGCCTACCTGCAGGTAAGTGGCGGCCCATGGAGGGATGGACCTAGTCAGCTGGGAGTGGGCTAAGTGGGCCAAGGAGGGTCACACCCCACCCCTGAGTCCTACTTGGCCCAGTCCTTCAGAGAGCCACAGGAGTGAGTGGCCTGGTGGGGCTGTCAGTAGTGTAGGAGCCCCCAGGAAAAGCCAGGCCAGTTACCACCCTGGTGAAAGGTGGGTCGGGGTGCCTTTATAACTCTAGCTCCCACAACCAGGTGGGTTACCCCATAGAAGGGTCAGGAAGGCAGACCCAAGAGAGAGAAAGCTATAGATTCATAAGTCTGACTTGAAATCCCCTGACTGGTCAATGCCAGGGGCCCACCACAATGGACACCCAAAGCTGAGGGCCTGGTGTTCTGACTGGCCTTGAGGTGACTGCTGGGGGCCAAAGGTCCATGAAGGTGGAGTAGGCCACATGAATGGAGGGATCATGTAGGGGTTCAGAATAGAGAATTCTGGGGCCCAGAGTGGGGCCAATGATGATAACAACCGAGGATGCCATCTGCAAGGCTTGAGCTGTGGTGTAGGGGAGGAATGGAGCTGCAGATAGTGCCTCCTAGCATCGGGGCAAGAAATGGGCAGCCTCCTGCTATTTAATTAACAATTTAATTAAATATCATCAAGGCATGGTGGGTGAGAAGGCAGGCGGTTTGGCCTAGAACAGGTGGGCAGGACTGTCAGTAGATGGGCCCTGAGAAGGCCCCCTGCTAGAAGGTCATAGGTCAAGTGCTCAAAATGCAGCAAAGACAAGGGGCCCATCAGCAAGAGTTGAGGCAAAGGAGTGCATCACTATTTAAGATGTCATATAAAACTAAGGAAGATAATCCAGAAGCCTATATAGAAGTATTTGAGCACACAGCATTGCAAACTAGGCTAGATCATTCTCAGTGGGCACACCAATTGGGGGTCATGGTGATTGATAGAGCCCAGGCAGTGTACCAAGCCCTCTCAAGGGAGGGGGCTTGTAACTATGAGACTGTAAAGGCCAACATTTTATACAGGCTTGAGATCTCATCTGAAAACTACAGGCTAGCCTTCTGGGAGGCATGCAAGGAAAAGATGTCCCATATTCTCCTGCAGTACTTGAGGGATGCTTTGAACAAATGAGTACCTTTGGCGCAATTCGAACATGAGGGAGCAATAGACCAGGTCTTGCTGGCCCAGAAGTGGACATCAAAGGGAGTGTCATGCTACTGCTGTGGCAAGATGGGTCACATAGTGCAGGAATGTGGCCTAGGCCTAAGTGATTTTGGACAGGGCCTGACACCCACATTCTCATCCAGAGACAGACCTTGGGAACCAGAGCAAGGTGAACCCATGCTCAGGTCCATGTAGCTTCAGGTCGATGTTTCAGGAGGGTGTATGGGAATGCCCTGTAGTCACAGCATCGCTCAGCAGACAAGCTGTCTGGTCAACATTAGACACAGGGTGCTCACAGTCACTTATCCAAGCAGAACTACCTCCAAAGTCAGGGGTGAGATGGGCAGAGCCTCTTACCATGACCTACATAGTGGGGTTTAAAATGTACTTTGGCAGTTGTTACATGCTCATCGGAGTGATGAAATATCAGGGTGAACTGCAAGTAGGGTTGGCACCAATGCTGGCATGTGAAATGATCATAAGCTGAGGGTGGGACCTGATATATAAAGTTCTGGACAGGGTGAGAGCCACTGAAGAAAAGAGGAAGCACCTGCACAAGGGTGAGCCATCTGAGGGTGGAGGAGGGTGAGACCTCTATTAAGTTGGAACAAATCACCAGCATGACCCCAGTTTTTGTGGGCACAACAAGACAACCCAGAACTACAGTAGCTAGTGGAAGGGGATCCCTGAGAAGGCACATCAATAAAAAAAGTACAGTACAAGGTAATGAGAGGTCTCCTGTATCAGGTTAGCAGGGGATGAAAGACTGGGGAGGAGCTTTGGCAGCTAGTCCTAGCTGTAGATTGATAGACTCATAGATGTTAGGGCCAGAAGGGACCTCAATAGATCATTGAGTCCGACCCCCTGCATAGGCAGAAAGAGTGCTAGGTTCAGATGACTCCAGCCAGATACCCATCTAACCTCCTCTTGAGAGCCCATTCCAGATTTTGGCCACTTTAACTGTGAAGTTCTTCCTAATGTCCAGTTTAGATTTAAATCTGCTCTCTGCTAGCTTATGGCCATTATTTCTTGTGACCCACAAGAGTGCTTTGATGAGTAGAGCCTCACCAATTCCCTTCTGCAGCCCCATAATGAATTTATAGGCAGCCACAAGATCACCTCTCAACCTTCTCTTGCGGAGGCTGAAGAGGTCCAGGTGCCCTAGCCTCTTCTCATAGGGCTTGGCCTGCAAGCCCTTAAACATATGAGTGGCCCTTCTCTGGACCCTCTCCAGGTTATCCACATCCCTCTTGAAGTGTGGCGCCCAAAACTGCACACAGTATTCCAACTACAGTCTGACCAGCACCCAATAGAGGGGAAGTATCACCAAGTATCCTTGGTTCTGTTTGTCATGCATCTGCTGATGCATGATAAAGTGCAGCTAGCTTTTCTGATGGTTTCATCACACTGATGACTCATGTTCATCTTGGAGTCCACTAGGACTTCGAGATCCCTTTCCATTTCTATGCTACTGAGCAGGTCATTTCCTAGGCAGTACGTGTGCTGGACATTTTTCCTCCCTAGGTGCAGCACTTTGCATTTCTCCTTTTTAAATTGCATTCTGTTGTTTTCTGCCCATTTGTCCAAACTTTCAGGTCTGTCTGTAGTTGTTCCCTGCCCTCCAGTGTGTCACTTCTCCCCACAGTTTTGTATCATCCACAAACTTGGACAGGGTACACTTCACTCCCTCGTCCAAGTCACTGATGAAGACATTGAAGAGTATCAGTCTAAGAACTGAGCCCTGTGGGACCCCACTGCCCATGTCCTTCCAGGTCAATACTGACCCATCCATCATGACTCTCTGGGTGCGATCCTCTAGTCTATTTGCCATCCACTGGACTGTGTAATCATCCAAATCACAGCCTCTTTACTTGTTCATCAATATGGTGTGGGATACCGTATTGAAGGCCTTCCTGAAGTCTAAGTAAATGATGTGTACCCAGTGTGTTCTGCAGACAGATCTAGTGGCTAGTACATGATACTCTATTGGGAGGGCACCTGGTCCAAACAAGACCAAGGTGCAGATTACCTGAGATTTCTTTTGGCCTTGTCTACAAGCAGACATTGACCAGTAGGGAGCAGCATGCCCAGAATGCTAGAAAACACAAGAATGGAGGCCACAAGGCCCCCTTACAGGCAATGCCAATAATAGAAACCCCATTCTCATGAGTAGCCTTAGACACAGTGGGTGCATTACCAAGTTCTTATGCAGAACACCAATATATATTGGTCCTTATCAACTACGCCACCTATTTCCTGGAGGAAGTACCTATGAGATTGATCATGGCACCATAAGTAGCTGAGGAACTATTAAAATGGATGGTACATGTGAGCATACCCAGGAGATCCTAACCAACCAGGGGACCAACTATATGTCAGGCATGATGAAGGTGCTCTGCAACACACTAGGCATCACACATTTGAAGACATCTGTGCACCACGCCCAGAAGAACAGCCTGGTGGAGATGATGAATAGAACTATAAAGAGAATGATCTGGAGATGTGCCCAAGAGGACCTGCACTAGTGGGATATGGTGTTGACATCAATGGTATTCATATTGTATCATAGGTTGAGAGTGGGACCTGATATATAAAGTTCTGGACAGGGTGGGATATGGTGTTGACATCAATGGTATTTCCGCTCTGTTATGCACCGCAAGAATCAACACAGTTCTCCCCTTTCTAGCTTATATATGAACACAACCCTGGGGTTTCTGCACATTCTTAAGGAAGAATGAGAGAGACCAGTGGAGCCAGGGGTGACAGCAGAAGGATAATAGCGTGAACCGTAGGGACGGCTTCACCAGGTGTAATAGTTCGCCAATGAGAACTTGAAAGAAGCCTAACTCTAGCAGAAAGCTCAATATAAACAAGGCATGAACATGAGGACATTCCAACCCAGATACATGGTGTTGGTGTTACACCCCACCTCCACAAGGAACCAACTCATGACCTGGAAAGGCCCTTTTACGGTCATCAGACAGATGGTGCCAGTGAACTATGAAATCCTGAAACCAGAACATTGATGAGAGCACAAAATTTACCACGTGAATCTTCTCAAAGAGCAGAAAGCTCTCCAGGGCTAGATGGCTATGCATGTGAAGGAGGAGGAAGAGTTTGAGCCCTCCTACCTGGAGTTTCAGGCCAAAAAATGCCAGAGGCACAAGTATGGTTTTGGGATGAATTGACCACAATGCAACAATGTCAGTCATAGGGGCTGGATTGAGCCTTCCAGGATGTGTTCCAGGAAGCCCTGGGGCAGGCCAGAGGGATGGAACATGACATAAGAACACCACCAGGGACTCTAGTCAGGGAAAAATGGCAACCCATCCCACAGCACCTCTATCAGGTGGTATGCCAGAGATAGATAAGATGCTGGAACAGGGTATAATTTGTCCATAATGTAACCCATGGCACAACCCCATAGTGCCCATCACTAAACCCAACGGCTCACTTAAACTGTTTATAGATTATCGGAAACTAAATGCAATGGCTATTCAACATATTCCCTATGCCCCATATATCACACTTGCTGAAGAGAATCAGGGAAGCCCAATTTATATCAACCATCAATCTAGCAAAGGGGTACTGGCAGATCCCCATGAAGCCCTCAGATTGTGCAAAGACAGCATTTGGGATGATGTGGGGCTTGTTTAAATTTTTATGCATGTTGTTCAGGCTCAATGGGGTGGCATCCACCTTTCAAAGACTCATGAATGCATTGTTGGCACCTTATGCAGCATCACACTGCTGCCTACATTGATGATACTGTCATTTTTACAATGACTTAGCCACAACACATCCAGGCCCTGAAAGCCTTTCTGAAAGAGCTTAGAGCAGCAGGGATGACAGCCAACCCAAAAAAGTGCATGCTTGCTGGACAAGAATTTAAATACTTGGGATTTAGCATGGGGTAGGGGAGAATCAAACCCATAAAAGATCTTGTCATCCCTTGGGGTGCTCTGGTGAACATATGTTCCCCCAGATCCTGATGAGCACCCCTGATAAACTAATTGGTGGCCACTAGATCACCCCTGAACTTGTGTTTTTCCAGGCCGAAGAGTCCCATAGCTCTCACCCTCTCATCATAAGGTCTGCTTTAAAAACCTCTGATCATGAACGTGGCTCTCCTCTGCATCCTCTCAAGCATCTCCACATCCTTTCTGAATTGTGGAGCCCAAAACTGGATGCAACACTCCAGCTGTGGCCTCACTGAGGCCAAGTACAATGGGAGAATGAAGTCCTGGGATTTGCTTAAGAAGCATCTATGGATGCAAGCCAGTGTTTTGCAGTGTACTAGCTGCAGCATCACACTGCAGGCTCATATTCATTTTGTGGTCAACCATGACCATCAAGTCCCTTTCATCTGTAGTGCTAACCAGCATAGCACTACTGAGCCTATAAGCATGCTGCAGGTTTTTCCTCCCAAGGTGGAGAACCTGGCATTTTTCAGTATTGAATACCCATTTCATGAGCCTGTCAAGGTCTGCCTGGAGCACCCTCTCATTCGCAGGTGTGGATGATTTACCCCAGAGTTTGGTGACTAGTCCACTTCTGACACGAATGTCCACATCATTGATGAAGATGTTAAATAGTATAGGCCCTAGGATAGAGCCTTGAGGGACCCCACTGGTCACAGCACACAAAGACAATTGGCTCCCACTGACCACCACCCTCTGGGTCCTGCCGCAGAGTCAATTCCCCAGCCAGCGGATTGTGGTGAGGTTGAGGCTGCAGTTAGCCAGTTTAGCCAAGAGGTGACCATGGGATATCAGATAGAAGGCTTTTTTAAAATCAAGATATACAACATCAATCTCTTCCCCTTTGTCCAGGTGATAAATCACCTGGTCGTAAAAGGAAATGAGATTGGTCAAGCAAGACCTTCCCACAACAAACCCATGCTGGGTATCCCTTAGGATATTGCCTTCAGCTAGTCTGTTAAGGATAGCCTCTTTGATAATCTTTTCCAAGACCTTCTCCAGGATAGAGGTCAGGCTGATGGGCCTGTAGTTTGCTGAATCTACTTTCCTTCCTTTCTTGAAGATAGGCCCTCTTCCGATCATCGGGCACTTCGCCAGAGTGCCAAGGTCTCTCAAAGGTCTGTGCCAGGGGCTGAGCTATGATGCTCACCAGCTCTCCATCAGGGTCAGCTGGCTTGAAGGTATCCAGCCAGTCAAAGTATTCCTTCACGAGGTCAACTTCAATGGAGGGCAAGTAATCTATCTCACCAGGGCCTCCCTGACCAATAGTGGGCAGAGCTGTCCCATGGGACTGGTGAAAAAAATGACACAAAGTACTCATTTAGCAAGTTCACTTTTTCCTTGGCATCAGTTGTCAGTTGCCTCATCTGGTTTAGCATATCTAAAAAAGGACTTTTTAATTGTCCTTGATATTTGTAGCCAGTTGGAGATCCAGCACAGCTTTGGCATTCCTGGATTGCTCTCTGCAGGTCCAAACCAGAGCAGAGTATTCCTCCTTGGTGGTGGTTCCAGTCTTCCATCCTTTGTCGGTCTTCCTTTTAAGGTGCAGGAGATCCATCAGTTCCCTGGAGATCCAAGGGGGCTGCTGTACCATTTTGCTGCCTTTCCTCCAAGATGCGATAGACTTTGCTTGTGCATCCAGGATTGCTCCCTTGTGGCGCAACCACTCATCACAAACTCCTCTCTTCATTGGGTTGTGACCTTTTAGGGCTTCTCTGACAAGGCTCCTGAGCTTGTCAAAGTCAGCTTCCCTGAAGTCAAAAACTTCTGTATTACTGACAGACTTGCTAGCTTTACCACAGATGGTAAAGGTGATCAGCTTATGGTCACTGTCACCCAGCTTCCCTTCTATCATTAGGTCACTGATTAGGTCATCCTTGGTTGCCAGTATGAGGTCAAGCAGCATTTTATCTCTTGTCAGCCTATAGACTTCCTGCGTCAGACAGAGGTCATCCACACATGAGAGAAGGTTTTGCGACCACTCGGATTTGGCTGAGTATTCCTCCCATGAGATGTCTGAGTAGTTAAAGTCCTGTGACAACCATACACCAGGAGCATGCTGCCTCAGCCAATTCCCTGGTGAACTTCTGGTCAAGGTCTTGACCCTGGGTAGGGGGTCTGTAGTAGACCCCTACCATACTATCCCCTGTAAGCCATAGTAATCTAATCCTGAAATCATCATCTAGACGTGCATTTAAGCCCAATAATTTACTGTGCTTCCACAGATGACACTTGTATCTGATGAGACTATTCAGCAGCACGGTAAATTAGTCTATTGCACCCTAATTGCACATGTGTAGACAATGATGCTTTACTGTGCATAAAATTAGTCTTAGGACTCCTGAGTCCATAGAAGTGAGAACCAAATTAAAAAAAGCTGACCTTGAAATTAAACACAGCTATAGTAATTTGTATATGTTACTAATAGACTTAATTCATCCAGAATTGATGCAGTTTACCTTGTTTAAAACTGCTGCAAGTTTTAGCACAAATACTCCATGGTCATTTTAAGCAACAGTTTTGTACCAACAAACTGTTCATGGTATTAGTACAAAGTGAAAGGGCTCATTACTAGGGAACTACTTAAATTGTGGTTTTTCAATTTTCACAGAAACCTTGAAAAACAGTTTCCACAATCACCATGAAAAATGGCATTTCCTGTGATTTTCCATGGAATTACCTGGGGAAAAAAGCTTAGCAAAATACAAAGAAAGCACAGCAATGCCTTCAGCCAAAGAGCATGTGGTTTAAAAGATTGCTATTGAAAAGGCTGAGCTAGTGATGTAAACTCAGTGAAGGTGCCAGATAGGAAAGCATTTTGGCATCATCTTTTAAGAAGACAGATGCAATTCTGCAGCAATGCTGCAGTCTGAAGATGAGTGATTGAACTCTTGGCCAATCAGTGGTGAGGAGGGGCTTGCTGCGAAAAGACCATGAAATCAGCTTCACATACCATGTGCAGCTTATAAAATCCCTTCATCTCACCACAATTTAGGCAGGTCCTGACTCGTGACTTATCGTATAGCTCATTGGGTTGGGCTGCAACAGAGTCAACAGCATTTCAAGCCATGGTGACCCCACAGCTCAGCACTACTACTTATGTGTGTGTACTCCAGATAGCTCCCCTTTACCTCCCAATATAGAAGCCATGTGCTAATTAGCTTCCCACTCATGACTGGAACTGGAGGGGATCTTATCATGGGTCCTTAGATCCTCCAAAAATGTAGATGCAGATGTAGTTCAGGGCAACCTGGTCTGGCTTCGCCTCATAGGGGGTGGAACCATACTAATCAAATATGACAGACTGAGAGAAAGGGCAACAGAGTGATTAAGTTGGGATCCTGGCTTGGGCCGGCAAGCTAGTCTCCCCTGGCAGCCACAAGGTAAAGAACTCCTGGCAGCAGGGCTCCTGAAGGGACTGTGATGCTGCATGTGGGAACAGTGAGGTTCAGGAAGCTCACAAGAAGCCTAGGCTTGGGAGGTATGCCATGACAGGGAATGAGTAAAATTTTTCCCTCTTATAGGGGCAGAGGGATGCTTCCCCTTTATGTTTATGTTATAGCTCGGGGGCTTAGTGTTTGTGCTGAAGTTATACCTGTAGTTTGACTTGGGACTGTAAGGGTGGTATTACAGAGGTTCCATTATTACCCTTGGGGTACGCGATTGCCTTAAGCCCTGCCAGAAGCAGGCTCAAGGCCTGAGCAAGGGTTGCGCCTGGAGTGAGGGTTGAGCTCAGAGGGTGAGACAACAGAGCCACACAGGGGCAGTGGCAAAATGTAGGGGGTGCATGGAGGTGTATCATAGTATCATAGTATCTAGAGTCGGAAGGGACCTGGGCAGGTCATCTAGTCCGACCCCCTGCCTTGGCAGGAAAGAGCACCGGGGTCAGATGA
>JAGPOW010000304.1:49391572-49420753 GCA_030014935.1 Caiman crocodilus | reverse complement strand
CCTAGGAAGTTGGTTCCAAATCCTAGCCACCCTAACTGTGAAGTAGTGCCTCCTAATGTCCAACCTAAACCTGCTCTCCAGTAACTTGTGACCATTGGTGAGCAGGTTTAGGTTGCCATTGTGAAATTGTATGCCATTGTGAAATTGAGGAAAAGAAAAAAGGAACTCAAAGCAGTGAGAACTGAAGAAGGAATCCAAATAGAACAGAGTTCAAAGATGTTGTACACAGCAACAGAGTTTTTTGAAGAACTGTACCAAAAAAGAGGAGTGGATGGAAGAAAAATGTAGTGTAGGTTGAAGTGATAAAAGACGGAAAAGAGAATGGAAAGCAACAAAAATTGGAGGAGAAGGTAAGTATGAAAGAGGTGCTGGTCTGCTTAAAAAGCTTGCCAGAGAGGGAAGGCACCAGGAAGAGATGGACTTCCAATTGAATTCTGTGAAAAATGTTGACAATGTCTGGGGACAGATTGAATTGTATTAGTAGATATTAAGAAACATGAACCAAAAAGATGACAAAAAGCCATAAGAGAAATACAGAGTGCCCGAGTGAGGGATTAACATAAGAGGGATGGGGGTGAGAATGGGAACACAACTAGGTTACAGAAAATACAATGTTGGCCAACTAAGCCCAGGGGTGGGAGGAGGGGATTAGGGAAGGCGAGGTAGGGGATCATGATGGTGAGAGAAAAAGAGGATAGATACACACAAACCCGTACAATGGTCCATGATGGTGAAGGGGGCGGGTTGAAAAAGGTTTCTCAGTCTATAGAGTCTTATTGCAGGGGTCTTCTTTAAGTGGAGTGGAGTGGTCCACTGTTGAAGATGACTTCTGGAGTCCATCAGGTGCAGAGGGGGATTCAGGCAGTCCCCTCTGGGTCCAGTCTAGTTGTAGTTGTTCTGGTGGGGTCAGTGTATTGGTGATGGCCCATGATATTTTGGCGATGCTCAAAATAGATGTCATGGGACCAACAGATAGTGTCGAACACCATGAAGTGGTGCATCAGCTTGGCATAGCGACAGAGGGGATGCAGCAGGCATGCAGGACAATCTTAATCTGAGCCTTAAAGAGGCCAAGAAGCACATCTGTCCCACACCCCCTCCCTGTACCCTGGCTGGGCAGCACCTATCCCTGCCCTCTCCCTCACCATGTGAGGCATTGATCTGCCCCACCACATCCCTTCCCTCCCCCTCCCTTCCATCACAATGGACTTACCAGCTGATGGCAGCTGTATCGGATTGGTATTGGCCAATATGCCTCTTTAATTATCAGCTATCAGTATCAGCCCCAAAATCTATCAGTGCACACCTAGTTGGAGACCCTGAGCTGCTCTGGTCCCCATACAAACCCCATGCAAAATCAGCTATGAGTGCACAGCTTGAACTTGCTAAGTAAAAGAGCTAATCGGTTCTCCCTGTCTGGCACTTGCAGAGCTGTGTACATGCAGCTTGAGCTGAACCATGCTCAGCTTTCAACTTGCTAGTTCATGTGGAACCCAGGATAGTAATCACATGCCATACATGTATGGCATGGAAGGGCACACAGTTGTTGGGACTGGGGATCAGATCCTGTTACAGCATGAATCAAATATTACTTAGTAGAATCTCTGATGCCATAAAACTACTTATTATACATTCTAAACAGAGTATCCAAGAAAGATGATAGACAAAATGTATATTTCTAATATAATATATAAATTGGAAAAAATACAACTTTTCAGGTCATCATTATACATCGTAAAGAAGTACTACAACAAAAAGCATGCACAAAACCAATTTGTTTTTCTTTAGCAGGTCACCTATATACTGCAATATTATTCTTATTCCTTTTCTCCTTAAATACCAGACTTATATTTTATGGAGTACTTCTGGTTGGCAATTTTTCTTCAAGTGTTTTGAATGTATTCATAATAACTGGAGCTAGTTTAGTGGTTGCTATACTAATATGAAGTAAGAAATTAAAAGAATGATTCATTTCTTATTCTGTAGTTTTAAATACAAATTAACAAAAAAGCCCCACTAATCTTCCTTTTTTTGGATTTAGATGGTGCAGTAATATGCAGAGTACTTAAAAGCAATAAAAGAAATAACCTGAGAAAATTAAGCAAAATGAATTTTCAATTAGTTTTAGAAATTGTGATAAATGCATTTTGAAAGCAAAGAGTAACATGTAACTTTGTTCAGTATAAATTGAAATTGCCTTTTGTGCTTAATATAGTTCACTTATAATTAGCTGAAGATTTTGTTCTGGCTTGAAACAAAGTTCCATCTTGAGATTACTATGTTCTGTGTACACAGAACTTTTATCAAGAAAGGCTGGTGCTGCAGGGTTTGCTTTGACAGTCTTTATCATAGCTTTATAGAAATGAAAAGTGAAAGAACACAGCTGGTTTTAACAATGGGGCATGTTCAACATTAGACCAAAACACTTTAGATATTGCAAAATATTGCACATTATATTTATAGCTCTGTGCAAGTTTTTTGAAATTCATGCTGATGCTGCTCTACTCTAGCTTCTTGGAACAATCTGTCCCTTAATGATGGAATTAGCTTTCAGTTTGAAAAACTGCTTTTTAAACCAGGGCAGAAAGGCTGTTTTCAGAGCAATAGCAGCACAGCAGTGTGCTATAGTTCTTTACAAGTCACAGTAAAAGATCTCAAAGAATTGCCCTGCAAACTTTGTGACAAATTTTGCAGTGACCAGCTAGTCATCATGGTTTAGATTTGATTCATCCTACTAGGCTCCAAAATGCAATTCATTTCTACCCTGCTCAAGTCCCAAAAACAGTTTATACAAAGGTGAGAGGGTCCTCCTTTTTTGTCATTCAGGATTAAGAGTTACAAAAGTAGATTCATTGATGGATTTTCAGGCATTTGAAAGGGGTGAAACAGAATTACACTCAAGTACTTAAGTCTACTTAGATGCCTAATAAGTAGAAAAGAATCTAACTCTAGGCATGAAAGCCACTTTTAAAATTTTAGACCTGACCTCAGAACTCAATCATAACGGTATAAATACTTATGTCTACTCTAGATCCATCATGGGCTCCACAAATGCCATTTTTAGTCCCTAACTTAAGCGTTGATTGTGTAAAGCCAAATTCTGTTCAACCTATTAGGCACCTAAGTGCAATTCTGTTCCACTCTCATCAAGTCCCTGAAAATCCATTAGTGCACCTACTTTTACAACAACCCGTTGTCATCTTCTCTCAAAATTGAGTCACAGAAAAGCAGGGAGGAGGAGCAAGACACATGCACCTTTTGAATTAGCAGGTTTTTAGATGAGAGCAGGGTAGAATAAAATCACACTTAAGCATCTAAATCCACTTAAATATTTGATAGGTGGAATAGTATCTGGCCTTTAGGCATGCCTTGAGAGACTCAGAATCCAATACCACCTCTTTCTGATTTAGAGAAAGAACTTGAAACCACTCCTTCCACCTTCTGATTAAATGCCCTAAACACCAAACTACGGCTTATCCTGGAAAAGTTTCTCTCTTATTGAAGTTGTTCTACTTTGTATAAAATAAACATTCATTTGTTACAAAGACAAGTAAGAATGACTTAATAGCCTTGGAGATATGGTGCTCATTGGAAGATCTAAGTTTAGATCTCATCTAAGTCAAGCACAGTGTTCTAACCACTAGGAAACTGAATATAAATGTGACACTGCCATATCCCCCTCCTCCATGGATCAAAAGTAATGTCTAACTTGGCTAAGGTGCTTAACTCCAAAAGTGCAGGGAGATTCTTCCTGCTTCCTTTTCTTTGTAACCTCATCCTATCTACCTACTCAATTTGGTGATAAACCCTGCTCTCATCTAAAAACCTGCTAATTCAAAAGGTGTATATATCATTCTTTGATATTTAACTCTTCCAAAAAGTGTTTAGGGCTGTAGAGTCCACTAGGCTGAATGGCAATATCACGTGAGTGTTATGATGCGTCTGCCCCTTTGTGAATTGAGCCCTCTATCATTTTTGTTAGTTCATATGGTAGAGTTAGCTTAACTTAGGGGGTACTTACTGCTTAGGAGTAACTGTTAACTTAATTTATATAACTATGGGCATGTCTACATATGCTATTAATGTGATGTAAGCTTACTGAGCAGTAAAATACTAAGCAGTAAGCTTTCCCCAGCAGGGTGTCTCCACTTGCATCTGTCAGGATCAGTTTAGTGCCGGACTAATCCAGCCCTGCTATGCCCCCCCTACAACAGGCAGAGGAAGCTCCAGCCTACCCTGTGTACCAGCTCCAGACTGGCAGTTGGCACCAGAGTCAGGCCCTGGTCTCCAATGGGATTGTGCGAAGCTGTCCCACCTCTGCAGCAGCTGCCTCCCAGCCTTGTGTCCCAATCTGTGGGAGCAGGAGCCAAGGGAAGAGACATTTTTTCAGCCCCATGCACTGATTGGTAGATCAGGGCATGAAGCTGGGAAGCAGAAGCTGGGGGACAGGACACTTTCCCAGCCTTATGCTCTAATCGTCAGATTGGGGCATGGGGCTGGGAAGCAGCAACTGGACAATGGGACATTTTCCCAGTCCCATGCATTGGTCTGCTGATTGAGGCATGAGACTGAGAAGCAGCTGCCTGAGGAAAGGAACAGTTTCCCTGCCCCCTTCTGTCTGGACTGACCGGGAGCAATTTGCTCCCAGGGAAGCTGTTCTGCCTCTCGGGCAGCTGCCTACCAGCCCTGTGCCCCAATCTGTGGAAGCAGCAATTAGGAGAGCGGACACTTTCCCAGCCGCATGCTCTGATTGGCAGATCACGGGCATGTGCCCGCGCTACAATTTGCTCCCAGTCCACAATCTACACATGCACTACTGCGCAGTAGTTACTAGGTGTGTCTACATGTGTATTTGTGCTGGTTTAAATTTACTGCACAGTAAGCAGGAATAGGCTGGCATCTACACATGCAAGTGTAGTTAAAGTGTATTAACACTGTGTGTGAACTGACTTGGGACTAAAGTTGGTCCCAAGTCAGTCCACACACAGTGTTACTGTGCAGTAAGCCATGTACACATGCTGTAACTACTGTGCTGTAACTAATCAGGCATAAATTTGATACTTGCATGATGCTCAAGTTGGCGTAAGTTGCCATATTTACTGTGCAGTACAGGTGTACATGTAGACACGTGCCTCTTCTGTGCAGTAATTTTGGTTACTGCACAGAAAATTAACATGTATAGATGTGCACACTGTGCAGTTAATCTACTAGCTGTATTTACAAGTAGTAGGTAACCATGTAGTAAGCTAATCTACTGTGCAGCAAATGCTGCACCTGTGTAGACAATGACTTTACTATGTGGTACGTTAGCCTTTACTACTGAGCATTAAACCATCTTGTGTAGATACTCAGATTCATCTAAGTATTCTATATTGTATAAGGTTTAATGTTACAAGATTTAAAATATACTTTACAGGTTTAGTTCACTTATATTAGCATAGGAGCAGACAGACACATGACCCATAGTATAATTTTTTTGTCTATCCCCATCCTTGGAGTGCCAGATGTTTAATTACCTGAGACACAAGATAAATATCAATTAAAAAAAAGTTTTAACTAAAAAAAAATGGCCAAGAATTCTTAGTAACTTTAAAATTTGCAAATAAAGGTCTTAATCTTTAGAAGCAGACAGAAATTAAATTAGCTATGATTTATGGGGACTAACCTGACAGCTGTATATACTGATAAACTAATTGAAAAGTAAAATATATCTGTGGCTATTTCTTTAGCTTAAGCAAATTAACTGCAGATATACTTAATTGGTAGCTAATGGTATTGGTGGGGAGGTCAAACTAACAGGTCATTTTTACAACGACTTTCTACTAATACTTTTTGGTTTTATTCTTTATTGCAGAGTGCTCCAATATAATTCAAATAATCCAACGCAGTTTAAAAAAACCAGACAACCTGAGTTAGTCCTTGCATAGAAAATTAAAACAAAGGATAACAGGCCCTTTATCTGTATAACCATAAAGAGAAAAAAATGGGGTCACTATGCAATAAGGGTAGACATCAAAGATTAAGCTAAATTAAATTTTAAAACAGTTTGTAATCTGGATGACAATGTAGGCTATTAGGACAAAGGCAGAATGACATGGGCAGGGGATCTACTTAAATTACACTCAAGTGCACAGCACAGCAGCTACTTTAACCTACTTGTTCTTTTCACTGCATGCTCCCTATCTCTCCACCCCCCCACCTCCCACTCCAACTGAAAGGCGAGGGGGACCAGGCAGCCCTACCACGCATTCTTGGCTCCTGATCAGCCAGGAGACAAAAAAATGCAGTTTTAAATATGCGTTGGCTTTTGCTTTCTGGCTGATTAGCAGCAAGCAACAGAGTTGCTGAGGCCCCTCCACCAATCAGCAATGGGAGTCAGAAACATTGGCATATTTTAGACTGTGGTTTTTCCCTCCTGGCCAATCAGAAGCAAGCACAGGGCCATTGGGGCACTTCCACCAATCAGCAGAGGATGGCTGCACAATAAAAGGAACAAGATTAAAGGAACCACTCTATAGAGTACTTCCAGCATGATTTTGATAGAATCCTACTTATGGGAATGAGCATATGAAAATGAAAATAGAAATTAGCTCAGCTCAGGTGAAAGCAAAACCTGAAAAGCTTAATCTTCTTAACTGGCTGGCTAATTTTCATCCTGGAATGTTGAAACAATTGGCACATGAAAGAATTTCAGAAAGTCTATCAAATTAGAGTAACATTGTATGACTGCAAAATAGCAAACTTAGTACCTACATTTAAGGAAGGGAAAAAATTAATTAGGATCAACGCAGGCTTATTAATCTGACCCACAGTAGAATGCAAGTTTGGAACAAATTCAGAAGGAAATGGTAAAGATAAACAGATAAATAAAATTATTTACAGATTACCAAATACAAACTACATAAAATTTATGTTATATCTTTCTTTATTATGATACCTGATTTTCTAGGCTCAGTAAATCTTCTAGATCTCATCTGTTTTGACTTCAGTAAAACATTGGATAATGTACCATATAGGAAATTATTTAATATGGGAATTAACACAAGAATTATAAGCTGGAAAAAAACTGGGTAAAGGGGAGACAACAATGGTTTTTCGAGAAAAAAGAACTCATTGGAATTTACTAGTAGAGTTCTTGAAGGATTGGTTTTAGGATTAATATGGTCTATTTTTTTATGAATTATTTTGGCACAAAAAGTTAGACTATATTAATTTTATCTGCTGATGACACAACATCCCAATTCTACTTCATTTCTAAAGCAGCAAGGGGGTGATAGTTATGATTCTTTTATACTTTATTCAAGTGCCTGAAAGCTCATTAACTTAAAAAGTTGATAAGTTCTTATTTTGTTCACTGCTTTCTGCTTTTGTCTTAAAGATAAATGAAGATAAATTACTAAAGTTGCATAAAGGAGTTCATCTAGAATTTTCACTTTTCAGAAGCCATTGTACAATTTCTAGACTCATTGTTTAAAGCAGCCAATAGTTTGGGGTGCTGCTAAAGCTAAGAATCTGGGTCTTTTCTAGGACTCGGTAGGGGGAGGTTTGATTGCACTAAAACTAGCCACTCTGACTTCTTTTGCCCAGGTGCAGACATTACATTTAGATAGACATAACTAGGGATCTAAGTGTGAACTGTACAGAAGTTCAGGAAGTTTAGATCACCCAACCTGATCTAAGTTAAATGTACCTTGGAGGTAGTCTAATTTAGATTGGGTCAGGTGACATTGATCTAACTGGACTTCTATACAGTTTTCAGCACAGCCCAGGGGCTGGGAAAGCCCAATCACTGGTCCTAGCCCTGGGGGTGCATTTTTCCTACTTACCCCTCTGGCACCAGGTTATTTTTAGCCCCACAGCCCCTTGCCCCTCACCTCTCCTGCAAATGGACAATCCCCCCACCACAGACCAGCCAGTCCCCTCTCCACCTGAACCCACCAAACCCCCCCATCCCATAGGCTGCACCTAGTTCTGGGAGCAGATTGAAGTCAGTCATTGTGGGAGGAGGGATGGGTGGAGTTGAGGGGAAGATGTGCAGAGGGGTTTATCCATCTGAGGGCAGGAGGGGGCAAGGAGCTGAAAAATAGTCCTTGGTCCGGGAAGGATAGAGCCCCCCCCCCCATCCTCTCAAACCTACCTGCAGGCCACACTAGTCCCCTTGACCACACCAAACCCTCCCAGTCCCCACCAAACTCCCTTGGCAGCTCCTGCTTTCCTCCCAATCCTCACCCCCCCCTCAAAACCCGACTTGCCTCTCCAATCTCTCCACCCCCCATAGACTTCATTCCCCCACCCCAAGTCTACCAGCTAGTCCCCCTATCCTGACTTACCTTGGATAAGGTGGCCATTTTTAATTCAATCTAACCTCCCCCTAACCTCCCTGAATGTCTATATGTACTCTAGAAAAACAAAAAGATCAATACCTGGAGTAGCATAAGACATTTCTTTTTGTAGTTTGGAGTCAGCAAAAGCTGCAGACACAATCTATATCATAAAGTTCTATAGCTCTTGATGACCGGGATCCATTTATATATGGTTCAGCTAAGAATTTCACTTAAAACCATGTTCAGAGAAAAACAGAAATTATGTTTTTTTGGTTTTTTTCTATTCTGTGACATGCTCTGGATATATTTTACTAAACTGGAAAATAAAGAAGCACTAGGAAAGGCAGTAGCCTTAGTCAATATTTATGGATATTAGAAAGCACATTACCTCCAAAATGGTATACTGAACACTGTATAGACTCTCATAATTTTAAGCTATTTTAAAACATACTGTAGTGTAACTAGGGGTAGAGAAGAAGGCCACCCTCTCTGGTCATTAAGTTAGGAGGGCATCAGAATCCCACCCTCACTTCCCAAGTCCACACTCTAGCAGCATACCCCTGCCAGGAACCCCAAACAGTCCCTGACAGCTACTGCTGCTCCTGCGGCTGCTGCTGCTGCTTCTGCCAATGTCAATGCTTTAAAGCAGCAGCTCAGCCAAGGACTGTTTAGGAGTTCCTAGAGTAGGTAAAATTACTACGCCCCACTCCTGATCTCATCACTTGGAACTACCTTGTCCCCTCCCCTGAACTGTGCATCCCCTGATTTTGGAACCCATGGCACCCGCCCCAGCCACAGAACCATGCTCCTCCCTCCACTCTTGGAACCACATTTCCCCCACCCCACTTCTGCTCTCAGAACCTGTGCACCAGCCCCTTGCCTGAAGGCAGCCCTCAGATGGCTTTTCAGGTGGATCAGTGATTCATTGCATCAAGTCAAGAGTACAAGCAAGAACATCAAAGTTCCCCCAAGCTCAATTCCATACAGTTTATAAAATTTGTTCTTTCTTATGTTACCACACAGAGGCTTCAAAGGGCACAAAAGCAATGAATGCAGAGATAGTGCACAACCAAACATGAAAACATGAATGAGAAATAAATTTTGGGTCTTGGTCCTAAAAACAATTTTTGTTTCAAGGAGTTGACAACAATAGATGCTAACAAAGGACATCCTTGGTTAGGTAAGTCATCATAAAAACAGACATCATTAGAACTGTTCAGTTTTAAATATGCACATGTGACTGCAGAAATTATGTTTATCTCCTTTTTTTTTACTGTCTTGCATCTCTGTGTTTATCAGATGATTTCTAAAGGGGAAAGCTACACAGTGAGCTTCCTGTCATTGTCCAGTAAGCGAGTCAGCTCAACTTTGGAAACTTAAATATGAAGAATATTAACTAGGAAAAGTCATGAAAACTGAGTATTCTGGGCTTTGAGATTTTGTCTGGTTCTTATGCTCAACCAAACTACAACATTCAGTTCACAGCTGAAAAACATGTTGTAAGAAAAGTCTGGTAAAATGGCAATGTGTTTAGTCTGTAATGTGTGCAGTTTGTTTATTTACTTAGTTTAATGTGTGTTGTTTTTATGCAGAATCTAATCCAGTCAAATGAATGAATCTGATATGCATGCTTAACTGTATTAGCTCATCATGTGTTACTAAAGTTCACAAGGAGAAAATATGCACAGCACTTCTGTTGGTTTTCATTTTCTAAAGACCATTTTTGCCTTAGCAGAGACAGTGCACTGAGCTGGATTGAATGACAGTGTTTCTTTTCAGAATAGTATTCCACATTTATACATTCAAAATCAGAGCCCTACAAATCTTCAGGGTTGACTTGCCAGTAATAATGTTGTTGTTCTGCATAAGAATGTGCATCATTTTCTCACTGATTGTGGGAATAAGTAAGATGAATTATTTTCCCTGACTGATTTTAGAAATAAAGACTTTTTTTTTCTTTTCTACTTATCTCACTGAACAAAACACATTGCATAATAAGTTAGGCTGATGATAAAATTGGGAATGATTGTCTGTCTGTTTCAGAGGTTCTCATATGGTCATTTTCTACATTAATCATATGCACCGTTCTCCAATTGTTATAGAAAAATATTACAGTGGATATTTAGATCTTGAAATTATTTTTCTGGTATCACTATGGGGGCTTGTACATTTCAGTGGGGATCCAAGAGAAGTACAAACTGGGCACCACAAGGAATCAACTAGGACTGTGTGAAGCAGCTAGTATTTGCTTTGGATTTGGCCAATTCCGGGAACAGTGATTCAATTCACTGATTCGAATCACTGTCCCAAACTGATTCATCTGAATCTGATTCAGAGATTTGGCTGCCACTGAATCAGCCAAATCTCCAAATTGAATAGGCCCGATCTCCCACCTCCTCTCCCAGCCCCATCAATGGCTGTCCCAGCATCCTGGTTCTTTTTTAAAAAAAAAGCCCAGTACTCACTGGCTGCTGCAAGATGAGGGGGGGTGATCCCCACTGCCCTCCACTGCCTCGTGCTCCGTGGGGGACTCACCGCCATAGGGAACTAGACCCAGACTCCATGCCAGTAAGTAGTGGGCAGGAGAGGGCTGGAAGAGGGGGAAGGGACCATGGGGGAGACCCCTGCCAGGCCTTACCTCTGCCTGCTCCCCCAGCCTCCCCAACCACCCCCATCCCCCACCCACTTTCCAAGCCCCTGGCTGCTACCAAATGGGGGGTTAATCCCCACTTCCCCACACTGCCCCACACTGTATGGGGAGCTCTGCCATGAACCCCAAGAAACCCCAATGGCCACTGCAGCAGCTGGTGAGTGTGGAGCTTTTTTTTAAAAAAGAACTGGGAGCTGGAGCTTGGTGGGGCAGCCTTGGGGGTGGGGACTGGGAGAGCGAGCAGGGGTTAGGGAGTGTTTGGAGGGACTGAGAGAGCAGGCAGGGAATGGGGTCTGGCAGGGATCTCTCCATGGTCCCCTCCCCTCTTCTCCAGCCCCACCCCCCGCCCACTCCCTACTTACTGGCACAGAGTCCAGGTCTAGTTCCCTGTGGCAGCAAGCAGAGACTGCCAGAATCTCTGAAGCTTTCCAAATCTTTTCCTAATCAATTTGGAGAGTTTTGAAGCAATTCAGACCTTTTTATTGGTCTCCTGATTTGATTTGGATTTGGAGATTTGGCCACTGAATCAAGCCAAATCTCTTCCAAATCAAATCAGCACCTGACACTTCACACAGCCCTAGAATCAACCCAGTACCAGCCTAAGAATTTCATAGAAACAGGATTTATATATTTCATACACTGTTTGCCAGCAATAGAATTAAAGGTTGAAATTATGTCTAAGTGGAATCAATTAAACATTCATCATTGGTTTCAAGATTTTAGTCAAGTCTGTCCATCCTGAACAGGGAGATATCAGATGTAAAGCTTAGTTTTCTTTATTATCTGGTTAATCACATCATCAACTCCTATATAAGGCCTGAACAATCCTATTGACAATGTGATTGAAGTGGAATTAGTAGTTAACAGGCATAAGACAGTGCAGAGGTTGTTACTGGGTACATAAAGTTGTTACATATGAACCAATCTAACCAGAGTTAGGTTGATCTAATGCCCAATCATACAGATGTGCAGAGAACTTAAATCACCTCAAAAATGATGCACTTGATCTAAGTTAGTTCACCTGAGTTAGGTGCACTACCTTAGATTGATATCAGATCATTAACTCGATCCAAGAAAGGGTTAGTCCAATACCATAAATGCTTGTTTGCATCCACAGTGCAGCCCCAGTCACTTGCCCTAATTTTAGGATTGTGCTATTCCCACCCCCACCCTGACACTGACTGAGCTATTTTTAGCCTCCCAACTCTCCCCAAATTAGCAACCCCTCCCCCAAGAGATCCACCCTCCCCCACTCCCACCAACTCCCCCCGATCATCTAGTGCCTCCCACTCCCACTTGCCCTTCCCTCTACCCCAAGTTACTTCCATTGGTTTCCCCATGCTGTTCCTGGACAGTGAATGGTTGTATGTGCTGTTCCTGGTCTCTGTGTACACAGCTTAAAGTAAGCCCATTAAAGCAGACTAGGTGCAGTGAATAACTGTACAAACTCACTGAAGTCAGTTATAAAATACAGACCCTAATTATCTTCTGGAGCAGTTTAGCCATTGACAGGAGGTATTTAAAATAACCAGGATGACTGAGAACCTTTATGACATTCATGTTTAGGTTTTGTTTTTCTTAACATTCTAGTTTGCAAATCAGACCAGAGAGATTTTAAAATCAGACTACTTTATATTGCATTTTCCTCATCCTTTGATACAGAACTAGTTAATCAGTAATGATGCATTAACATAATGGCTGACACATTTGAAGAAAAATTCCATCAGAACACTTTCAGACATGGATGAATCCAGCAGTTCTTCAGTGAAGCTTTTTTGTGTCTAAAGACAACTGAAAGATTGCAAAGAGATTTTTTTTTTATAGTGTGACTATGGTGAAATGCAACATTAGATGAGCAACAGTGATTGGAAAGACTGGCATGCAAGGAAAATTGCATCAATCTCCATCATTTACCAGAAAGCACTGTGACAAGTCCCTATGTTAAAATATCACAAAATGTGGAACAAGCACATGCATTTCCTCTATTTTTCATTAACAGTCATGTCTGCAAGGAAAATGCTGAACTGATTTTGCATGGCATGATATGCTGACTGATGGTGACTACAGAATATTGTTTCCATATGAAGGACAGTCCCAAGTCAGTCTGATCCACAGGAACATTCTTATACCATTTCCTATCAATAAGGGAGAGACCCAACACTGTAATCCATAAATAGAACAGGTATGAGTTGTTCAGAATGTTAGCAATATTACTCTATAACATAATCTAATTGTCAGACTGGCATTAACCTTTATGTAAAACATCTTATAAAATACTTTATATATACAGAAATATGTGAAATAGCCAATTCTTTCAATAACAAAAGTAAAAATATTGAGATGACATACATTTTCAAGCTAAATCAATTTTCCTAACCAAAATTAAATGGAAGGCAGGAAGGAAATAAAAGGAGACTACTAGCTATAACATCACAGTGGCATGTGTTTATGGCATAGTTACTCGAAACATTTGAATGTTGCCACACATTTTTGGACTGTGAACTGTCTTTTTATATACTTTCATGTCATCCCAAAAGATTCATTTATTGTGTGATGAATGCAAGACATAATCAGCTTTCACCACTCTATGGAGATATCCTTGATCAGTTTTATGGCTGAAATATTTTATTTTATTGATATGTTTTAATTTCTAAAGAATCAAATATAAAAATCAATATGTCCAATAAACTCCTGACTATACCTCTTCAACATCATTCTAATAGGGTACATCTACACATGCCCCTACAGTGTTGTTACTGCACCATCATTTAGTACTTCCTTTTGGAAGTCTGTACTGTGCTGTGCCAGTAGCACACTGATATTTTTAGCTGTGACATAGCAATGCACTATAGCAAGGAAGCACATTTCTACGGTGATGTAGCTGCAATGTCACAGTTTTTGCCCACTGACACTACATTGGTGTAATATTTTACTAAAGCAACGCCTGTAGACATATTCTCCTTCCTTTTCATGCGCACTCATCTCCAAGAAAATGAATGGACTTTGCAACATGCTTTGAAGAACAATAAGGTCTTCTATAACAATAGTCCTCTGTAGGAAAAAAAAGAAAAGTAGCAAATTCCAGAACTAAGTACCACCCATTGAAAATTACCAGTGGGCATCCATCTCCCCTTTAAACCTTTGAATCTTTATAACAGCTCAGAATAGGTACTAATTAAAATAAGGGGTTTCCTAAAGGTTAGGAGCAATCGATTTATTGATTAATTCAATAGATAAATTATTGAATTGCACTGGGTCACAAGTACAACACATCTTAGAGCACAGTTGTAATATACTCTCTTTGGGAATCTTAACTAACGTCTGGTCTTATTCTGCACTACATGGAGTTTCAGATTTCTTAAGGTGTAACTACATGGAAGACTTAGTATTGCAGTTTACAAATTCATGTATAAATTCAAGTACTTTTGTGGTAAAAAAAAATAATAAACTGAATGAGTCAGCTATTTTAGGAGTCAGGTTTGTTAGGAGACCTAGTGAAATTGCATCTTTTGCTATTATAGCATCAGAAAAAAAATATAATAGATAATGTCAATAGCCAGTATACTAAATATTAAAGTTGTTACACAGGTTCATTGTCCTCTTCCCATTTCTTTTGCCTTCCATAGGGAAAATTAGTGTGGCTTCTTTGAACATTAGCTGTATGCTGCAGCAAGCCAGAAACTGCTAAGCAAGCATTAAGGATGAAGGCACAGTAAACTGGGCACAGTGCATAGAGCCTGGTGAAAAAGTAGAGTCAAACTTCTGGAGTGTCTGTAACCGATACAAAAAAATTATCCTTTACATAGAGTGTTTGACCCTTGATTATACATGTCCTCCAACTGAAGTATCTGACAACCATTGAATATGTGGGCCAAGTGATTACTGTACTACCATTCCAAAACTGGTGATTCATTTATTCATTTATTTAGAAAGGATTAGGAGAAAGATGACATTTTGTAATCTTTATTCTGTAAATCTATTATCCACCCTATATAAATAGTTTTTATTTATGATCTGCTTCTTTCTGCATGTACTTATAATCTTTTATTAAAATGAGGAAAATTCTTATGTGCTTAGTTCTATAAGGTTATTGTTTAAAGATAGGTAATATTTTTATGAAGACTATTTAATGGATTCACAATACATCCATTTTTCATCTGCTTTTCTCATGTGTACTTTTCACTTGCAGGCAGAGCTGTGGGAAAGAGTCCAATATTGAAAATAAGATGCTGATAACATTTTGTTTTACCATTATAAAAATATTGTATACACTGAGTGTGTCTACATGAAATGCTTTACTGCACAGTAGATTAGTCGACTGCACAGTTAAACTACTACATATTAACATAGGTGGTAAATTGACTGTGCAGTAGACCCTACACAGTAAAACACATGTAGATGATGGCAGGGAACAAATCTGCTCCCAGTCAGCCTAGTCAGCATGGGACCATAAGGAAAAGGAAGCTCACTATCCACTGCCCTGGCACTGCTCAGCTCCCTGGCTCCCCTACCTCCAGGAGTTGGGAGCTGATCAGGGCCAGGACTGGGGACTTTTCTGCCCCCCGTTCCTGCTCCCTGCACAAAGCTGGCTGCTCTGGGGGACAGATGAGGGATGGATTCCCCCTACCCCCCACTCCGATAGTCCCTTCCCCACCCCACCTGGCAGGAGGCTCACCGACAGCTGCTTCACACCCCAGACAGCTGCTTTACACCCCAGACAGGGCATTTGCTGGCAGCTGTGTGTCCAGTTGTACATGGGGCCAGGAGAGCTGTGCCTACTTCAGGGACAGCTCTCTCCTGCTCCCATCCCAATGTGCACAGGGCCAGGAAACAGCTACTGCTGCAGCTGGAAGAACTCTCCTGGCCCCATGCTCACTGGGGCCACCCCATGCCCTTTGCCAGCCCTTGGGCTAGCATGTGGGGAAGCCTGGAGCTCCCCCTGACTGCTGCAGGGGGTCAGGGCATGGAGGGAGATCTTGTAGATGTGCTCCCCTCTAGGCTTGTTGTACAGTATATTTACTGTGCATTAAGCCTACTTTGAAGTAATAGCACCTGTAGATGTGCCCAGTGCTTATGAAAATGTAAGGCTGATCACACCAATATGTTGCACTTCATTCACCAGTCAAAATGGTATAACGGCAAACTTGTACATACCCTGTCAGCAATACACTACTCCAGTTACTCAGAAACCATCCCCTAGGAAATGAAAGAAATCAGTTTCAATATCCCATTCAAGCTTAGGCCTTTCCATCAAATCAAGGAACATTAGTCACAGCTGTGGTATTTTCATCTGCTCTAGACCCATGTCCATAGGAAAGTGCACTAAAACCATGAACTTTTTAAACATCAATTTCCCATACTACAGTTTATTAATTTGTTGTAATTAATTATTTTTCCACTAAAAATAATTACAACACTGCAGAGCATAGACAAAGCTGCCACTTGCACCTAGTTTGCCCCTTTTTCATCAGAAACAAGCTCTATGTGGCTTGCTTTTCTATGCTTGGGGTTTATGAAGACACAGTTATATTATTAACCCTAGTGCAAAAAAGATCTGATGTTGCACTCCTAAAGACATCTCTATTTTTACTAAACATATTCACCTGCTGTTGTTGTAATGAACAGCTCAAAATATTAACACGAATAAAATTCAGAAGGGACTGTAAATAGTCAGACCAATTAGAGGCTGTTAAGAATGTGCTATTAGTGAAATACCTAGCTTCATCTGTCAGAAGTTGGACAGATGCTTTATTGTTCAAAAGTTATAAAACTTTTCTAAATCATTGGGAAATTTTCTTATTCAAGTATATCATTATGTAGGGACAGTTTTGTACTTAATGTCATGAAGGTTTATGAAAGTCCTAATCCTGCCTTTAGAATGGGTAGTTTTTAAGTCTGTAGATGTTTCAAAAAATAGAAAACAGAAAAGAATGTTAAGTCTGTGAAGATTCAGATGGGGGAATAAGTAAGTAAATAATCTTCACTCCTCACCCCTTTTCTCCTCTTTGCTTAGGTTCTTCTTATATTACATGCCTTCTAAAGAAAGAGGGGGGAAAACTGTAAGTCTTCATGTATAATTTTTGTTGTTATACCTAAAGTGATAGTTGAGGGCTAGGAACTGAAACAATATTTTATGAAAGTATCATGTTGAAGTTTTTGCAGATTTCAAAATATTTAAATATGTAAATTTCAATGAAGAGATGTTCAGATTTTTTGATAGCCTAATGATTTTAAGCATCTCATTTCTAGTCAAACACTGACAAAAGATGTTCAGATTGCAGTGTGAGATGGTTTCTATGGTTACAGTTGTTTCCTAGCATTTTAGTGACATCTTTTGTGAGCATTGGCTGCTTCACTTATTTGTCACTAATGTATGTGTAGAACTATAGTTAATAGCCTTGGGCGGACAATTTTTTTTTCTCTGAATGGCTGTATTGTTTTTTAGCAGCATTTTTCAATAAGGTGACAATGCACTAGAATACTAATGGTATGTATGGTATTTTAAGATGTCAAGTTTTCAATAAAATGGTAATGAAAATTTTGCATTTCATTTAATAGTTAAATATTCATGAATTTTCACAGCATGATCAAGTGAGTGAAAAATAAAGAAACTGTATAATGTATAATACTAAACATCATAAATTAAACTTCTTTTCATGGCATCTATTCAAGGATTTTTAATATATGGCTCTTTGTAGATTTAAACCAGTCTGTGATAATTTAGAGGTATATAAAAATGAAACCACTTTAAATGAATTTAGCATATTTAAATACAGCATGTTTACAGTGTAAAAGAAAAATACACATTAGACATAATACAGTGCATGTATATAAAATTATTATGACCAAAGAGCAGATTATAATCTTTTTTTTTTTGCTAGAGAATGGTGAACAAGTAGATATTCAGAGGTAAAGAATATTCTTATTCAGAGGTTGTTATGTTTGGATCCGATTTAAATATATTTGTCTTAATCTGAATATATCCAAATAACAGGTTTAAAATGTTAACTGCAATGGGTTGTGAAGAAAGGGAAGCTGCAACATAGTTTGTATAAAATATTGCCAGCAATTTCTTCTCATGGTAAGAGTCCAATTCTATTCCCAGTTAGTCAGTGGGAGTTTTGCTGTTGAGTTTAATGGATGTAGAATTACGCCATCAGGTAAAGTGAGTGTCCTACATGCTTCTTCCAGCACCAATATCCATGATAGAAGTCATTGCATATGTAGTTTTCCCCGCTGGATCTTTACTCACTATAGTACTCTCTGCATTCAGTATTAATAGTCCTGCTCAGATGCTATAGCAATTGGTATTTTTTCACTTCTGCCCATTAAGGTAATAGCTTAATTTCATATTTTAAAATGTAAGTAAAGGTGTGCCATATAGCAGCAACACAGTAAGTAATATGCTGCTACAGAGACAAACAGGCCCAGCTCTCCCTGTCCTGTCCTCTATGTGGCTGTTTTTTCTATGTTGCTGATTCTGTGCTGACCTACTCTACAATTATTCCCTGCTGGTTGGGTATATTTTTAACTGGTATTTTTCTATATGCTTCATGAGCTAACACACTATTCCAATTTATATGCTCTAGAAATTTTTTTCTCCAAATCTAGGCATATATATATAAGCATAGTCTGAACTATGTCATAAGAATGACCTAACCCAGACTGGGTTTTGATATCTATTATACATTGCTGTAAATCTGGAACAAGTCCAATAAAGTCAGTAGCCAAACTTACACCAGGGTAAATGAAAGTAGAACTTAACCCATTTTCAATATGTATAGAACACCCAACTTGTCTTAAGATAGCGTTGAAGTGATGTTGTAGCTATGATGGTTCCAGAAATATACAACAGGCACATTTCTGAGACATCTGCACCACTAGATACTTTCCCAAGAGAGGGAGCATTTGGCCTACAGCTACCCCCTCTCCCTTTGCCCTCTGTGCCTTCTCCAGACCAGGGTAATCCTGGTTTGGGGAAGATGTGGGGGAACAGTTCTACTTCTCCTGTTCCTGGAGGTGAGGGAGAATGGAGAAACAGAGAAAGACTCCCAGTGTTTCCCTAGATCAGAGACATCCTGATTTGGGGGGTAGGTGAGGAGTCTTTCCCCAGTGCTCCACCCCCTTCCATAGACCAGACTGGGACATGGGTGCAGAAGGGCAAAGCAAGTACCTGCAGCTCCACATGCTGAGCTACAAGTATGTGGTTGTGCTAGTGCTGCATGGGGGGAGCTGTGGGCACCAACTTTGAACTTGCCATGCAGAGGAAACAGATCAGTTCCCCTCATCAGCCCCACACTGCACATAGCGCTTGCAAAGCTGTGCACCAGAAGGACAATGATCCCTCATGCCTTCTCCAGACAGGGGTGTCCCTGAACATGGGAAGACTTGGGGTGCAGCAAAAACTTGATTCTTTCATAGGAGGATTTAAGCTAGGAAATGATCCCCCCCATTTCCCAGACCGAGGCACTCAGTCTAGAGAAGGCACAAGGGAAGCTGCTGCTCAACTCATGATCATGGAGGAGCTGAGCAGAGGTGTACAGGAACTTATTCTTGTAAAAGAAACTCCCTCACGAGGGAAGTCTTTGATCTCTCTACCTGGAAGATCCTTCTTCTGGAAGAGGTTCATTTCCTCCAGGAGAATTTGAATGCATACTTGTACGTTCCTGGTTTCTATTGAGAAAGCACTGATTTTCCTAGTTGAAATGTCATGCTATGTGGCCATAGATAAGCTTTTAGGTTCTTCTTCAGGTCCAATCAGCCAAAAACAAGCAATTACACATTCTTCAGCGTTATTATGCTGCTTCCTACTGGGCCAAGTTTGTACGAAACTTCTTCCTAGCCACTGGTTGCCTGCAGCTATGTTGGATTCTCCAAGGGGCTACTAACACATCTGGCCTCAGGGAAAGTCATCACGATAACATGATAATCAGATTCTTATGTTGGACCAATGATGAGCCTAGAAAAGTAATTCTTGCATTCAGATTTGACTCTGGATATCTTTCTGGTCTTTTTTGATTAACTTAATTTTTTGCCTATGGTTTTTTAACAGAATCTTTATTTTCTGCTTTTGGGAAAACATTATTTGTCAGTATAGTAGATAAATTTAGCATCTGATATGAATGAAAGAACTATCACAAAGTTTCTTGCAAAATTGTTTCTTAAAGATAACTTCTTCAAGTTTAGCAATAGATTACATCACTATCAAGTGTGTCCACTTGAGTACACTGGTGGACACGAGTAAAAGAATATCTATGTGGCATGAACTCATCCCAACATTAAGAATATTCTGGGGTATTCATGGAATATCATGCATAGATGGTTTCCTGAATTAGGTTTAGTGACATCATGTGTAGTCTCTGCCTATAGCTAATGATTTATGATGATATAGCTATAATTTATGATGATCTATGTTTAGATTTGTTATATGGTGCATAGTCTATGACTAGTTAATATCAAAGTTTATATTTGTGCTAATTAGAGTATTTGATTTGAATGTATTTTTATATTTTCATATTACCTCATATTGGGTAATAGAGGGTGTGCGAAGCTTCAATCAGTGATTCAGTTTGGAGAAGATTTTGTCCAATCTGGAGCCAAATCACCAAATTCCAATTGAATCGTGAAACCAAAAAAGCCCTCTGAATCAATTCAGAAACGATTCAGAAAAAGATTAGGAGATTCTTTCAGGGGAATAGAAACTGAGAAGAGGGAGGGAGAGCTGGGTGGAAAGACTGATATCCGTAGCTGGCCAGCAACTGTGATCTTTCTCTAAGTCCCCTTCCAATCACAGTGCTCTGGGAGAGGGATGTAGAAACAGCATATAAGCCTCTGTCTGCAGCCTTTCTGTCCATTTTGCGAGCTGTTTCTGCCTGAGCAAAAGAAGGGTGGATGGGTAGAGATCTAACTGACACCTGGAAAGGCCCCCTGTTACAGGCTACCATCCCTGCTGTTTTCATCCAAATCTGCCTTAACACACACAAATCACATTGGTTTTGCTTTCAGCAGTTTGAGGTGCAGCTTCCCAGAAATCCCAGCACCTATCTCCTTGAAACTTGGCAGGCTTCATGTCCTCAGAAGGGGCTACCATTCCTGCTGTTTTCACCCAAATTTGATAAAAAATTACAAAGTTATAAGTATTTCAGTGATTCCCCATTATAGTCAGATTTATGCAGGCCCAAGTTAGGCAAGTAGAGCAGAGATGCTCTGGGCCAGGGAGCTGGCCTCTAGAACATCTCAGCCCATTCTCAGTGGTCAAGCAGCAGACAGCAGAGAGGTGTCTTAAAGTCAAATATTAAGAATCCAGCTCAACTCTAGCACAATAGAGAAATTTATGATAAAAACAAATCTAACACAAGATTTACAATGTTATTTTTCCCTAATGCAGTGATAAATAGTAGGAAGAGCTGTCACAAGATACTGAATGGGATGCATGTATAGTTCAAGGAATCGAGGAGATCATGGAAGCCAAAGGCCTATCACTAGGCAAACTATCACATGCAGGAATGGTAATAGCTCCTTTTTCCTAGGATTGTTTCCTAATAGTATTTTATACTATTTCCTAATAGTATTTTACTTTGGCCCATCTTTCAATAATTTCAGCAATTAACTTTAATGATAAATTCCACTGCTGGATGCCATACCACATACATATAATGAAATAGATAATAGATGTTCTATTGAGCACATATAGAAAAGCAGATTTCTGAGTGCTTAAACTTCTATAAATGCCTGTTTCGTGAAGTGGGCTTCCCCCATAGAAGGACACACACAGTGTTCCTCCCCCTTTTATCCAGGTTTCTTTTTCTCAGGTGTTATCTGGAGGATAAAAATGGTTTGCCAGTAGAAGTTAAAAAGCAAGTAAATGGAAGAAAATAGCATTTCCTGGGCAATCCTGATGGGAATCCATATTATCCCCAACTCCTGACTGTTGAAAGGGTCAAAACAAACATCATGTTTGAAACATCATTCTCTGTGAGAGAGATTCTCAGCTGTTTCATTTTATGCTACAATATCTCCTCTTGTTAAAGGAGCAGGTGGTTTACATCCTTTTCTAGCATGCTCCACTGTTGAAAGACTAAAAATATCAGCAAGCCTAGGACCTTCTATTCCTCAATTAGTTCGGGGCAGTGGCAACATGTTGTGGGTACACATGGGTGCATGTGCACACCCTGGAAGCACCAGCCATGAAACCAGAAGTGCACTTCCAGTTTTGCCACTGGCTTGGAGATTGACTGCTGGGGGACCCACTCCTCCCCCCATCAGTGATGTGGTGCCCCTCCAGGCTCAGGAGGCACCAGTCATCCATGCTTCTGGGTGAAGTTGCCCATGCTTCAGAGTTCTAGTCTCAGGCCCTAAACAGATGCAAGAATCTGGGTTCCCCTTATACTGTAAACTACTCTCACAGCACCGCTTCCTTGTTCTCTCCCTTTTTCCTGCCTACTGTTTGAAATAAAATAATATGGCTCCAAAAGATGTTCCTTCCCTATTTAAAATGCTGCATATGGCATTAAAATCCATATTATATTAGTGACCAATACTGAGACATACCAAAAATAACTTTTGGGAAGATGACAAAAAGCATGTCAATTGTTTTCAGATCTACAGTAAAAATATAACACTAACAGAAGTAGAAAAATCCTTTCTCTCAGACTCCTACTTTTATAAGGCAAATGGTAAAAAAGCCATTGTGCTTTGTGTATTCTCAGTTAATCAGATAAATGAGTTGGTATATTCAATGTGTATATGACTGACCATGCAGATACTTCAAACTGACCTGTTGTTCTCCACTACAAAATGTTGGCTCCCACAGGTCCCACAGATTGCACAAAGTTTGCAAAGAAAGTGCCAGGAATCATAGCAATAGCATCTTGCATGGCCACTCTGTCATGACAACTTCCTGTGTGTTAAATAAGAAACACAGATAGATATGTTATATGTATTCCCTCCAAATTCCCACAGCTCCTCATATTAACTTAATTTTGTTGCATATTTTTGTTACAAAATATGACATCTCAAAGATGTCAAAAGCTTTTTTCAGGAGAAGTTTCCAATGTGGTACAAGCACTTTTCCCTGTTATCATTTCTTTCTTTCACAAGAAGATAATTATATTAAAAATAAACATTAATGCTGATTATTAGTGTTGTTGAAGAAAAGAAGCCAAGAATTATATAACGTAGGATTATATAATCCTATATAATGTAGGGCATTTGTAAAAGTACATCAGAACATATGGGAATATGCTCACAATTTTACAAACAAAATAATAACATCACTTTAGGAGCAGTACAAATTTGTGTCCCAGTAGTCCTGAAATTTTTGCTTCTCTCTGGGACCAATGTTACCAGCTGTCTGTCCTCTAATGGACATGTCATCTCTGGAGCAGTCCCTGCTACTAACAATGAAGAACTTTTTCCTTCCTTGTTATTCCCCCTAAATTTTGAGTTATTTTGTGCCCATGAAACTGGAGAATAGCCCTGGCTAGAGGCAAGCATAGGCTCTTTGCTGGCTAGAAATAAAGACTACAGGAGAGGATAGATGTGCTCAGCATCCCCTCAAGTGACTGGAGATGAAATGATATTGGCAAGCTCAGACTGAAATTATTACAAACTATGAATACAACTGCTGCCTGGCTGGTTTTGTGCTTCTCTCTCATTGTTAGGTGCACTAACTTAAAAAAAATAAAGAAAAAAACCCTCAAAAATAATCTTTATTATGAGCTTTTGCTATCTGAAACTGCAGGGTCTTATAGATCCCAGGATAAAGAATCATAAGGGAAACTTGTTCTGCCAAGCATGAAGGTTCTATAATAACAACACTGTAAAGTGCTCCTGCAGAACAGTCCTCCATTTAATTCAGTTCATATGTTTATATGCTTGTAATTTAGTTTAGATGCTTGTAAACTAACCTTACCTATAGCATGCGTGTGTTACAACTTCTTGAAACAATTTGACACACTGTGATGTTCCTCATACTCTAGGGAATAACCTCCTTTTCATTTTCTTTTGCTTGGGGTAAGGAATAAGTATGTATCTATTATGTACATTCTGTTCAGGCTAGAAATTAGAAGAAGGATTTTACCCTCAATATTCCTACTAAAATTTGAGTTATTTCTGTGCCCATGAAATGAGAGACAAGTACTGCTTGAAGCCAAGTGCAGACAGGCACTATTTCAGCTTCCCCAACACTGCCAGTGCATCTCAATCCTAAGTTACATTATCCCTTTTATTTCAGTCCTAGGTTTATCAAGAAGAAGTCATGCCAAATGCGTGGTGCTTTTGTGATGAGAACAGTTGGGGAGTAGTGTGAGATCATCTTCATTTTCAATAGGGCTTGAATTCAGATTCAGAAGTAAAAACTAGTGCTACCTTACATCATCTCCTACTAACCCCCTTCAGAGTTAATAGCCCTGTTGAGATCCTCTGTGTCACTGCCACAACATTTGGAGCAATTCCAGCAACATGAGACCTGCTTTTCTCAGAGCTTGCTTCTGATGAAGGGAAAGATATTCTTTTCGTACATGCGACACCCTGGGATTCAGGAGACATAGAACCAACTCCTGTCTCTGCCACTGACTTAGCAACAGGGACCAAGACAGGATAGCATGCTTGCACATTGGGAGGTGCATTTAAGTCTGAGAGAGCAAAGAGAAAGCACTACTACCTAACCATATTGTTAAAGCATGACTGCATCCCTTGACTTAAGCCAATGATGCTAAATTGCTACTGTTCATTCTTTCTTTCCTTAGTAACCTTATTTATTTGCAAATTATAAAATCATATTTCTTAATTTCAAATAATCCCATACAGTCCTTGGAATACACTTATTATTTCAGAGAATTACCTCAGAGCAACCCATTTTAATTCTTTGCATGGGTCTCTTGCATCCAGGATTTGGCCCTCCAGCTACTTCCAACCACAGTCCTCCCTCACCACTTCCACAGCATGAAAGCACATCTGGCAAACCCAGAAGATATTCTTCCCCCCTCCAAAACACTGACAAAAATATATTATATTTCTTTTCAAAAAACATGTTGGTGATTTTGCAAGCAGTTGAAAACTGCTATGGACTCCACAGTTGTTGCTTTTTCATCTTATCAGGACTGTGTTTAAGGATACTTTTTCCATCTGTCCTTTAGTAAGAGACTGCTAATGTTTCTTTGCTACTCTGATCCATGGACTCATTACACCCTTAATTACTTAAATGCTGTTAACCTGGGACTCATCTTAAAACAACACAAAAATGTAAACTGACAGGTGACAACCTGCTTCCTAAGCAGCATATCCACCAGCAGTGCATAAGAGAAGTGCTCTAGTATATGAACTGCTTATTGGTTTTCAGATGGAATTTAAGATACTGATTTTGACCTACTTGTAAAACCCTAAATGATCCAGGACCTGTCTACTTAAGCAACTGCCTCTTTTCCTATGCTATACTGCCACAGTTACAAGAGTCTGATGCTTGGGACAGATTTCTCTCAATTTAAAAAAGATAGTTTTCCTCAGATCCTACTAGTGAAAACTTCCCTGAACGCATGCAAAGTTTGGGCAGACCAGTAACAGAACTAGATTCTGGTACTACTCCACTGTGAAGTTTAGTTGTCTTGACTGTTAACCTCCAATTAGGACAGGTAGAGGACTTCTTTATGGCTGTACCAGGCAGTTAGGCTGGAGGGGGAGAAGGGTGTCTCATCTTAAGCAAAAGAGTATGTTTAGGTGTTAGTAGAAAATAAGTCTTCTGTATCAGTTTTCATCACTATCACATGATATTTCATAAGTACTATATGAAAAAATCTTATCTACTTTTATTGGTCTTAAAATATCATTCACTCCTTGTGTGTTTTATTCCATAGTCCTTGGTTCATGGAGCCTACATACTTTTGTACAAGTCTCCATGTAATGCTGAATGATTTCATGTTTTCACAACTTTTATTACCACTACACTAGTTTTAAAAAGTACACTGGACCCTGCAGTTCTAATGAAAGCCTTCTACCCTGTCTTATAGATTCATAGATGCTAGGGTCAGAAGGGGCCTTAACAAATCATCAAGTCTGAACCCTTGCCAGGGCAGTAAAGAGTGCTGGGGTCAGATGACTCCAGCCACATGCCTATTCAGCCTCCTCTTAAAGACCTGCAAGGTAGGAGAGAGCACCAACTCCCTTGGAAGCTCATTCCACATTTTGGCCACCCTTATCATGGAGAAGTTTTTCGTGATGTCTAGCCTGAATTTGCTCTGTCAGTTTGTAAGCATTGTTCCTTGTTACCCCAAGAGCTGCCCTGGTGAACAGAGTATCTCTGATTCCTTGCTGCATCCCCCTAATGAATTTGTCAGTGGCCACAAAATCACCCCTCAGCCTTCTCTTGTGGAGGCTGAAGAGGTCCAGATCCCTCAGTCGCTCCTCGTAGGGCTTGGCCTGTAAACCCTTAACCATATGCGTGGCCCTCCTCTGGACCCAGGCAAAGTTATCCACACCCTTCTTAAAGTACATTGCCCAAAACTGGACACAGTACTCCAGCTGCGGTCTGACCAATGCTGCATAGAGGGGAAGTATCACCTCCTTGGATCTATTCATCATGCATCTGCTGATGCATGATAAAGCGTGGTTAGCTTTGCTGATGATTTTGTCACACTGACGACTCATGTTCATCTTGGAGTCCACTATAACTCCAAGATCCCTTTCCACTTCTGTGCTGCTGAGAGGGTCATGTCCCACCAGGGACAGGGTTGCTGGCTGTGCCCTGAGTCACCATCCCCATTAAGGCTCCCTTATATGCATTCACCTAAGGACTCTGAAGATTCTGTCTAAAGCCAACAATGCTGACAGAGTTCAGGCTCCTCCTGCTCTCTCCCCTGTGCGAACACCCATGCAACTCTGGAGTGCCCCTGAAGAGTGCACTTGTTTGCAGGGCCTGTTCATGAAGTTCAAGAGCATGGCTCCTTCCCAGCACAGCTAAATAGGGATGGGAGGGGAGGAAAACCCTTCTCGATTTTCTACAGGTGGCCCAACTCTCCCTTCCCCACCTGCCCAGCTTACCTTATTGATGCTGCTGGCTCCTCGCTGCTCCGCTCAGTGGGGTTGGGGGGAGCCACGGGCACACGTGCACACATGTGCTTGCTTTGGCATCCAGGTCTTGTAGAGGTTCTCATCCTAAAAGAGTGTTTAAAATCATATAGGACAATTTGACTTGATTATCTGTGATATGATAAAGTTTGCTGCCTTTTAATATAACTATATTTTAAATAACTCTTCATTTCATTCTTGATCTTGCTAAGGTTTGGGCTCATGTCTTGACTTAGTTCTGTTCAATTAACAGATTCTTTATGGCAAAAAATGTTGTTATTATTTTGAGACTAGTTCAAGTAAAGTTATGCTGGTATGAACTTCAAATTCTTCTTGTTTAAACATCTTAGAAGAAACTGATATTTCCATATATTAGCTGAGGTCAGTTTCATTTGTCTGCTTGTCTCACCAGCACTTTAATTTGCCAACTTAGAGGCTACTACATCCTCCATTTACTGTCTTCTGTCTTTAGTCATTCCTTATTAATGTCTCAGAATCTGTCATTATCATTCTTTCAATGAAAACTAAAGACATCTTGTCTCACTCATTAGCTGCAACTACTGGAAAGCTATAATATTCAACTCCTGTATATCTTTCATAAAGTGCTTGTTATGTTTCAGCATGAAAAAGCACTCTACAGGTTGCAGTAGATATGGTAAATGTTTTTAATAATCTTATCCTGATGTTCAATGCATTATCTTTAGAAGGTAGTTGCACCTTTAGTATCTTTGTTGCCATATTTGCCATAGGACATGAGACACTTAAGATGCATATATATTTTTTATCCCACAGGAATATGGTATAATAAACAGCATGAATCTGGTTAAACCATTGCAGTTTTTATGCTGCAGGTGTTGTACTGAGAGATTTATACCATACCTAAACAAAACAAGAAAATCTCTGTTAGAGCTGCATAGCTTCTCTTAGAACTATAGGATTAGTGTTTCTGTCAAATTTTGAATACCTTGCAGAATGTTGGCAGCTAGAGAGAGAATTCTATGTTACAATACATTTTTTTAACATTTTTGTTGGCTCTGGGGTGGAGACCCACACTCACACTGACCACAACCTTTGCATTTGATAAGAGGCAAATGTATTGGTATACAGTGATAATAGGAAAGAAGCAATACAAACAACCAAGCAATTACATATATCTTCCAAATTCTAGAGCTGTCATCAGAGTCAAAGTACATCTGGCCAGGACACAGGCTCCTCTCTGAGGCTTTTTTTAGGTGTCAGATGTCTGCATGTCAGCAGCCTGGAGGTGGGATGCCAAGGCTTACACCCCTCCTCCAGTGAGGTGAATGAGACAGGCTGGTGGTGTGCCCTGTGTCCATGGTGGCCTTGGGGACCCTTCCTAGGAAACAGGGACAAGCACTTCTCTCAAGGAGAAGGACGAGGAGGAGGGACCTGGGCAGAGGATGAGGAGGAAGGATGAGGGAGGAAGGAGGGACCCTTTGTTAAATTAAAGTCTCTGCTGTTGTATTCTCCTTCCCTCCTGATGACTCCTGATGACTCTTGATCCATGACTACCTTTCGTTGGTTGTCTCTGTGTAGTCACACATCCACATAGCTTTCAAGGCCTTCTCCTAATTTAGCCTGTTCCCCCAAAACTGGGACTCAGGCCTCTCTCTTCTCTGGGGCCTGGGGTCTCTGTGCTGCTCTATCTTATGTTATGGGCAGTATAGTACATAGTCTGATATCCCAGACAGTTTTGCAGACTCTGTGTTCTTGTTGGCCTTGTTTTGTTAGACATCCTGTCTGCTTCCAAGGCTATGATCTCATGTAACTGTAAGACCCAGACTCTTAAAAACCAATTAACCCTTGCTGACCATCCTGAACCACTCGAATATATATATCTATACCTATAAGCCAATTCCCCAGAAAGCAAACCTTTAAATACTATTCCTAAGCCAACAATTTTAGCAAGTATTTTATCATAGTATCATAGTGCCTAGGGTCAGAAGGGGCCTAGAGCAGGCCATCTAGTCTGACCCCCCGCCAATGGCAGGAACGAGTGCTGGGGTCACAGCACCCCAGCCAAGCACCTATCTAATCTACTCTTAAAGACGCCCAAGGTAGGAGCAAGAACAACTTCCCTAGGAAGCTGGTTCCACCTCCTAGCCACCCTAACTGTGAAGTAGT
>JAGPOW010000304.1:49363039-49374910 GCA_030014935.1 Caiman crocodilus | reverse complement strand
TCCAGGGAAGGGGTCGGCCGGACGCGAGGCACCCCAAGGGAGGCACTCGGAGCCTGGAAGGTGGTCGGGCGCAGGGAGGTGGGCGGCTCAAAACGGGAGAGCCCCCTACTGGTCCGCCACACACTTTGCATTAAATAATCATGGGGTAAAAAGCAAAAATAACCCTAACAGCAGGAAACCGAAGTGTCCCTGCTTCCAGGGGAATTCTGTAATACAAGGTCCTTCTAGCTTGCTCTTCTTCTGACTCTTACTCTTCTTGCTGTGTGATAATCTATCATCCATGATAGGGTCTATAGATAGAGCTTGGTTTAAATCATGGGCCCAGCTTACTAGTATCATGGCATGATCATGGTGTGGACCGCCATTTTTGCAGCCAGATCATGGTGCATCCCCACCCTATGATTGGGCCATGATACTAGTAAGGCAGGGGGTGGGAGGTGGACTCACCTAGCAGTGTGCCCAGTATCTGGCAGACCCAAGCCCAGCTGAACTTGCTGGACACTGCAGCAGCAGTGGCGGCTCAGCAGCACACACAGAGAACAAAGGGTTGAGAGGCAGGTGGTGGGGAAGACTGGAGCAAAGGTTGTATAGCTCACATGTGGGGAGCCCCAACCTGGCTGAAATCACTTGGCATCATGGTGGCAGTGGCTCAGTGGTGCCTGCAGCCCACAGCCAACCAAATTGCAATGCTGGTGGAGCTCAGCCAGGCTGGGGTCCCCTATGAGCAAGCAAGGCAAGCCATGTTCCATCCCACCCTCCACCTTGTTCACACTCGGGGGCCCCAGCCCAGCTGAACTCAGCCGGCATCATGGCATCGGTGGCTGGGGGGGTACCCACCGCCAGCAGCCAGTGAAGGGTTGCAAGGCAGGCAGAGATGCTAAAATGAAGGAGCATCACTCACACACAGGGTGCCACTGCCCCTCAGTCTCATTCACCACTGCCTCTACCCCTTCCCTTACCCTGGCTCTGCTCCACATGCAGGAGCCTTGCTAGGGCATCATGGAGCACTCCCACTGCCCACATGGCCCCAACCAGCGATGCATTGCTACAGCTGCTGCAGAAGGGGTCAGAGGCAAGGACTGGGCATTGCATGGTGGCACAAGTGCTGCCACAGGTCCATCTTTTTGCAAGGAAATGCCACATGATATTGCCATTTGCTAGGGAGCTTAAATCCCAGCAAGCATGTATATAGTGACACTTTCATGTGGCAAATCTCATTTTTCAAGAAAATCACTAATTTTTGTGATTTTAATGAAAAATGCAATATCACAATTTAAAATAGGCCTTATCTATAGACTTGTAATTAAGGTACTCTACAGGGCAGTACAGGTGAATTTAAATCTCCTCAGGTAGAGAAGGGGCTGCAATCCTCCCTCCTGGCTGACTACTCTAACCACTAACCTATTGGGCAAAACAACCACCATTTTTTAGCAGAATTCAGTAATGGGAGTGCAAGTTAGATATGCTCTGAGCATGCCTAGTGGACTGTGACTCTGTGGGGACTGAAACAGAATATAGGTGCCTTGTGCCAACATAAATGGGAATGGAGGTTAGGTGGCAGTTAAATGGCTAGAGTATTCCAACTTGATCACTTCTGAGCGTACTCAGAAGACCTAGAGACCATTCTTGTCCCAAATGAAAGTGCCTAATGATTCCAGGAACCAAATATGTTTTGTGACTTGACACAAGTCATTTGAATCATTCATTTGGACATAAGACCTCATTTTCACAGAGCACTCATTTAGGTGCCTACAGTTCCAATATGAATCAGGTCCTCACACCAGATTTACCTATAACTATTTAACAAGCAGAATCTTATCAGTCTGCTGAAACCAAAGGCAATGTTTTGCTTGATACGAAAGCATTATGATCTTTATTAGAACAGTCATTTTCGAGAATTTTTTTAAAATGTTGATATGACAAAAGATTACAGTGATTAAAAAGATTTCCACAGCATAGAAATTGGTCAACAAAAGAAGGATAAGATAATAAAATCTAGTTGTTTATTTTTGAACTTCTGAAAGTCTTAGGTGAATCCAGGCAATGGATATGACTAAGAGCATTTTACAACTCAAGAGCATTTTTATAGAGTTCAGTAAAACTTTGCTTATTCAAACAGTAAAGACTTCCAATACAGGAAGGATTAAACAATAGGGTTAAAGTTTCCCCGTATACACTTGAAAATACTATGCACAGCATTTTTTTCCTAGAAGAGGCTATATAGTGTGGTACTGTTCTGTACTGTTGGCGTCTAGCACTGGTGGCATCTGTTAGCTTAAGGACATGGTGATGAGCATTTGGTATTCAAAAGCCTATCTAACACATCATTCTTCATAGTTTTTAAATAAATACATATTTTATAAACATATCTAATTAATATATATATAATTATATCAAAAGATAATATATTTTATATGGGGGGGTGTATGTGTGTTTGTGGATGTGTATGAAAGAAAAATAGTCACCAGCTTAGAATTAACATTATTTTCCCCTGATCTCCACCTAGACCAACCTTTTAGCACTATTTCTGTTTAACTATACTATAATTCATAGATAACTTTCACAATGTCACCTTGCCCATATGTACTCAAGCCTATTCTGATACAAACAGTTTTTAAAAAGGAGTATCAGACTTACAGTGGTCACATTTATGTTATTAGCTACTAACTTCAATGGTGCTTGGTGCTGGTATGATGATTCTCCAGCACAGATCCAATTGTAAAATCAGATCATGAAAGACAACAATAATGGTTTAAGAGCAACATATCTGCATTATTGTTCCAATTTCATAAATTTATGCTTTCTTTTTATACCCATGTTAAAGTTTTGAGATAAAATCATGTACTTTCTTCTTCACTTTCTTCTTTACCATCAAACTGTGGAGAAGGTCACCTCTTGCAAGGCATATACAAAAGACAGCAGGGCACCATCTTTCTTGAGGGAGAATAAAACAAAATATAAAAGGCACTTAAAATATGAAAAGAAAAAGGGAAAGAGAAGAAAAAGGGAAGGAGAAGAGAACAGAGGAAAGTAATATTTAGGTATAAGGAAAGAAGGTTGTAAGGGAGCCAGCCGTCAGTCACTGGAAGAGAAAGAATATCTAAAGTAAAAACTGTCTACTCCTGCTCAGTCCTGCTCCTTTCACTCTTCTTTTCCTTGTTTTATATCTTGAGGGGGGGACTTCTTTCTGCACCGGGTTGTGGCACTTGATGGCTACTATTCAGTTACAAGTGGCTAACTGCTACTGAGGATGTTTTGGGCTGTTCCCATAAGGGGAAGAAATTTTCCTGAATATAACCCTATTTATTTATGAAGTCTGGTCTTCTTGAGCACAGGAAGAATTAAAGAACAAGACATGGTTTCTTCTCCCAGCAGTTCCAATCCTCTTTTTGGAAGCAATTCTGTCCCAAAAGTTCTCCACTTTCTATCAGAATCACATTTTCTTAGATGTGCACTAAGCATTTTCACTGTTCCTGTCTGTCGGTTCTTTGGTTCTGAGTGTTTCTGGTCACAGGTGCACAAATTATCCCCAAACCATAATCAGTGAAACTCCTTTTCTCTCATAATTTCTGATCAGCATTGCATGTGGCCTGCGTTTGAATGCTTATTTCTATTGTTTCAGATCTCTTATACCAAAAAGAGTTTACCTTGTGCTTAAATTTATCTGGAAGTGTAGGTAGATGTCATAACAATCACCTTCCACAAGAGTTCATATAACCTCCATCACAATACAGCTAACCTCCATCACGATACAGTCTTGGAGAACTCATTTTATTAAAAACAAAAAAAAAATGTTTTGGCTTCGTAACATCTTCATGCCCATTTTCTTTCTTGAAGAAAATTTTCTATGCTGCCCAGTGACAAGCAATTCACAGAGCCATTCTGTAAACTGTGCTTAGACCATAAAATTAATTTAATATAGAATTCCATGCCAGAAGTGAACAAAGTATCCAGGGATCTTAATAGACTACATTGCCTAAATCAACTTGCTCCCCTAGGCAAACAATTCTAATGAAAAAATTAATCCACAGTCAAGGTCTAAGTCAGCTTCTGAAGGAGTTTTATTCTTATTCTTCTTAAACAATGATTTTTCTCGCCTGGACTGACAGCAACATTCTGGTGAAAAGACTTGTCAGTAATGCATTGTATTTGTCAGTAGGTCACAGCAGTACCTGTTAAAGATGTCACAGTGGGAAAGACAGTGGAGAATGGACATAAAAAATGTCCTTTATTTATAGGGAGCATAACCTGCAATACACAGTTTCAACACTGATATACTTCACAGTGAATTTAAAAGATTCTGATTGCTTGATGAAAAGTTAAGTGATTCAGGGGTCTGGGATTTCTTGCTTTAGGTAATTATTCTTTACCAACAAGGTGAAGTGACTATTCTTTCCTGGAATGTTCATATAGATCACTGCCCTTCTGCTTCTGTGTCAGGGCTTCTTGTCCTTAGCTTTGAAGTTCACAATTGTTAGCTGGTCTCTTAATTGAAAAGATAACAAAAAGTAGAACAACTTATTTTTCATTTACTCACTACATCATAACTACATCTCAGACATAATGTACTAAGGACCTACAATTTAGAAGCAAGATGTTTTCTTTCTGATAACGTTGATGAGATATAAAGAAAACAATGGTGATAAGCAGAAATAATAATGAAGGAAATTATTTGTATAATTTGGGAGGCACTATACTCTGTTAGCCATTTTAAAACCCATATCACATGCTGTACAAGTCACAATCTTCTGTCTTTCCATTCATCAGGATAGGCAGGCATGTAACAGGCTGACCAATTTATTATAAACAGGCCTTTTTATACTCGACTGATTGCAGAAATGTTACTTTACCAGAGAATGCTGCAGATGACATTAAAATACAGACAAAATGCCAAATAATCTAGTGGTTTCTCAGGATTTTATTCATGCTGAATGTTACATACCTTTCAGTGTATGGAAACCCACAGGTGGCCATAGAATAGGTTTGAGCAGCCTGTCAGCCCATTCAGATGACACATGGCTGGACCATGGAAGCTAATTTTGCCCAGATCTGCAGGTGCCTTTCTCAGACTGCCAAAAGAGTTTGTAAACTGCCTTTTAATTTTGGCACTTATCATTCTTTCTAACTAAAAAATCTTATTTTTGAGGAAGGTATTTTCCGTTAATTTTTAATCCATCTCTTACGTGGATAAATCCAGTTCATTCAACACAGAACATTCCTGTTTATGAGTACTCACATGTCTCCCCCCTCTCCCCACCATCAGTGTAAATAGCTGAATGCATCACAGTAATTAATAACTTTATTCTCACATCCATTGTAGTACAGAAGTTGCATAATCAGGGGACTGAGGCAGAGAAATAAATGTCACACTCAAGGACTCATAGGGTGCCAGCTGGGATGGAGTCCATGTCCATTGGGTCATATACCAGTGCCCTGCCACCAAGATCCATCTTCCATCCATATGTAAGACATGGTTTGCAAATGCCACATCCTTATTATGTCAGGCTGTGATACCCAAAACCAAGGACAATCAGATAGCAAACCTGATTTGCAGATCTGTAGAGAACATTCAGAAGCTGCTGTGTATTGTTTTTATTACTTAGGAGGTGGGTCTCTTCCTTCTGATTCAATATTGATTTGACTTCTTGCCCTGGCCTGTTACAAGCAGTCATTGTGTTACAGGAGTTGACAACTTGTAAATGATATGTAAAACTTCTTATGGTCATTAACTAGCCCATGGTACTTACACTGCTTTGACCTAACACCAGTTGGAATTCTACCTGCTTAGCCTTCCCTGCACTTTCAACTATTCTTTTTAAGCTGGTGTGTAGGTTTGCTGAACACTGTTTCAAGCAAGTGACTTATTTTACACTAGCATTTGTATGCAGTACTATGTGAACTAATCCCTTGGCCCTGTACCTTCTGTGCTTACCATTTTTCTAAGTCTCTAAAGATCTTTAGACTCCCTCTGAATAGACAGGATTATTTTTTGCTTCTAACAGTTTTCATTTTGAATCCTGTCCCAGAGTCCACAGGGACAAAATGATTTCAAAGGGAGGAGAACTCAATACTTGTGAATTCATGTCAGCTCATCCTTTTCAGGGCCAGGGGGGTCCACTCTATCACACAGTAAATATAGGTTAAGCCTCAATAACTTACCCCTGGTTCATTCAGGACATTATCCTGGTTTAGATTTTACTTTCTGAAGGATAGGCAAGGGTTAGTTGCAATGGATCAGTTTGATACATAGTCAGTCCCCTTTCCCTTTTAAATTACTATTAATGTTGCATCTAGCCATATACATATCCATGCATAATAGTTCATCTATCCTGATCTGTATTCTGTTCTTTACACCAGTTCCTATACTTAGATCCTTTAAAAAGAGGACATAGTGCTCACTTTCAATAACTGTATGACGTTTGTTAGAAAGCATAGATGCCAAACAACAATGAGGTAAGATGAAATGACTAGAGTTCTTAGACTTGCAAGTGCCATCTGTTCTGCAGAAAACCCATCTTTGGTGTTGGCATTGCCACATTGGCATGGCATGCATTATTATTTATTCATGCATATGTGCTGGAGAAAAACGGATTACATGACAGATAATAGCCTACAGCCTTTATCACAGTAGGTACCTCAAAATCTAACAAAAGAAAAGACTATTTAGAATGTCAAAATTTATGTTTCTAGAATGTACTGACCACAAATGTCCCACATGAAAGCCATTTTGGCAGACCATGATGCCAAGATCAATACAAGCCACAAGCAGCTTTTTCAACAGAGAGCAAGAACAAAATATACACTTGAAGATGAGATAGATAAATCAACTAGTAATCACATAAAATTACATTTTCATGAATATTAAAAACATTTATGTAAGAATAAAATGTCACTTTTCTAAGGAGAACATTGCATGATACTGTTACACCAGAAAAAAAAAAAACAATGAATTTCTTCTTTGTTACAATCCAGACTTTTTGCCAACTTTACTGACATTAAGATTTCTTTGTGTATCTATAGAATTTGTCCCAAATAAAGGAAACAATGTAAAGGGGCATCAAGCAAAGTGGTCATTACAAGGGCGTTTGATGTGATGCCCTTTCAGATAAAAACAGTGGAAAAAATTGATCTAAATAGCATTCTTTATGCTTGATAAGCACAGTGTTTGTTTGTACAGTGTACAGTCAAAGGCAAATATATAAATAGATTGTCTGATTCCTAGTCACAGTCAGCATATAGCTAGATGTAGAATTGCTCAGCAGGATGTGATCATCATTTCAGGAGATGATGAGATCCTAATACATAACTAATGTGTATGACTGGTTTTTGTTAAGTCACTGGAGTACTGGGTGTCAGTACACCCTGAGAGCACGCTTGCTAGTTCTCACCCCACACACATCAAATGATCATTGCTGTCTTTTGGGTAGGCTCAACTGAGTCCAGTTTTATGTCACTATCTGTGGCTACCTTCCAAGCATGGACATGTGGGGAAATGCAACTTCTTGCTGCGTGTAGTCAGGAGGCTGTTACTAGTGTCTGGAGTTTGAGCTCTTCTGGAACACCCAGAGAAAAACAATATTTTGGCTCTTGCATTAAAATTAAGCAACATGGCAATTAAGTCATAGAAGAAAGATGTAGCCAAAACTACAGAAACTGTGCACTTCATTTGGGAGCTCATGCAGCTTCTGTGTAAAAGTTGAAATATATGAGAATGATTATAGTAGATTAAATAATGGACAAACTATACATCATGCTATTTAAATAAGAGTTGTTTTGAATGCATCTGCTCCATGACTTTTCATCACACCATATACCTCTGGTGTAAGCTCCAGGATATTACATTCTAAAATGCTATGTTAAAATAAATGTTATTCTAACATTTTTATGGACAGTTTCATCAGATGCTTGTGTTGTAATCTTCAAAATCCTTCAATATTAGGCAGTAAAAAATTAACCTCTCTCGCAGTTTTAGTGTTACAATATTGATTGCAAATGATTAATTTAAGTAAATTATATTCTGGGAGTTCTTGTTATCATTATAATATGTTGAATTAAGAATAGAATTAAGAACTAGAATAAGATGACAAATGTATGTTGAGAATATGTGCTTTTGCAATGTTTGACAGTCACCTAGGAGAGGACACTATTGACTAATATTTTGGGTTTTTTTTAATAATTTGCTACCCTGTGGAATAATAGCTGATATTTAAATGCATTATATTCTTTCTCCTGGCTTATGCTTTGAAGAGGTATGTGTTGAAAACAAAACAATTTGTATGCATATTTGAGCAAATGGCAATTAGCTACTACAGCTACATTTTTTTTTTGGTTTGTCAATATGTGGAAATAGATCAAAATTGCACAGTATCACAAATGCTTAATATACCCATAATTATGGCATATTCCAAGAGCTATCAGCACCTCAGAATCACTAAACATTTTTTTTAAAAGACAAAGCAGCCTCCTTTCTTTCTAAAGTCTTTTCTTCTTTTCTAAATATCCCTTCCACAGTGAAAAAAAAATACAAGTGTCATTGTCACCACGCACAGCTCTATCTCAGTGTAACTAAAAATGTAATCATATGGATTAGAAACATCTTTCTAGTGTTCTGAAGATCTGGAAAAAAAGTGCTGAAATCTCTTTAATATTAAGTACTCAATAATGCTTTCTGTTATTTAAGGTACTTAGAATGTTATCAGTAATGCACAAATTTAATATTTTTATTTAAAAGTTACCATGCAATCAGAGTTGGAGTTCTCTTTCCGCTTTCTGGGTTTTTCAACCTAGTTTAACCAGCTGCAACACACTCTTTCTGGCTCTGCCTAAGGTATTGCATTTATGCAAATAGAGGAAGGTGAACCCAAGGCAAGGAGTTCTGTGTCAGTATTAACAGTGAAACATGTCAAAGCTTCCCATTGTAGTTACTGGTGACTACTTCTGGGTTTCTTTTTTAGATGGGACAGAGCCACTGGGTTCAAAAACAGATATTAATCTGATGCTTTTCTGAATTTGGGCATATTCACAAAAGGAGACTTGTTTAAGGTATCTCACTTTTATTTTCCATGTTCTAGGTTATTTTACTGCTTAAAAGGGTTAGTAGTAGCAGCCACAGTTTGCTGGAAAATAGGTAAATTTATTGCAAGCTCTTTACTTCTATGACTTTATATGTCCTGTATAACTGCAACTCCTGATAAAACATACTGTTTTGTGAGTGGTTGAATGGCCAGCTGACTGAGAGAACAAGAAATATACTTTTCTATTAGTCTATAAGTTGTTTTGTATTTTTGTATTTCTCTAGTGGCAGAGATCTGTGCCTTTGGAAATAAAGGAAAAGTGTCCTAGAGCTGGCTCCTCCTTGTGTGTGTGTCATTCATATAGTAATTATGCCTGTTGACTGTGGAATGTGGATTTGTTTCTTCAGAAGCTGTAAAATAGTAATTAGATACATATTGAGCTCCATAACAGTTCATAAACAGACCTACCATTCAAAATAACCCATGAACAAAAGCACTGTGCAACATGTGAAACTGCCAGAAAGTCAAGGGGGAAAGGTCCCAAAGATTTAGACCTCATTCCTGAGAGTCCTGCTGCCAGTCTTGAGATACCAAATTCTACGCAGGTGAGATTTTCCCTTTCCCACAGAGGACTTCCTCTATTTGATTGTACTGCAGGGAAAGAAACTATCCCATAAGCAACTAGATCTCCACTAAAGTTGACTTTTAAACAGTACAACCTTGACTTGCACCTGGAAGTGAATAGGTAGGTATTGCAGCACAAAGAGTGCAGATGTTAGGTGCTCAGTTTGACCCACCCCTGTCTGAAGACAAGTCACTACGTTATGCACCAGCTGTAGCTTTGGTAGGCTCCTCATAGGCTTTCCCAAGAGGCATGCATTACAATTATCCAGCCCAGAAGCTGTATATCTCTATGGGCTGGCTGTTTCTTCCAGCAGTGCTTGAAAATGTTCTATTATTGAAAGAGTTAAAAAAAATCCCCTTGGAAAAGCTAATTATTGCATGCAGATACTTCTTTGTGTGATCAAGGAGGGGACAATTTAATAGGCTCTGTAATACAACCAAGAACAAAATTGCTTTAAAGGAAGTCTCTTGTTGAGTGACAACTCTGTTGCCTGAGCCAATTAGGTCCCAATAAAGAGTGTTGAATTGGCTCCTGCTTTCTCATTAATTATGTTCTGTCACAGACATGGGGCTTGATTTAGCAATTTTGTATTACATTAAGATACTGAAAGGAATGGAACAAATGGCTCACTCTGATAATAGGCATTCTATACACGGTGTGACATTTACTATCCAGCTGTCCATAAGGCAGCCTAGCACTTCAGTTCAGGGGTTTATTTGTCATTGCTTCAAAGGGACACTCAGCTTTTCACAAAAAAGAAACAGAGAGGCTAATAGATAGGACAAAATGTACTGCTGATATGCTTTATTAGAGATAGGATGCTAGGGTTTTGCTAACAAGCTCATCCGTTGGGACTAAGCCGAGTTTGCTGTCAATCATCCTACACACAAAAGCACACTAGTTAACAAGGAGAAATGAATTACAGACACTTATTCCTGCCTGTGGGATCACAAATACACCAATCTGTGAAAGAGGCACAAACTCAGGAGACAAACTACATATTTGTCAATAACCTCCTAGAAAGAACCCTAGTAATTCTTTGAAGACCTTTGATTTAGCTTTCCTCTAAAATGCATGTATAGGAAATGTTTTAGTTACCATGACATTTTTCCTTTGTTACTCGTACAAATTTTCATCACATTAAAAACAGAAAACTGAGGAGGTCTGCAAATGTTGTAGTAGGTATATACACTGCTTTTTATACCAAGCCACAGGGGGCCCCTGCTGTTGCAATATTCATTAAGAGCAACAGAAAATTAAATCTTTAAACTTTAGGTTCAAACCTTCATCCATCAATGTGTAGAGCATAATCTAAATCCCAATTTATATCTTATATGGTAATTAAAGTAGCAGGATTTTTTTTAACTATGCTCATTATTCCACTAGCCCCTATATATACACAAGAGGAAACCTAGCCCTGTGGAAGCTTTCCCTGCACTGATTGTGCAGGTTAAGACCAAGTGTATGCTTTTATGTATACAATCATGTATGTTAGTAAGCACATAACTATGATGAAAGAAATATAACTTTACCCTATCTTTTTCAATGTATTGGCATTTATAACATAATATTCTAAATCATTGTTTAAAAACTTCTTGAAATCCCTACAAAAATCCTTCATCAGGAAATAGCAGATCTTCTCACGTGTGGGCCTCATCTTGCAGACCTTTAATTGAATATGTGAAGGTATTCAAGAGAAGGCAGAAAGTTTGTAATGACTAAAGAGGAAAAGTCTGGAGCTTGCTGTCAACAAAGGGACAGAGTTAAGGTTGTTTTGTGACTGTGTAGGCAGCAATGGGCATTTTAAGGAATTTGGTAATGCTTGGTGTCAAAAGTGTATAAATAAATAAGCTGAGGTGGTGTTTTCCTTAGCTTTTAATATTTGCAGTTTTATTTTTCAATAATGTTAGCAATTTTCATAGATTCATAGATGTTAGGGTCGGAAGGGACCTCAATCGAGTCCGACCCCCTGCAAAGGCAGGAAAGAGTGCTGGGTCTAGATGACCCCAGATAGATGCATATCCAACCTCCTCTTGAAGACGCCCAGGGTAGGGGAGAGCACCACCTCCCTTGGGAGCCCATTCCAGATCTTGGCCACTCTAACTGTGAAGAAGTTCTTCCTAATGTCCAAATTAAATCTGCTCTCTGCTAGCTTGTGGCCATTATTTCTTGTAACCCCCAGGGGCGCCTTGGTGAATAAAACCTCACCAATTCCCTTCTGTGCCCCCGTGA
>JAGPOW010000304.1:49352243-49362939 GCA_030014935.1 Caiman crocodilus | reverse complement strand
TGCCTTCAGTACCCTCGGATGGAGCTCATCCGGGCCTGCTGACTTAAAGGCATCCAGTTCTTCCAAATGACTCTGCACCATCTCAGGGTCTACGCATGGTAGTCTGGCGCCTTGCTGCTGCCTCTCTACAACCCCAGTGAGAGACTTGTTGTGCCCCTCGCTTAGGAACACTGAGGCAAAGAACTGATTGAGGAGTTCAGCCTTGTCCTCCCTGTCCATCACCAATTGCTTCTGCCCATTTAGCAGGGGTCCTATTCTGCCCTGGGCCTTCCTTTTACTCCCTATATATTTAAAAAACAATTTCTTGTTGTCCTTTACTTGGGATGCCATCCTCAGCTCCATCGTAGCTTTGGTCCGTCTAACTGCCTCCCTACAAGCGTGAGCAGAGGAGGTATACTCCTCTTTGGTGATCTCTCCCTGTTTCCACTTTTTATATGCTCCCCTTTTGGCCCTTAAGCTGCCCTGGATTTCTCTGGTCAGCCAAGGAAGCCTCCTGGCCCCTTTCCTTCTTTTTCCTCACATTGGGATCATCTCGCTTTGTGCCCGAAGGATCATTTCCTTAAGGCACAGCTACCCTTCTTGGGCTCCCATCACTTCAAGACTCCTACTCTGCAGTGCGTCCTTGACTAATCACCTGAGTTCATTGAAACCAGCTTTCCTAAAGTCTAGCATCTTCACCGTACTAGTTACCTTACCCACTCAACGTCTTATGAAGAATTCTATTATTAGGTGATCACTGTCTCCTAGATGGCCACCAATCTGTAGGTCCCCTACCATGTCATCCCCAGTTGCCAATACCAGATCCAGTATGGCATTCCCCCTGGTGGGACCATGAACCTTCTGTGTCAGGTGGAGGTCCTGTACATAGGTTAGAAACCTGCGTGAATGGTGGGACTTTGCCTTCTGATTCTCCCAGCAGATGTCTGAGTATTTTAGGTCCCCCATGACTACCGCCTCCTTGGCTTTTATGATCTCCGAGAGCTGCCTCAGGAGCCTGGAATCTATTTCTTTCCCTTGGTGTGGGGGTCTGTGGCAGACCCCTACCACCAAATCCCTTTCTCCTTGCCCCCCATGTAGCCTAACCCACAATCCTTCTACTTCCTTATCCTTCAATTCTGTCTTGATGAGGGTCGATGTATATTGCTCATTGACATACAGCGCAATCCCTCCCCCTTTTTTCCCCACCCTGTCCTTTCTGTACAATCTATAACCCTCAATATGTACCGCCCAGTCGTGGGACGAATCCCACCAGGTTTCCGTTAGCCTTACTAAGTAATAGGTGTTTTGTGCAGGCAGGAGTGCTAGTTCATCCTGCTTGTTCCCCATGCTCCTAGCATTAGTATATAGGCACTTGAGCCCTGCAACTGGTGCCTTTGCTGCCCCACCACTGCAAATCCCAAGGGGCCCCTTATTTCTTACCTTCTCATTGGTTACCTGTGCTGTAGTGCTGGCCGCCCCATGGCTTGCAGGTTCCCAGTGTTCTCTTTCTTCAGGCTGGGCTGTCTTTGTGGGTGCCACATGGTTTGGTGGTCCATAGCTTCCTCCGCCCTCATCTTCCCCTCCCCCTGATGAGCCTAGTTTAAAGCCCACTGGAGGAGATCTGCCAACCTAGAAGAAAACACATGCTTAATTTGGGGGACAGGTGAAGCCCATCCCAACTGAGCATGTCCCTCATCCTAATGTGCGGGTCGTTGTCCAGGAAGCTGAAGCCTGCCTCGAGACACCACTGCCGAAGCCTCCAGTTAGTCTCTCTGATGCAGTTCTCGTGCCATCTTCCACGCCCGTTCACTGGTAGGATGGAAGAGAATACCACCTGTGCACTGGACTCCTTCACCATGCTGCCCAGAGCACTGTAGTCTGCCATCAGGTGATCAGGGGTTCTCTTGGCTGCATCATTAGTACCCACATGGACTAGGACCATGGGGTAGTAATCAGTGGTCTTGATCCTGGCCTGGATTACTTCCATCACATCCCGAATCTTTGCTACGGGCAGGCAGTAGACCACTCATGTTGAGGGGTCCTGGCAACAGATGGGCCCTTCCATACCTCTCAGGATGGAGTCATGTATGACGAGCACTCATCGCCTCCTCCTCTGGGTCCGTTCGGATCTCTTGACCTGTTTGGAGCGTGTAGAATGTGATGTTGCTTCCCGCCCAAGGGTTTCCTCCTCTCCTTTCATCCCCTGCAGGGTCACCAGGGCTGCGTACCTGTTCTCCAGTCAGACTGGAGGAACAGATACCTGTTCGCTGCAAGCAGCTCCAGTCCTGGATGTGACCATCTGCCACTTTGCTGTGGAGGGCATTCCCCGGGCTACTTCTTCCTTAGGTGCCTGGTCCTGCAGGGAAAAGAAATAGCTGCCAATTTCATCCTCCAAAAGCTGTCATTTTCATCCTCCAATTATTTTTCAATTATTTGGAATAACACTTCTGAACCTTAACTGTTATCTAACAAAATTTGTGCTTTGCAAATATTTATTACTGTTATGATACCTAGGTGTAGATAGAAGCCCTGATCATAAACATTCTTTAACTCCCTTCCTCTTCCTTTCTGTGAGGAAGTAGGCCACTTTGTACTATTAAAAAGATAAGTCTGTTTAGGCTTGAAACATGGGTGCAGTTCCTAGCCTTACAGATTTTCAACCATATGCATGTGCTAAATAAAACCACCACAGTCTCAAGGATGAAAGAGCTGTTTCTGAACTGGTAAGAAAAAGGGTTTCATCTTCTTTAAGAATCTCCTCCCCATCTCTCAGCAACTAGGAGGGAAGCTGAGTTTAGATAATGCACCACTTCAGAGAGCAGATGGATTAAAATAAGCTATTGGTCCCTGTACACATGAAATAAGTTGAATATACCTTATTCCCTCACTTGAATCTCCTCATTCCTGGATAACAGCTGACACCTGTCTAGCACAGATGTTCATTTTGTAACAAATTCTGTTCTCTACTAAACAAGTTGCAAAGTCATCCTCAAAAGAAGCTTGGAACCAAGGTTGGAGATCCTATTGTTTAGCACTGTAAGGAAACAACCTCCTTTACTAGGCCATTGCCCCTTAATGAAGGTGGGCAGAGAGGTCCAGCAGTAGGGTAGAGACCAGCTATGGAGTGGTGATGAACTGTTGGCAGTTGCCAACAGTTCCTCCACCAGGTGGAAATGATTAAGGAAGGAGAGATGAACTGCTGTGTCTGAGTTACTACTGGCTAGTTCCCAAGAGAGTAAAATTGCAATTTATTTAAAAAGTGTCTCATACACATTCTTTTTCCTCTTGTGTGTGTGAAACAATGACTTTTTACATAATATTTGAGCAACAGGTCTGTTACCTGGCTCCTGAGATTTTGTTGTATTTTGCTTCTCCACTGCAATTATACAAGGTAAACTAATGCCTAGTACAAGCATTAAAAAAGCTTGATGCTGAATCGAATCAGTGTTTGCAGGTTAAGAAGCACAGATTAAATTGAAACAAAAGTAAGGTTACTATATTTCCAAGTCCAAAAAAGAGGGCACCTATCACAGGGAGGGAGGGGCAGAGGAAATATGATGGGAGGAAGGGCAGTGTCATACTGGTGTCCTGCCCATTCTGTTGCCCCTCACTGACAAACCACAACCCATCCCCCCCAGCCCTTCTGCTGCCCCTCACTCTGAACCAACTGTCCCCAGCCCTGCCACTGTCCCTCACTCCCAAACAGCAGTACCTTGCCCCACACTCCATGCTGCAGTCTCTGACTCCCAACCTGCAGCCCCCTGGCACTGCCAGTGCCCTGCACACCCAAACCATAGTCATCCATCCCATTCCCCATGCCCCTCACTTCCTACCTACAGCCTCTGCCCCCCTGCTAGTCCTGCCAGTGCCCTTCACTCCAGACCTGCAGCCCCCTGCACATCACCTAACCCTGCCAATGCCCTTTAATCCCAACCTGCAGCTCCCCACCCCTGCTGCTGCCCCCCACTCCCAACCCACAGCCCCTGTCCCCCCCAGTGCTGCCAGTGTCCTGCACTCTGACCCACAGCCTCTTTCCCCCAGCCCTGCTGGTGACCCTCATGGCCAACTCACAGACCCCTGCCCGCCCCCATCCCTGCTGCCCAAGCAGCTCCTGTATTGTGCATTCACCCACTCTCTCTCCCTCTACCTGACTTGCTGGCGCCTACACGATGAGCATGTGACCCGCCAACAGAAAGTCATCTTGCCCGCTGCTCCCAGCCCCAAGAAGCCAGCAGAGAGCAGAGCAGAAAACCTGGACATTTACTCTTATTTTAAAAACCCATCTGGGCACAGTCCAAAAAAGAGGGGTCCAAAAAAGAGGACATGTTCAGGAAAACCTGAATTTATGGTAACCCTAAACAAAGAGAACATACATTGCCTTTGATTCAGAAAATGCAGCCACATGCCTGCAGTGTCTCAGACCAGAAGCTAGAAGGGGTGCTAGAGCATTGCTTTCTGGCTGTGTGTTTACTTCCTCCTACCCTCTGGGTCTCTGGGATTTTCAGTTCTGAATTACAGCAGCAGGACTCTGCAGAGCCCTGTGATGAGCATATCGTGTCCTCTTTCTACTTCTAGGTGCCTCTGGGATTTGAAGTCCACAGTTGCAGCTAACAGTAAGTTTGAGTGGGGGAAGGAAAGTTTAACTCACCTCCCTGGCCTCAGACCCTAGCCTAGAGTGGGGGCAGCCCCCCAGCTGTAGACTGGGCTACATCCCAGGCTTGCTTTATCCTCCCCTATCAGCCAGCTCTCACTGCTCCAGCTAGGAAGCAAAGAGGTGGGGCCAACCCTGCTTTCTGCAGTAGATATCACAGGCCAGCCCAGGGCTGGAAAGCATGCTGGGGGGCTGTAATTTAATTTGAACCAGGAAGGCACCTTGGACAGAAGTTTCATAAACCAGTTTGACCCAAATCAGTTAAGTCTGATATACTACATTCAACCAGGTTCATCCTAAACCAGTTTCAGCCATTTTGAAACTGGTTTATGTGCACTGAGCTTCTATTCTGTTACAGGTTTAAACCAGTTTCTGATCACTTAAACCAGTTTATGTGCAACTTCTGTCCCTGGCCAATGTGTTAATTCTATTGTGACTGAACTAATGCCATGGTTGAATATAGGTTTAATAAATGTAAGCTCCACAGTAATTTACATCTGAGTTCAGCTACTGACCTATGAAGAAGCAAGTTAGATTTGGCTAGCATCTTCCAACATTGCCCTCTCCCTGTCTCAATATGCTTCCTGGGCACTGTTTCATGTTGTGTTTTGTGAAGAGGCTTGAACAAAACATTTAGGAAGAGAAGTGTGTATGTTCCAGAACTGCAGGATTTTCACAAGTCATTATACCAGTTCTGTTGTACTCTACTCCCAGCCTACTCTCCTTTCACCTGCCTTTTAAGCATCCCTTTTGGTACACAGTGCTTGCCTCAAGTTTCAAAGCTGTTGTATTTCTCTTTCATTGAAAGCTATTGTTGTTAAACTTTCTATCCATTCCTTTTTAAGACACAATTATATTAATTGTTACTATGGTTACTAAGGTACTACTGTACTACGGTACTGTACTACAGTACGGACACCAAAAAAAATCATTTTCAGAAAAGAAAAGGCATGGATAACAAAGAACAGTTCCGAGCCAAGGTCTATTTAGATTGAATATCTACCAACGCTTTTATAGAAAAGCATTAGTCAAGTTCAACAACACTCAGCTGCTGAGAAAACTGTCTCTGTTCTACCGCTTATTATTTTTTAGCTCCTCGTATGGATTACTCAACCTACAAAAAAACATCAGGAGAAAAAAAAATATAGTGCTAGATTTGACCCTTGAAAAGCTATCTTTCTAATATGAAAAGCCTCTTTCTAATATGGTTTCCTTCATGACCTAATGTCTGTGGTGAGGTCTGGCAAATGGTATTCCCAGGTATAGTGCCAGCTTGCCATATGACACAAAGTTAGTGGTATCTCATGGATACATTAATTTGCATCAACTGAGAGGCCTTCCAAGGCAATTCCCAGAACACTGTAGTGTTCCAGCTATGTACTTTGCTCCTGACTACATCCTTGATACACCCATTATGCCAAAAGATCATTAAGGAAGAGACTGACATTGAACCAACTATTTTGGATCTGTTCCATATGGGAAATCACCAACTCTGGAGAGCTCTGGATGGTTACAGTAAAGCTTTATAACATATTCAATCTTTCTTATATAGGTGAACTTTTCTTTATCTAACCTGGCATTTTCACTGATCATACTGATCAATGTAAATCAACATCGGTTGGTGTAGGTCAAGGTGTTTATTGCAGTCACTGGTACATGATATTGTCCGTAACCTGGAGAATGTTGGGTGGGGTAAAGAAGTGCTTTACAGGTAGGAAAAAAAGTGGAATACATTTCTGGAATGAGGTTAAGAAAACAACTAGTTCTCAGAGATAAGGTAAAAAACCAGGTTTTTAGGATCAGCTATAGTAATGACATTGAGCAGGAGCACTGGAAGCAGGACATATTGCTATTAACTATGGAATTCAAATACATTCTGGTAAAATACTTCTCATTTTACTTTCTGGCCTAAGTCACATGAGCTAGGTCATATTATAAAAGTTGATGCCCTTAGGGGGGATTAGTATCCACTGATGTCTAGCAGTATTTTCTCTTCTCAGTGGCTTTCTGGTTGTGTGACTGCTTTTGCTCAAAACACTATCTTCAGCTGTAGCAGAAGAGAAGCCACCTTTGAAGCCTATGTTTGTTGCTTCTGATTGTCAGGTATAAATGTGTGCATATGCTCATGACACAGTCCCAGACACAGCTCTAAAAGACAACTTGAGGTGTTGCTAATTACCAAGGCCTTAAGCAGTGCTCCAGCCACTAACGAAACTTATGGCCGCAAAATGGGGAAGTAAACTGCGGCTCCCAAATTAGAAGGGGAATGCCGCAGTGCTTAGCAACTTGAAGGAAGAAGTAGGTCACGGTTCCTCAATTAAGCCAGACGAGGAATACCGCAGAGCCTGGCAAGGGGGAATTTTCAACCCAATGTAATTGGACAAAGATGTCCAGTGCTTGGCTAACAACCATAGGCTAGGGCTTGTCACTGGGTAACACAATATGCGCCACCATAGGCTAAAATTTGCTGCAGTATGACATAGCACTTACGCGAACCCAAGGTATGTGTAACCCACCGCGGAACAGGAAGTCAGGAGACTCCCCGAGTGACAATCCAGTCACTTCCTCGTCTCATCTAAAGGCCTTCGTGTGTCTGCGGTTCCTTGCCGTAACGAGGTTTCTGTAACTCCGTGTTCCTGCCTACACTCATCATAATCTGTATTCGTGGTTCCTCATAATAAAACTTCACCCTGCTAAAATCAACGGCAGAGTAACTACCTTTCTTCACAACCGATATGTGTGGTTAACCCAGCCAGCTCGAACTGCCGTGCACTCAGTAACAGGAAAGTGCAACACTGATGTTTTTATTTTTAGTGCTTTGTTGGGCATGTTTTGCTCTGTGGTGTTGATAGCTCTCCAAATGTAATTGTGACACGGACAATATCGGTCATATTTCTTTTTTATTTAAATAATCTGCTCTTCTCCTTCATGGACCAACCCTAGTCACTGCAACTTACAGTTGTAACTTAAAGCTATATCGCAGATGGTATTATTGTTAAGAATGGCAGACTGACAGAGACTTTCTGCTTGAAATATAAAATACTTCCCCATTTACAATTGAGGTAATTGACATTCTTGCTGTGTTATTGCTTCTGTACTCATTTCTTGGTAGTTTTTCTTTTAGTAATTAATTCAGGGTTGTGTTAGCTCAAGAAGCTTAGAAGAGAGCTGTAAGGTTTTTGTCATTCTGTAAGTTTACAAATCTTAATAAAACATTCTGTGATGTTATTTTAAGAATATTATGTATGCATCCTTGAATATGCCAAGTTGTTTTTTGTTGTCTTTTGTTTTATTCGTGGAGAGGGCAAGTTTATTTTTTATCAAGTACTTGGCAATTTCTAGTGACTTTTGTGCTAAGTCATTGCTTGTTTGTTGTGAGGGTTTATTGCAGCATGCTTGAACTGATCCCTTGGAGAGAATTTCTGAAATCAGTTGCACTTGAATTGAAGGCTGTTGTCTGCTGTTAATTCATCTCGTATCCTGTGGTGTGTGAACTGTGACCTACAAGGTGTTGTTACTTTCTTACCCCATACCTAATTTAAAATATAGATTTCATAATAATCCTTTAATTATATAATTAAAACAGGAAATATTTTCTCTTATAATTGGATATATCTATCTATCTATAATCTGTGTAATACACACACACACACACACACACACACACACACACACACACATATATATATATATATATATATATATATATAATCTGTATTACCATTGGCCAGGATAATCAGGAATTTCATATGGTTCTATACATTTAGTATCCTTTATTTCAGATTTTATCCGAAGACATACTTACCTTTTTATGACAGCAGCTTTGTTTTGCCTTCATTGTCCACCAGTTCTTTCTTTACCTCAGTAGTTTATTTATCTGTGTGCCAGTTTCCTGTGACCCCAGTTTTCATATGTAAAAGTAGTGATAAAGTGAAAATGCAAACCATACAAATACAGAAATAAACTGTCTATTCTTTGAAGGCCTGGTAACAAGCAGGTATTGTGGTTTCATATGCCTGAGAGGTAATCTGAGGGATCATGGGATGGTAGGTTCCTCAATTCAATTTAAACTCCTTAGTGTTAAACTGCTTTTCCCTCTTCTTTAGAAATTCATATCTCAAAACTCTCAACCTGAGAAACTTGGCTATCATGGTAATATATAATTATCATGGTAAATTTTGAAGGAAAAGGACAGTTCTAAGTTTATCTGAACCCTTCCACCTGAAGCCATAAAAAGGCTTTGGTAGATTAAAGTAGCCTATTGCATTTGATCTGAAAACTAACTGGAAGTCTTTGAAACTTTTGGAGAACATGTGACATAAATACTGTATATTATATTAAGTATCTGTTAGTGGATATGTGTATTAGGCACTCCCTAAATTCATGTGAAGTCCATTGCAGTAATCTAGGGCAGACGTGACAATAGGATAGACAAACACGGTTGTATATATATACATCTTGTTGGAAAGGTAACGGCATTCTAATTAAGAACGGAGGAAGGAAAAACACTCCTAAGGGCATTAATATCTAGCATGCCAAAAGCTACTTAAGATCCAGAATGATTTCATTAACCAAAATAAAAGAAAGTCTCCTATTTTCCTGCAGTGGTTCCCTATGGCCAACAAGCATTACCTTTGTCTTCTGAGTTGAGATTCAAACATCTTTTATTTTCTCATTAATACTTCAGTATTGGCTCGAGGTTGGGAGAGTGAGATGGTTACACTATGCTTATGTCTACATTTCCATTTAAGCGAACATAGACATTTTGGAATGTAGTACATGAAAAAATAAAGATGTGATGAAGTTTTTGAATACTCTTTTTTTGTTCTCAAAGTCAGTCTGATAATGTTCTCTTGCTAGTTTTTGGTTGGCCCATTATATGGCATTTCAGGGATAATGTTAGTGCTTTAGAAATAATAAATAATTATAGTTTTTGCTTATGAACTGATTCAGAGAACCAAGTTGAATTGTATATCTTCTCTAAAACTAAATTATGCTACTAATTAGCTAAATAATATAGCTTCCAAATGATTTTTAAATAGCTGTATTTAGATTCTGATTCATACAAGTAGCAAGCTGTTACTTCCTTTGCATGAGTTATGGTGAGTGATTCAAAATTATGTGCATGACTCAAAAAAAAGTTCAAGTCTTATATAATCACAAAATAGGTACAAAACAGCCCAACTGAGATGACAATGACTGAAGTGCAAAAGAATTATAGTTATTTAAAGGAATGAATGAATCTCAATCTGTATTCTTTAGATTGAAAGAACATGAAAAAGGGTCATTACTTAGTAACAGAAATATCATGAAACTGCAGGCCAACTATATGGCATGTTGTCAGATATTTAGTAAAAGATAATGTAAACTATAGCAAAAATAACTGGAAAAATAAAGGAAAATATTTTCTTGGGCTGTGGAATGTGTAGATATCTCAGAGGGAGCATGGAATTTCCATGCCATTTCTCCACAAATTAGTCTATGATAGTTACCCCAGAACTAGTTGATTGTGTCTAAAAGGCTAGTATAAGCCATAAAAATCATCATGTTGTGACATGCAAGTGAAAGTGTAGCAAGTTTAGCCACCCATATAACATGTCTTAGTATGCCATCAGTAGTATGCCCAGTGTCAAATTACTAATACTTGGATAGTTTAAATATTTAGTCATAAAACAGTTTACAAAAAAACACTTTATGCCCTGCAGGGAATCGTTCCAGAAGAAAATTATAGCTGAGAAGTTCCATTTCTTCAAAGTTTTATTTAAAAATATGTCTACATAATTGCAGGTCAGCAATTAAACAGGCAAATGAAAAATCCTCTAGAACCACAGGTCAGAATTGCTCCAACTCCTTCTAAATATTTCTGAAGTATACAAGGTCTATTGCTGCCATGGACCCATGTTGTGTCTGAGCTTCAAAATCTCTCTGAGGACTTAGTAATAATGCCAACTCTCATTCAGTGCTACAATTTTATTTCCTTGTATTCCACCCTCCTTGTACCTTATATCTGCTTATGACAAATGTTTGCATAAACATATTTATCTTAATAATAGCCTACTAAAAAAA
>JAGPOW010000304.1:49325834-49352143 GCA_030014935.1 Caiman crocodilus | reverse complement strand
CCCCTAAAATCCAATGGTTTTGTATATATTAATATTCAATATATTGTATCCTTACTATGAAAGTTAATGAGGAGCAACAATTGATGAAACATTCCAAAATGCTTCAGTGAATAAAAAAATCTGGCACTACTTTCAAAATTACTTCAGCCATTTAGGAGTTATCCTAGTCAACATACATTGTGTAAAAACAATGAGATTTGTCACTTTACTGGTATGGTATGTGTGCCTGTACACAGAGATAATGCCACACTGTATTTAGCCTTATCATTATGATGTCTTCATGAGTTGTGGTTTTTGATATATCTTTCTATGTTACCCAAGAATGCTTAGTGGGACAGTGGTTACCTTAAGTATTCCTTGTCTAATCATCTTGGAAGACATAAGTGCTAAGAATTAGCATTTGACATGAGCTTGTTGACTCATTAACCTTATGGAAATGATCTGAGGTACATGAACCCAGCCCTGGACGAATTTACATTTTAGAAGAAGGGGCCCTTAAGAACAACACCTGGCTATCTGGGGGAAGGATATTTGACACTGTGGGGAAATTGTTTTCTTTGTCGAAAGCGTTCATAAATATGCAACTCCAGCCTCAAGTATGAGAGACTACTTCCACATTGGGAAAGACAGAATATAAAGTAAAACTATAAATGCATTGGCACTTGCTGATTCAACAGAAAGTAACTTTAGATTAAAAAATGCAACTTCAACACATTCACAGATCTCGCATCTTGTATGCATCCCCCTCTCTCTGCCTTTGAAATGATAGTGTTATAATGCACCAACTGCAATCCTCTCAGGTGGCTTGTGTTTCTTTTCTGGGTAATGTTATTGATTGCTTCCCTGAGAATGTGCTTGCACTGAGTACTGTGTCAGGTTCATGTTTACATTTCCTTCCTGAATAGTGGCTACCACTTCCTTGAACACAGTCCTGAGGGGGATGGCCCTCTCTCATCCATGTCAAATGTCAAATTCAAATGTCTCTTCATCGGATGTATGTAGCCCAACATTATCAGGTCCTGGCTGGGTCAGCATTGCTACTGTCTGGTGTAGCATTACTGGTCATCACTGTAGGTTGCAAAGCTGATGGCCCAACAACAGGTGGGGGGGCTCCAGCTGTTGCTGCTGTTCTCTATTCAGCAGTCATGCCTGTATCTTGTCATTGATTGATGTGGCAGTGTTGAACATTAGGCACCACTTGCACTGCATACTTTAAAGGACCTGTTTGTGTACTCACAATCACAGGCAACTATTTCTTAAGTTCCCAGTGATCATAGGCCCACCTGTAGCTGCCAAGGGACTCATGTTCCCTTTGTTATAGCCTAATTTATTTGGCAATTTCTAACCCATTGGTATAAGTCCTGTTTTAATAAATCCAACCATGATCTAAGATACTGGCCCATACAAAACACTGCTGGCATCTTATTCCTTGTAGATGCCATTTTTCTTCATGAGCCCTTGAAACCCTGGAACTGTACTGTGGGAAGTTATCAGCTCCAACTTGTTCTGGCAATCCTGTACTTGCAAACTCCAAGATATTCATAAATAAATGACTCTAGCCACAGGCATTGGAAGGAGTACTGCCAGCTGGCAGACACAAAAGATATTATAATCATGAAGTAAAATCATGCATGCATTGGACTTAGCCAATTCAATAGCAAATAACTTTAGATTTGTATGTGCTGATTCAACAAAATCACATCTCTCACAAAAATGGCAGATGAAATTTAACACATAGGTGTTGTAAAGTAATGGAAATTGGGATGTGGGGGGGTAACCCTAATGGTACACACTCAGTAGCAGGCTCCAGATAAGCTATTACCACTCAGGAAAGACCTTGGAATCATTATGCTAAATTCTCTAAAAACATCAGCTGAATATTCAGTATTCGCCAAAAAGGCAAATAAAGATATTTTAATCATTAAAATGGCATAGAAAACAAAATACAACCTCATTATGCCACTATATACATTCACCTGCACCTTGAATACTGTGTTGAGTTCTGGTGACCCATCTAATAAAAAAATAGTAGAAATAGAAAAGGTTTAAAGAAAGGCAAAAAGGTGCAACAATTTTTATACAAGTAGGGACTGTAGAGATTGAGGCAAATGGAAGACAGTCCTATACAATTCTGAATGGTGTGGAAAAAGTGAATAGGGAACTAATTTACAACATTATGTAATGCAAGAACTAGGGAACATTTCACAAAATTAGCAGGCTTAAACACAATGTATAATTCATTATCATTGGATGTTTTAGTAGGATGGGTTAGACAAATGTAAGGGACTAGACAAATGTAAGGAGGATGGGTCCATAGGGGGCTATTAAACCCAACCGGGGTATAACAGAGAATGGATAATTCTGCACACATTCCATTTTTTTTTTATATTTTGCCTCTTAAGCTTCCACTATATGCCCCTGTTGGAAACAGGATACTTTGGGATCCAGTCTGATCCTGTACGGAAATTTAAGTTCTTATTCCTATAACCATATTACAATATTTGTCATCTTCATTTCATTCTGAGGCTCAGCTATCTTAGCTATTTAATGCTACGTAATATGTTACAACAACACCTGAGCATCTAACAATTTGAAGAGCTGTAGTAAAGTGCTTTCATCTCCATTTTCCAGCAGGTGAACTAAAACCAGAAAAACAAAGGCCTAAATACTCAAAGCTACATAGGTCGACAAAAAGAAGTCCAAGGTCACACAGGAAAATAGTGATGGTGCAGAAAATTAAATCAAGGTATCTCAAATCCCTCCTAATGCCTCAATCACTGGGATATCTTTCTTCTCTTCTCTAAGCTCATAAAAGGATTTAAAGCACCACAATAGTGATGATCTCAGAAATAAAGCTAGACGTAAACAAGCTACTAGACAAGATCTAATTATTCTTCATTCTTCAGAGCATGAGCTAACTTCTAATAAGAATTAAGAAGAAACTTTCCTCGTGAGCAGGTTATTCCATAAATGACATGTTGGAGGATTTCTTGCCCCTTCCTCTAAAGCATCTGATACTGGCCACTTTTAAGGACAGTATACTAGATTCTAGGGATCACTAGTCTAAGCTGGTATGGAAATTTCTATGCTCTATGTTCCCTTCTCAAAAACCTCTCTGTGTAGAGAGGCTCTCTAAACAGGCACACTTTTTATTTTGTCAAAGGGAGCAGGATATAAATGCAAAAGTGTTGAAGTTTGAGATAGCACCTGTGAAAATTAGGTACATTAGGCTAAGCAGCACATCAGCTGGAGTTTTGAATATTCAGGATATCTAAAAATCAGTGCCTGGGCAGCTTAAGTTGCACATACAAAAATCAAAGTACCTAAAATCCTTGCCCAATGTTGAAAATTTCAACTATTGTATTAAAAATCTAGGAGTATAGCAGAGAAAGGAGCCTCTTGGGTCACTGAATCCTGTAACCTGTATTTGTGGGGTACTGTAAGGAAGTGCAGCCTTTACGACAGTGCCTCCCAAACTTTTCTTCAGCATGACCTCATTTCCTCAGCATGGCCCCTCACTGCCTGCAGCACCCTGCCCAGCAGTGCCCAAGCCCTGGCTGCTGCCTGTGGGAGGCAGTGGCTCCTGCAGCCAGAGTGGAGCACAGAGCCTGGCTCCCCTGTCCCCTTCCCCACGGGTGGCACTGCCAGAGAAGAGTCTGTGGGGGAGGGAGGAGGGGTGGATGTGGGCTGCCCGCTACAGGCTTGCCCTCTTCCTGGGGGCTCTGAAGCCCAGCAGGAGAGACCCAATGTGGGAGGGAGCACTGCACCACCGTGGCCACCAAACTGAGGTGCCCCCTGCCTGCCTGGCAGCAGCAGGGGTACAGCTCTGAGCTGCCACTGCCACACCTCACCTTGGAAGCCACAGTGGCCCAGAACTCCCACTTGTGCCCTCCCTGTTCCTCCAACACATCACTTGTGCCCCTTGGATCCCTGTTTATCACAACCCCATCAACTGATATTGTGACCCCACTTGGGGTAACAATCCAAAATCTGGGAACCGCTGCTCTAGGAAATGGAGCTTCAGCTGCAGGTAAGAAGCAGCTTGTTGGCTAAATGGCTGGAGTGCTGAAGGCCAGCTGCTGCTGCTGGGGTAGGCCTGTAAAAGTGAGTTAAAATCTCTAAGAACAGTGTACAAGGAGGGGAGAAGGTGCTGGTGCTTACAAAGAAGGACAGAGCTGGTGTCCGTCCTCCTAAGGTCTGAGGAAAGACTGCAAGTTTGGATTTGTTTGTTTGCTTGCTGTTGCCACCCTGTCTTAATTAATTGCTCCCCTTTTACTGGGGGGGGACAAGGCTGACTGGACTCAATAAGGATGCTGGTTGGCTGGCCCGCTTAGAGCAACCATTTACTAAAAGATTCTCCAAATGGCCACATGCAACCATATGGTAGGGTCAGGAGTCTCCTTTCTGTGGAGCCAATGGATTCAGCCCACAGACATAGGATTTTGAGAGCATTGGCTGTGGGGGACTTCAGTAGCTGTTGCTCTCCCCATACTACCACTGGGAAAGGACCTATGGTGACAGGATTCCTAAGTGGTTAATATATGCTCTAAGGATCCTACAAAGATGACCATGCTTTATGCTGTGGAGAATGGCAGGGGCAGTGGAGGTAATTTTGTCCATCTAACCTAGAGGAAAAAGTACTCCACAGAAGCCAGTAGCATTCTTGGAGAATGTTGTTGGGAGGGGGAAAGAAATCCTTCAGGCAACCAGCAAAATTCTTGAAGCATGGGATTGTGCATGCTAAAAGACAGTTGTGAATACCCAAACTTGTGGATTGCAAATACATGGTTCAACGTATCATATAGCATGTATGTCAATGGGTAGAGTTGCAAAATATTTCCAATATTGTTTGTCACAACTGTTATCATGAATTTTTTTTTAGTCACTTTAACTTTGTTCAGTTTCAAACAGTAATATGGAATATGGTGCAGAAACTGCAGAAGCTATGATCACAGCAGTCTATGATTCCTCTTTTTTTAAATACAATACAATTATTGTCCATAGAAGGTTTAGAGCTATTTGCTTTGCACTGATGATTTCCTAATGAAACTATACCAATAAATTGGGGCTGGTTTTTCCTACCATACAGTACATTTAATCATAATGGCTCATGAAAACTGAGTATTGGTAAGTAAATGGGCCACTTCAATTGTTAGTATGATGGTTGCTGTGATGAAAATGAATTCACATTAACATTGATATAAATGTCATTAATGTTAACTACTGCAAGATACCCAGAGTCTTCAGTCATTGATTTCAAGTAGCTACTGCCTGATTGCTACATAGCTGATACTTGAGTTGTAGTTGAGATTTTTTGCATGCTAATAAGCTTTGTTGCAGTCATTAGTTTTGCATTTCCTCTGTTGCTAGCTGAGAAACTGATTTTTAGCAACTCTTGTCTTGGATGTTGGAGAACTAACTTGCAGAGAGTACCAGACTAGGTTTGGGATACTACAAATGACCAGTGACGTCATTTCCAGTTCTTTTGCAGAGCAAAACTGTCTTTAGGCTCATGGTTCCACTTCAGATCAGAACCCCACTTCTCATCTGAGCTCAACTACCTTTATTTAATGTCTGTGGGACTTGTGATACCTCTTCCTAAGAGACATGACCTCTGTTTTTGGGAACCACCAGTGTAATGTGTCCACACTTGCCTTGCAATTTCAGTGGCATTTTTAGACCCATGTTGTCATTTGCCATGTACTACTCTGAGTACTTATCTCATTTTTGGGGGCACACTTTCTGGAAGCATTGGCTTTTTGGAGATTTCAAATGACTTTTTAACAGCATAAGAAAATCATGAGAAAAGGGTTCAAAACTACTATAACTACTATTCCCTGGAGAAACTCTGAGTCAGTAGATGCTAACACAATGGCATTTATACACATACATTTTCATGCCTGAACGTGCTGGAGATCCAGTGTGTCAAAACTGACTCAAATAATTGAGCCTGCTCCACATGAGAGCTGCTGCACACAGTGCTGCATTGCTTGCGGTTGTGTAAGTGGCAAAAAAGGGCAGTGCAGAGAAAATGTCAGTTATGCACCTTTAAACTAAAACACCTTCTATGTGTTTTAGTCCAAAAGTGAACCACTGCCATTTTCTGTGCACTGATGCGCATTCGGCCACTTATTCAACTGCAAGTGACGCCTTACACAACTGCACTGCAATGCTTGCATCTGTAAAAATGGCCAATGTATCTGTAAAAATGACCAACGGTGTTAGTCATTTCCTCAAAGCAGAAGCCAAGATAAATTGTATATTAACTTGCGGTAAGGAACAGCTTCAATGAATTAATGTATATTGTTCTGGAAAGAGCCGTGGAGACATGGAGCCAGACCTGTAGCTGGCAGAGCTTTTGCTGCAGTGGTAACAGACCTGCAGGAGCTGGATCTATGTGGTACTTGATGCTCCCTAAATAGAGCACCACATTTGTATCTTAGCAACAGTCACAGATTGAAACTAAGTTGCTTCCACAACCTGAGATGGGCAACTGTAGCTGCATAAATTCAAAACGAGGAAGAAATCTTTCCTGCGCCTTTCTACTAAGCTATTTCTGACTTTGTAGTATCTGTCTACCAGGATAAGAGTACCATTGGCTGTGGCTAAATAGTAATTGTTGGATGCCCTGGCAAATCGGCTCAGCATTGATTTGTGTTTCAGACATCCATAAAAAGTATTGTTATCATGGACCCTTGCATAGCAATACTTTGTAGGTGAGCATGTTCAAGCCAACTAACATGTCGGCAGTTCAAATAACTTGGGTACACAAACATGCAGGAACCATTTAGGGAACCGCTTTATATACCCAATAAGCCCAAGAAAATGTTCACAGCCTAGGCTGAGCCCTATCAATGGGCATCAACCAGTCCAACTGTTTGGACTTATGCAATGCATCCATGTGCTTCAGCTTTCCTAAACCTGGGCAGGCTCAGTACATGTTCTTTGGCTCTTAGCTTTAAAGCATGCTTCCTAGATCCAAAATTACTGCGTGGAGCCATGTTTAACAAAAATAATTCCACACCCATGGGTACCCAGTTTATAGTTTAACCCTTCAATGATATATGCTAATTCAATCAAGATCTGCCAGGATTTTGTAGGGGTATTCTAAATGAACGCATTTCATTCAAACACATCAAAAGAGAGAAAGATTTACAATAATAATAACTAAGTATGCAAGAAAATCCTCCAAAGTCCTCATGAATCCTCTTTGGGTTTGGAATAGTCCCTTCTCTTATTCAGTCTTACTGTCTTCTGGTGACTGAGCCAAATTTTGAAGAGCTTTTTTCCTTCTATAACCTCCTGGATGTATACATAGGCAAAGTATATAGTGCCAGAATTTTAAAAATTCTTGAATTTCAGACAATTTAGTCTTTATTTAGTGTCATCACATAGTAGCAGGCACTGTCTAGGAATATTTTTAAAACCCCTATCTTAATTGGGACCATTAGGAACTATGATTTTACAAGCAGACAATAATAATTCCTTTCTACTTTTTCTCACGTGTGTGGTTGTGTGTGGTCAGTACACTAGTAGAGTAACAGTATTTACTGATATTAAATGCTTTTATATGTGATAGTGTGATTATACTTCTGACATATTAACTTTTCGTGAAACTTATTTTTTTTGTAGTTATAGGGACAGAGTTTTATGAAGGAGTGGATTGAGTATTAAAGAATGTTACAATTAAACAGAACTTTTTGAACAATCTATATTCAACCCCTCGCTCCCCTAGAAAATGCAGGCAGGTTAGCTGCAATAATAAACCTAGGGCAATATAGTTGGAAAATAAGGGTAATAGAGACTGAATATTTAAAAGTGCATAAAGGTACATCTCATTAAGATTCTTGCTCAGTGTTTTTTCTCAGTCATGTGAAGGGCAAAATACCTGGGAAAGAAATGAAAAAAGTTGAACAGAAAGGGTAGTCCAATAATAGTATCATGATTAATGCTGAGCAGGTGATGGAAGCACATGACTAGGTCCCAGCTGTCATTCTTTTTCAGTTGTTAGATACTGTTGTATAACATTAGAAATATGTGTCTTGCATTCTTATTTCCCTTTTATTTCAGGAATAGGACAGTCATTGGGCATACCTATACAGCCCATAAATGAAATCCCACTTACTTGCTCCACTGCTTTGTTGCTGAAACATAAAAACAAATAAAGATCATTTTTCAAACCTACATGACAATGGTTTGTGTTTTTGGTGCACCAGCTAAACTGCTTTCTTTACAAAGTCATTTTGAAATCATTGATTTGAATGGAGAACAGTTAGGGAGAAAAATGAAAAAGTACACAGTTTGCTTGTTTGGTGCAAAAAAAAAAAAACAGAGGGCGGACACTAGTCAATATTTACCAGAGGAAAGACAAGTTTGCCAAGAAAAATGATTTTATCATCAAGGTTCTAAAGAATTAACACAAGCATGGAGTTTAAAAACATCCTGAATAAATACTTCACAGCATCTCTGTAACATAGATAAAAGAATGTATCACTTCTTATATAAAAGTGTTGAATTTGTGTTCACTCTGATTAAGAGCAACCTGCTGCTTTAGTCTGTAGGAAGAGACCGACCTGTTCACATTTTAAGCTCCAACAGTGATGTTATTTATAAAAGAAACCAAAGTATTAATTTCTTTCAATCCAAATAATTTTGAAGTGAGAATAAACTTTGAAAGGAAGAAAGAAAGAAAAGAGAACAGTTGTGTTCATAAAATATGCAGTCCTGAAGAATTAAGTCCTGCTTATTTACTAAATACATATAACTTAGATAGAGATTATGTAAGATTGCCCAAAATCAAATGAATGGTTGTGAATGTTTTAATCCCTTCCAATGGTAACAATTGGTATTTGTCTTTTCTTCATCAGAGTCTCCCATTTGTGTTGTGGTGAAGCAAACTGACACTCTGGATATCTCTACATGCCACCAAACAGTACTTCTCAACAATGAGTTAGCTCAGTCCCACCCCTATGCTAACATGGCTTCTTTGCTTCTGATTTTGCAACCAGCACATGCATAAATCCATTTGTACAGCTCAGCTTCCGCTGTAGGGCTATATTGTTTCATCACAACACAAGCAGGAGGCACTTTGATCTGTTTAATATCTTAAACAATTCTAGGGAGTAGTCACGTTTAATGATTTAGAAGTAACATAAAGAATGGAGTATTTCAAGTTTTATGATATATTGCTGAATAGGATATATTGGCATTGGTGCATAATATACAGTCTGAAATAGAGTGAGACTTCCAGCATGTCATGAAATTGTGTAAAAATTATACTGCTATAAAAATGGAAAATAAAATTTAAGTGAAAACTAATATTCTCAAGTTCTGAACAAAGATTCTGACATTTTCTGAAACAACACTTTCCAAAATTTAAAAAAAAATGGGTCAAAATATTTCCATGTTAATTTCCTTCAATATGATGAATTAATTAGTTTGGTGTCAGGGGAAGAATTTCCAATCAACTCTACATAGAAGCTCCCTTTCCTTTATTCCCAGTGCCAGTCTCTTTGTCCAGCCATTCCCAGTATGAATTTGTCCTCCCCCCATTTCCCAAGCCTGGTTTCCCCACTCTTACTGGTTCACAGTCTCAGCTCCCCCTTTCCAGCATCCTTTCACAACCAAATGAATGTAATAATTTAAGGCTATTCATTTTGCTTATGATCTAAATATTCATCTAGGACAGTACTATCCACAAGAATCTTGGTGGGTTTCCCCCATGTTCATTTTTTCAGAAGCAATTTGGTAATCATGTGCAATTATCAACCACTATAAATGTTAGCAAGTAGAATTATCCTTCCAAGTAGTTCTCCTTGTCCGTAGAGCAAATTACAATTATTGTTTGAAGACATCTTCACAATTTTAACCTGTCATGCTAAATATCTTTATTTTGAAACTTATCTTGATAGCTAATTTTCTTTAGGATGTTACTGTTAATTGAGCAAAAAGACATCTTTAACATGGCTATCAAAAGATAATCACACCCTAGGGCATTTGAAGGCAAGAGGTGCAGCAAAGGATTTCTGTATCTCTAGAGACATGATTATTACATGAGAACCATACTGTTATGTTGTCCTTTTTACAAAGAAAAAAATGACATACCAAATTACTGAAAGATGGTGTGCACCTTTATGGCATCTCACTCATGCTTGTTATATTAAATCTTGTCATGTTGTATTCTGTTTTTCATCATGCTGCAGTTGCACAAGATGTATCTAATAACATGGTGCATTAGAGCACAACCTGGCAAATCCAGCATTTGTTGAAAAAAATGTTTGTTTATGGAAAGGCTTTCAAAACACTATATCTCTGTCTATTCTCAAAAACCTCTATGCTAGAGGACATCACTTATTTTGCAATCTGTACTGGGAAGTTTGATATTTCCTGGTTCCAGAATGGTTGTCTGCCATAGGCTTTAAATGCTATATACATTAATCAAAATTCTTGACAGCTTTTACAGGTGCTGAAATAGGCCATGTACAGCCATTGAGTTTCTCATGAGAGAGGCACTGCTCTCCTGGGAGTGTACAGATAGTCAAGATTTTGTTTTTTTTACCAGAGTAAAAATGGATGCTCCATGAGAAAAATACCCTGGGAACAACCAGATTTAAATCACTCCCAGGACAGTTTCTCCTGGAAGAACTGTCTGAACTTTTCCTCCTATGAGAAGCTCTGGCATAGTCCAATGGCATCCCAGGATGCTCTGCTCCCATTTCCCCCTCCTACCCTCACACACCCCAGGAGATAGATTCAAGCAAGTGACACACTATGTTTCAAGCTGAACAGGGAACAGAATACGCCATCTTCACAATCCCCACATTGTGCTGCAGGGTCAGCCAATCAGGTCTGCCATTTATCTCCAGGCAGACTAAGGAAGCCTGCAAAGCATATTGAAATGTGTATGCAAGGACTTCCTGACTGAGCAACATCAGCACTGCAAGTTTCAGGCATCTCTGGGTAAGTTTTCCTACCAAGAGACCAAACCAGGGAAAATCCTCCCAGATCATATCAACATGTGTACACAGCTGTAGTCATATGTTTACATTTAGACACCAAGTCTAGACATTTGAGGCATTCCGTCTCATGGTTCCTCTAATATCAGGATGATACCAGATAACCATGCTCCCAAAAGGGCATGTCTGATGCTCAACAACTAGCAACACATTGGCCACAAACAGAAGTGACGTTTTTTCATGCAATCTGGCCCCTGAAAGCACTCTACAGTCATGTCATAACACACATACACAGCTACAGAGCACTTTTAAAATGGCCTTTTAAAAAAGTAACCCTCATTAAGTCAGGTAATATATGAAGGCATTCTAAATTAGAGAATCTTAGGGTAGTCATACATGTGCTCTGGGAGTTGGGAGGAAGGGCACTGTAATTAAAGCAACTCTGAGAGCTGCTCTAAAGTGCACAGAGCATCACTCATATCACCATCTCTGTGCTGAAAAATGGTGGCAGGGGCACTTTAGCTAAAGCTCATTGAATGAGCTTTAGTTAGTGCTCCCATCACCATTTTTCAGTGTGGGGATGCTGATACACATGACACTGATGCACATGATGCAGTAATTACCATGCTCCAACAGACTTGATTAATTGAGTCTGCTCCAATGTGCTGTAATTACAGTGAATCTGGAGCAGCCTCACTGCATGTGCATAGGCACCCTTAGGGAATTGTATACAGTTCCTTACAAGAGTTATCTGTCATGCCCCAGGTCTACCACAGGGAGAAGGCAGAGAGTCTCCTCTCTGTGCAGCCAGGGAGACAAAGGGAGAGTGTAGCCATTAGAGTTGGGCATAGGGGAGGCGGGGCCTTGCCAGCACCTCCACCTCCACCTCCCAATGGCACTACTCAAGAGATCCCCCCCACGCCCCACCCATGGGCTGGCTGCTTATGTCTGCAGGTGGGTGGGGGAGCAAGCCTGAAGACACCAGTTGCCTAGCTGCCAGGCTTCAACAGAAGGTTACAGTTTGATCAATAACATCTGTAAACACTATAATCTCTATGTCCATGCTGGCACATTTTGCAGAATAAATGCATACACAGAGAACAATATTTAAAGCAGGACCTAGCATGATTTAGGTCAACAAATCAAACAAAATTCAGAAAACTTTTATAAGAATGTGTGAACAGGTTGAATATTATTAAGTATATATCTCCTATATTATATAGTGGCCAACTTTAGGCTGCTTGTTTTATTTCTTGACCATGCAAGAAAGAAGGAGATTGAAGAGGCCACTATTACTTCATTTACCTACAAATCTGCACAAGTTTCCACGGTGGAAGTAGAATAGAGGGACATCATAGAATGGAATCTCAGGTTGACACAAAGTGTGTTATTTCTGAATGATAATGCAGTGTTACTGTATTGTTTCTTATAGCTAAATATCAAATGGGGCCTGAAAGTGTTGTAACTCCAAAGGTTACTTGTTTGAGCTATTAAAATATTGTTTTAAATTTGTTTTTGTACTTTACTTTACTTGATTTCTAAAATGGATTGTCCAAAAATGGTGAAAATATATTTGATATACCCAGAAATTAAAGGCATATATCTAGAGACTGGAAAAAGAAGAAATGAAGATTTGCATGGTTCTGTAGTACTATATGCTCTCCCAACAGGAAAACTAAAGGAAAACAACGAGATTTTCTAGATTATCTGTGAATAAATAGATAGGAGAAGGGAACTTTGAATCTGATCCCTTACTTGTAGGCTGGAGTAGGTGCCTGGAAGTTAGCGGGGATGAAATGCATCCCAAAGAGAAGTAATTTAGGGTTCCCCCTTTTTCTCAGGTGGAAAGGAGAAGGGGAGGGTTTAATAATCTCTGAGCCTCAATTCTCAACAGAGCATTTTTTAATATGGTGATGTGACTACACTATTATTTCTTCTAAACCAAGTCCTAGGACAGGGGTTTTCAACCTTTGTTAATAAGTGTGCCCCCAGGCCAGACACGGGCTGGGGTGCAGTGGGGGGTCAAGGGATGGCACATGGCTAGATGTGGAGCAGTAGCAGCACAGGATGGTGGGTGGCCTGTGGGGCCAGCAGAGGAGCACCACTGCCCTCACCCCCCTTCATCCCCAGCCCTGATCCTGGCAGGCAGCAGCATATGGTGGGTGGCAGTGCTTCATCCCCGCCCACCCATGCGTACCCCCTAGGGCCTTCCCAAATACCAGGGAGATGACAACTGCTGCCCTAGGACATCTTTTTGTCTTAATAATTTAAAAGGCAGAATTACTTTTAAAAGTGAAAGAAAGTAGAAAGGGCCCAAACTTTATGTATAGCAATGGCATCAGATTTGGGGAGAAGAGGGCCATGGAGTAGCTACATAGAGCTAGCAGTCAGGGTGCACAGAAACTGACATCCTGCCTCTCATCTTGCATTATCAGACTACAGCAGCCGCAGCCAGTCCTAAAAATTCAAGATGTAACTAATTGTTGCTTTTTCTTTCTAACAGTTAGTTGCATTTTTTTTTCTTGTCTAGAAAGGCTAGGAATATTTTGAGACACTTAATTTCTGGTTTCCGTGGTAACCCTTGTGCAAGTATGTATGAGTTATAGGGGTCCTAAATGTAAAGTGGTCAGTAAAGGACCCATGAAAATAAAATGCAGTTGCAGTTTTGCTCCCTTCATAAATGTATGGCGAATGAAAAACTGTGACAAGAAAAAAAAGAACAAATAATTTTCTAGATGTAAGAGAAACGTGTGCAGACTCAAGAGGCATGAATTATTCCTCTTGAACAAAATAGGCTTAGCAGATGTTAGTGCACAAAAGCCATGTAAACATTTGGGGGGCTTAATAAGGGATAGCCTAGATATAGAACCTAGGCATCTCTTGCACTGCAAACCACTGCAACCTAATATTTGCACAGAATTCACAGGTAACAAGCTTTTACTAGTCACACTGCTCTGTTCTGTTTATTCCTGTGACAATTTTTTTCATGCAATGCACTGGTCAACAGAAATACAAGACATTCCTTGGGAAAAATGTTCTCATTCTTTCTAATTATTGCTTATCATAGTTGTATTATTTTTAATATACTACTTCTGGAATAACCATTTCTTTCCCAGAAGCAAAATTCTGAAGCTGCCAATCATCCATCTCATGATGTTAGGAAATAAAACCTCAAGAACATTTTTTCAAATGGAAGTATTGAAATACAGAAAGCCATTCTTTGGGAAATGTGCATATAAGTTGCATCTTAATATGATCAGTTGATTCCCAGGATTTTACAAAAGACTTGGATATAGAAGTGACATTTGGATCTCTGGCAGGGACCAGCAGTGTTAATAGATGTGATATTCTCAGCTTCAGAGGAAATATTATGAAGAATATGCTACTCTTCAGCACCTTTTAGTTTGATTAATTACCATTCTGCCCTATTACTGAGCGGTTTTTCAACCCAGGGCACATCTGAGTGATAAAATTTAGAAGGGGGAAAACAGCCCACTCTAGAGATTCAGTGAGTTAGTCAGAGAACTAACTGTATTTGAAAGTGTATGCTTATAATACTAGGAAGGCTGTTACATGATTTGCCGCATTTTTTCACCTGTTAACTGTTGCAGCATTTATTTGTGCCTTCAGTATTGTTGAATATGCTTCATACTGGCACTGTTGATTTCAGTAGAATGTCAATAAGTACAACAGCACAGAAATGTGAGTGCAGTGCTGGTCAGCACAACCGTGGAACATGTTATACAGGTTCGTTAATCACGTGTTATAATGAAGTAGCTAACTTTGGGTTTTTGTTTTTCAAATAGGCACCATTCCTCAAATTCTTAAATTATAGAATTGAAGTACACAGATCCTAAACTGAAATATGCACCACTCCTAAAGAACAGGGCTGTGCTAAATGTAATATAAAAATACAACTTGCTAGTCTGATATTAGCTCTGGATTGATTGCTGTGCACAACACTGACATGAATATAAAGACTCCCTAAGGTTAAATTGGGCTCCTGCATTGAAATTCTAATTAGAAATATGAGTGCCCCAACTCTGTGAAAGTGCATGTGTGTTTAATTATTCTCCCTTTTCACCTTATCTCTTCCATTATTCCATATCCTTTTCCTTCTTCCTTGCTTGCTGTTTTCAAGCAACCCATGCTCCTCACTTAATCTAAGTGTAGGGCCTTTCTTTAAGTTGGCATTAATTGACAAGCAATGTTTAATTATTATTTTTCATCTTTGAAGAGAACCAATATTAACTCACCATGGGCCCTGAGACAGCATCTCACCCCCTTGATTCTTGTGGCACAGCTCTGCCATCTTCTGATATTTCTCTCCTGTTGTCAGTTAGATAGGCATTTTCCTTGCTCTAATCCCAGTGGTATTCTTTTCTATACATTTTCTGTAGGAATTTCCTATCATTTGAATTACACACTCAACATTTTCAGCAGCTGATGAAGTGATTGAGTCAGTACCTGAGAGATTTATTTAAAGTACCTAGGACTGGTGGATGTTTTCTCACATTAAATGTCACTTTCAAAGCCTTGATTTTCCCAACTAGGAGTGTAATGTACCAACTGCATGAAGCCATTCTAATTAGCAGAATGGTACATCATTACTGTCTGTTTATAAAGAGTAAATTCGTTTGTTCAGTTTCTTAAAGCAACACAGTGCTGTCTTTCTGGGGGGAAAAAAAGTCACTTGATTGACTATAAAAGAGTTAATCCTGACAAACTGTTATAAGTGGGAGGATAATTTAGAGTTCATATGTACATTTAATTTTCTGGAACATCATACACTTTAAGAACTGTTTAAATGTTTACTTTTTTCCTAGCTGACCCCAAATCTTTAGGTTCAGTTGGAACCAGGACACTCTTGACTGTTAGTTGTGAAATTCTCAGGCAGGAAAAATTAAACTGTTCTCCAGTGTGGGGACTGTTATATCAGTGAAGACCATGAATGCGGCCAACAGCAATCGCAGACCACCCGCAAACAGTGCCAGCAGTGTCAGTGGAGAAGGAAGGGGTGGCGAGCCGCTACCACCCACCAGCAGTGTCGCCAGGGCCTCTCCACAGGGGGTGCACCACCACACTCGGGGGTGCACGTGCACCTGCATGACCCCCTACATATCACCAGTGGTGAAGACTTCAAGGTACCGCAGTCTGAATCATAGGCTTTTTCTTCACTTTTGTGGGTTCTTTTAGATCAACTGTAAGTTGGGGCTCATCTTAAATGAAACATAGGCAAGGCCAGGCACTTTTCTCTGTATCTGTTTTTTGTCAGTCCCAACAGAAGCAAAGAAGAAACTGCTTCCTGTAATCCTAGCCTGTCTACTGCCAAAAGGTTCTTCACTGCCTGTTCTCTTCCAGTACCTGAGCTTTTTTGATCTGGGAAATGCTGGGAAAGGTAAACAGGAGTCTGAAATCTTGCTATTAGCCTGTTTAAGACTATAAAGAGACACATCCAGTCTTCTACTTCAGAAAATAAAGAGGTAACATGCACAATGTCCTTAAACTTCATTAAAGAGAGAGACTTAAAACACTCCCTATAAACTTTCAAATCCCAAATAAAATATTCAGATTCAGGAAGCACATGTTAAGCATAAGCTCCCAACTCACACAGCCCTTGTGAAGTCTATGTATTTCCAAAGCTGCAGATGACACAAGGAGCCCAGAAGGAGCCTTTACCACATACCTAATCTTAATAAGATTGAGACCCACTTTCATAATTTATTCAATGACTGAGAAATATAAGCAAGCAACAAAAGATGTAAAATCTAAGTATCATATTTGTTCTATTTCTATGGAAAATAGTTTTGAATGAAATAGACCTTTTACCTATTCCCTTGTTTTTTTAAATCTGAGCCTGAAGAAACACTCTCAGAAATGGACAAAAATCACTCTATACAAAATTTTCAAGCATTTTAACTCCCAATTTAACTACAACTCCTGATGGGGAATCCTGCAGTATTAAAGTTCCAGCATGCTTGCTTTGGATGAACTGCATTATCATGTTGAAGTTAGTAGTCTGGGTATTGCCTCAGTAGTCTTTATTCCAATTAATGTTTTGAACCAAGTAAACTGTTTACTTGGAAATAAGAGAAATTCTTGTACTTGTCTTGAGAAATCTAGTAATATTGCACTCTGACCCTTAGCAGTATGTATTCACATCCCAATACTTGTATACCTTGGTAACTTAAGAATCAGGAAGGCAAGTCTAGGAATCTTCAAATGGTTCTAACTACAGTTCAGATGGAAGGATGGATTGTACTTCAATGGTTAGACATTGAATAGAAGACAGAAGATTGATGTATTCCCATCTTAGTCATGAACACACTCCACGACCATGACACTGTTGGCTTTCACTTCTGCTTTTGATGTCTTCTCTTTAGACCATAAGCTCCTCCAGGCAAGAACTGTATTGTATGGCACCTACTACAGCTGAGAATCTGATCTTGGCTGGGTGCTCTAGGAATGCTGACTACAAATAAAAAATATTTGATCGCTGGTTAAAGCATCTCTGTGATGTCCTGTTGTTACTCAGACTGGTTCTCAGCAATATCTATAGTGTAAGTGACACTGAAATTAAAGGAGCTGTGGCTAAAAATAGATGTCACAAAATGAAGCAGACCATCTATGCTGAGATGTCCCAGCATAGCTGGTCCACATCATTGAATGAAACACAAGATACCCATTGTCCTGATCATTGATCTCGTGAGATGGACAACTTGCTCTCCCAGGGCTTGAGGGGCCTGATCCTGTGTGCCCCAGGAGGGCCTACTTTCCTCTCTTACAGAGATAAGTCCACAGAGGTCCCACAGACATGCATCTACAAGTGGCAATCCCCAGCTTTCCCCACCTACAGAGATGTGCCTTAAAATTCCCTGGGGCATGTTTCTAAGAGGGGGAAGCCAGGGAGCTGCTCTTGGGGTCTGAAGAGCCTGATCCTGCAGGGCAATTCCCAGGGTGCACAGCATCAGGTCCCCTTAAGCCCATGAAGCACCTATGCAGGGCAGCTAGAAAGCATGGTCAGTTGTGGGCTCCCCAAGTGCTCTAGCCACAAATCAAATGTCTGTAACTAAATGGTGGCACAAATTAATACTACCTTCATTGCAGCCATACATTTTGGGAGTTTGTTGTGCAACAAGAAGCATGGATGTCTTTATGATGGCATAAAAATTTTTATGATGACACAAAGGTGACATTCATTTCCACCCTATGTCAGCTCAGGGTCTGGCCATCTAAATGGACATTTTCAGTAATATATACTTAATTATTTTTAAAAAACCAGCGAAATAGTGATATGCTCAGTTTTTAAGATCTCTAAGGCATAAGGCAATGAAAATCTCTTCTTGAAACTTATGACACTGACAATTTAGCTAATTATTTTTAGAAACTGACCTTTTGAAATAATATTTTTATAACTACAATAAGACCTTCTTGTGTGAGAATTAATGTTGTACTGATGGTTAGCTGTGTTGATTGCACTCAGCCTTTAGCCTCATTCCCAGCAACACATTAGGTGTGAATTAATGTGCAATAATTCATACCCTGTTGTGCCTTAGTACTAAATATAACATTGATTCAGTTTTAGAAATACAACATAATGGCACTAATATTTTCAAAATGATAAGTCCTCCTTGCTAGTTTCATTTCAGACCCTTTATTGCATTTGCTTCTCTACCTTACAATAATACTATCACTATTCAGCTCTGACCATATACCTTAACCTGAGTATTTGGATGAATAAAAAGGGTCAGTTCCCCTGTAGGAACTCTGGGAAATACTCCCTATAGACTCTACTGCTTTGCCATGCTTAGAAGATGTAGCACACATTTTGATCCACAGCTGGTCAGCCCTAATTATCATGTATTGTTGCTTTGGAAATTAAAGGTGAAATACTTTTAGTGAAGTCAGTGGCAATATTTCAAGGAAGATGTATCGGAGTTAGGATTTCACAATCCAGTTTTAGTTTACAATACTCTTCAAAACAGACTGGTTTTTGTGACATGCATACAGTACCTACCACAATGAACCCAATTCTCTGATGCGGCGTCTAGGTGTTACCATGATATAAATAGCAAATTATCCTGAATTCTTTATAAACATAAAAATTATGTGTAAATTGATTCCTGCTTCATTGCTGTTGGAACCAACCTGCAGACATGTTTTGCTTTCCATAGAGATTAAGAGCAAAATATAGGTGTTTTACTTATGTATAGAAAGAAGACATCCACAATATTAATTGGTGGATTGATTTATCAGGGAAACGAATCATAGTTAGCATATTCTTTCTTAATCTTTCATGGTAACAACTATTCTGTCTTATTGTGTTTTCCTCGCACTGTCCCTTTGAGGCCAAAGCCCTTCTGTTCAGCACTTCAGGTTCAGTTTGCTTTGCAGCAGTTTCCCAGCACTGGTGGCTCCTTGCTCGCTGACAGGAGGAGCCAGGGGCATTTTGTTGGATCCTCTCACATGCCAGGACTGGACTAGGCCAAGGTCAGAGACAGAGCAAGGGTAAGTTTTGCATGTATATACAGAGGGCAATTGTTGAGGATCCATCCTGGGTATGATTCCAGAGTTATGATAATAAATACCTGTTAGTTCATCCCAGATGAACAGGTATTAGCTGGTTCAGTAAAAGATATTACCGAATTAATCCTCCTTCTTTATCCCAAGTCAGATTTGGCTATGACACAAAGAATTTCTGGGCTGACTCAAGCATGCTGAAAGGTAAATCATGCACCAGAACTACTGTGCCAAAATGGCTGAAGGAAAGACAAGTCACCCATTGAAAAACCCAGGGGTTTTTACTAATTAAGTTGTGCTTCTGAATACTGAACTGTTTGATTTTGGAGATAGAAAAGAAACTTATGTAATAGCTAACTGAGAATTTAATTTTGTCAATGCTGAGAGGTGTATTTAGTGCAGCTATGTCACTAGATATGCATATGTTTACATGGGGAATCACTAGGCTATGTATAGCTTCTACAGATTGGGGTGTTGCAAGTGAGCTTAATGTTACAAAGGTTTAGTGTTGACTTTTGGGAGTGTCCCATGTGGAAAACACAAAAGGTAAGAGATGCTTGGTGATTATCTTTTATTGAACCAGCTGTATAACTGGGAGGGATGTTATACAGGTTGCTGGCATAAAGAGGTTTGCTTATCTCTTCCAACTGTACAACTGGTCCAATAGAAAATTTAACTAAAAAAAAACCCCTTGCCTCTCATACATTTCCAGGACCAACGCTCCAATCCTAATACCACTTTTTGTAACCAGAAATTCCCATCAGGAACACAATTGCTTCCTGTGTGGAAGCAGACAAACAAAAAAGATAAAAAAACCCAGGTAAATACATAAGAAAAATAAACAGCTTCCTTATCAAAATCCTATCTTTTCTTTCTTTCTTTCTTTCTTCCTTCCCTTACTGCTGCTCCACCTCTTGGTTTTATCAGCTTCCAAGTGAGTAATCCCTCTTTTATATGGGAATAGGCTGAATACTGTTAGAAATATATGATGCTATATTTATTGCTTGTGTCACTGGGGACAAAGCATGCATGATGATAAAGCTGATTTCAACTAATGCAATACACTTCAAGATAATCTATGTACTTAATGGATGTATTCAGTGGGCTATCAGTAGTCTGTGGGAGATGTGGATGATGACAGCATGGAACAGAATGGGTAGTTAATACCCAAAAAGACAAAATAAGGCCACAGACAAAACTGAAATCTTCCATGGTGTTCTGATATATCCTCTGTTTATCATCATACCCTGAAACCATGAGGTAGGGAGGGGCAGGGAAGTGCTGCTGAGTGCTGGGTGGGTGGGGATTCAAAGAAGGGAGGTTCAAGAGTCTTACCTATGCTAGGGACTCAAAAAAAGTCCCCAGCTACTGCAGCTGCAACATGATCTGTCCACCTCAACTGTTGCTCCTACAGCAAGACTGATATCATGTGATTGATTTTGCTGACAGGGCACAGATTCTCCAGGGGGATGATTCTGGTACCCAGAGATGCTGCCCCACCTGCACACCCCTAACTACACTACTGATTACACAGAGAAGACACTGTAGCTTAGATTGAATTATTATTTATCCAAGTGTGACCCGAGTACACCCAAGGGTTTGCCCTGTCTGCAAGAGGAAGGGATGGGGTGGTCGGGCAAGAGTGTTGTGAGAGGGGCCTGCCATCTGGGACCTGTTCCCTCTCTTGTCTATAGATCCAGGCCAAGACAAAGTGCTTAATTATACACAAAAATAAATATGAATAAGAGACATTAAACATTTACAATAGAATTACTATGGGACACCATATACAATAACCTGCAATCAACACATTGCACCACCTTGAGGGACTACAAAACATAAACCGGGTGATTCACAGTGTAGTCAATAATTAATCCACCCACACAGAATGATCATTAACATTCTGGAACTGGTAAGTCTAGGCATCAGCACAATAAATACATATAAGCATCAACTTAGATAAACCCAGGTAAGTTGAGATAGCAATGCATTAAACATACACAGGCAACAATACAGGTAAGTTTCAATAATAGGCAGTAAACACATATAGGTAATGAACACAGATAAACCCATATAAACCCTCTTAAGGAGTACCCATAACTATATTAACCTCTATAGTTGAAGCAACACCAATCACAGAACATGGGGGTGCATACAGCACCCCACGGGGTGTTCCCTGGAGCTCCTCCCCTTTAGGGCCCTGGGATTTAGACATGCCCCCTCCCACAATGGAGGAGGGTGGAGGCTGCAGATCCTCCTCTCCCAAGCTCACCTCCCCTGTGGGACCCACTTCCCCAGCAACTTGTACTCCCTCTCTGAAGCAGCCAAGGCTCGTCCTCTGGTGGCCAGTCCCACAAGGGTCTCTCTGGCAGTGCCTCCAGCTCCTCTTGATGGCCTGGTGCCCCACACAGGCACCCAGGGTGCTCCTATGGAAGCCAAACCCTCACTGGCTCAAGTTCCCTGGCCTGATACTGGGGGTCTTTCTCCTTCCCAGGCCCTGCTCTGGGCACCGGTGCTCTTTTAGTTTAATGCAGAGCCAGACTGCGGGGCTCCAGTTACTCAGCCTAGAGCCAGAGCTAACTTGAACAGTCTCAGGCTGCTCATGAGGTCAGCTCTGTGTGCCAACCTGCACACTGTGTGGGGCCCGAGCAACCTCAAGCTGCTCCCAGGGCCAGCTCTCCGTGCACCAATCCACACATCACTTACTCAGCCACTTGCCATGTTCACGAGCTCAAGATGCCTTGAGCAGCTCCTAGAGCCTAAGCACTGTACGCCAATCCATGCACCATCAAGGCTCAGGTGGGGTCCCGAGGACAGTCTTCTCCACAGCTCCTCTCTCCTCACCGTCCCTTGCCACATCTCTCCTGAGCTAGCTGTGCGTGCTCTCCTTTTATACACTCCGGGTGTTCTGTCCCAAAGTCCGGCGGACCTACAGTCCACAGTCTGGTCAGGGAGCATCAATCCACCTCCCTTCAGGCAAGGGCAGTGCCCACTTTCCCACAGCTTGTTTCTGATTGATGGATTTGCTCCACCAATCAGAAGTGAGGATTCTTGAGCCCCTGGACACATTGGCGCTCAGCTGGGCAAGTCTGTCACACAAGGTTTCAAAATCATGCGTTTAAAAGCGGGCTATGTCCATTATACTCAAATAAATGGCTCAGTTTTCTGAAGTGCTGAGTACATAGCTGCTCCCAACTGACCATTAGTCATGTACTTTTCAAAACCAGGCCACTGCTCTAGGAACCTAACTTGAGGCAGCCCATTTTGAACATACAGAGCAGCAAAGTTAGAATCTCCCCTACTGCCCCCTCCCCACCAGACTAAAACTTGGTGATTAAAACACCATCTGCTTTTATACTTTTAAACACATAAGATGCTGAAAAAGCTCTGTTCTTTTTGCATTTATTTCTTATGAATTCTGGCAACACTTAATTTCCCCTCAAAAAACAGTTGAACATTATTTTTTCTTTCTTTCCAATACAAAGTTTGACTAGCTTTAGACCTTTTATTTTTAATTGAATCATCATGTAAGGGATGATTATACATACAGAATCCAATACCTCAGATTTCAGTTATTCAGAACCTCCAAATGACCTCATTCAGATATCAGTGCAGGTTTGCAACGTATTGGGCACATCTACAGGAGATGCTATGTTGCTGTAGTGACGAGCTACAGCAATGTAGCTCGTCACTACAGCAACGTAGCGCTGGTGGGAACGAACCATGATGCTGACACAACATTGCTGTAGCATCTAAAAACAGCCATGAGCCACTGGGACAGTGCAGTAATGGTGGGTGCTGTGCAGTTATTTAGTAAGGTAAGTACTAAGTGACTATGTAGTACCAAATGCACAGTCAGGGACACATGTAGACATTCCAACTGTTTCCGTATGTTCCTTATCTATAGCCTCTGGTTATTTTTAAATTAAATATACATAATGCTGCTGTACAGTGTCCTGCTTCATATGTTTTAGAGAGTTCAGAATGTCCTAAACTTTTCTTTTTTGGTTTCTGTGCTCTCCAGATGATCACAGGTGTAACAAGAAGCTTGATACTCAGGTGAGATGCACAGTACAGGAGATGCAACACATTAGATGCTGCCTGTCATTGTTGCTGCTTCCTTCTCATGGTTGTATGCTTCAGATTATCAACAGAATAGCACTTATACTGTATAGACTGGTTTTGTTCCCAATAGGGTTACTACCACTTGCTCTGGATTGTCCAGAAAGCTTTGCAAATACACAAGAAAATGCAGCTGTGTGGGGCTGCTTGCTGAAACCCCTAAATACTATTGCTATCAAATTGTAAAAATCCACTGTACCTGTTGTTTGCAGTAGTTGGATAGGAAGGCAATAAAAATCTGATAATGCTTACAGGAGCTCCAAAGTCATTTCCTCACAGCTTGTTAAGCAGGCTTTCAACAACTTAAAGGGGAATCAAGCTGAAAGTAACAACACAAAGTTACATGTTTCCAATTTGATTAGGTGGAGCCGAATTACTTCACAGTAAAACAATAATAAGTAGGGATGGATATAAGCCACAAATGTAAAATGTTGAATTTCATTTTTGGTTCTCTATACAGTATTTTAGCTATATATAGTGTTCTCGACTTTAAAAAGAAAAAAGAAAGAAAAAAATGGGCAAAATCCTCACTACATAAAAACTAATGCCAAACCTACCACAGGGGCAGAATTTCAGCCAATGAACCTCTGCAAAACAGCTTGCAATATAATGAAGGCAAGAATGAATAAGATATGGTGACAAATGCTGTTGGGGAATTAGTAGGAAGGAAAAAAAGGAAGATTGCAGTAAGAAGATGGCTGCACAAAGCTAAATGGGGAGCAGGAACATGAGTTTCCCTGGGGACACCTGTGCCACATGCACTCTCGCATACAACAGGTTACCCCAGGTAGAGTAGGGGAGGCTGGAGCCAGCAACTGTGTTGATCCCAGCAACCTTACCTTGGATCCTGGGGCCCTACAGTCTCGGTGCTCATTGGCCAGTTGCCCAATTTTGGGTGGCATTCACTGCCACCATATGTGCCGCCTCACTTGTTTTTTGTGGGGGTTTTATTTGATCCCAGGAGATCCCCAGCCTCCCCTACACAACCTGGGGTAATCTGAGTGATCTCCCATGGTCAAAAAAAACACCTGCAGGTTCCAGTTTTCAGTGGCGCATGCTGCACCCATGTAAGCCACCCAGTTTTGGGGGGTTTTGTGCAGTTTTTTTTATCTCTGGATCCCGTTGCAGCATGGAAAACAGCTGAATGTGTGGTATGTGGTGCCACAGTCATGAAGTGCGCATGGAGCATGCTGCAGCCAGAGATATAGCATTGCCAAAGAGAAGAACGAAAAATGAAAGGTGAAACTGTGTAAGTTATTTACAAAACAACATGAAAACAGAGAAAATTGTACTGTATTTCCTTAAGTAAGGATAAGAATGCTAAAGGATAGCAAAATATGTTCCCTTACTTCGTAAGCAAACATTAAATAGGCTATTTTATCTTGGTTATATTAAGAGGCTACTTAGAAAGCTTCTCTCTTCTCACACATCAGTTTATCACTTAAAATTAATGCATAGGAAACAAGGATACTATGGCATATGCTATAGACAATTCAAATTAAAAAACTAAAAAATCACAGCAGTGCATATTTCATGCTTCTTATCTTTTAGGAAATTTTTAGAAATATGGGTTGTTTTTTTTCCTGTCTGACTTAGTTTCTCCCTTATCTCTCTATTTGCAGTACCTTTATAGTACAGCCATATTACTGCTGTTTGACCCTCACCTTGTGAATTATGCCGATAATAACTTAAGCAAAATAACTGGAGTTAAAAGGATTGTAAGACTTGCAGAAACTCTAAGATTTGAAATAAATCAAATGAAACAAAAAAGAATTTTAAAAAAAACCCCATGTGGTAGGCAGCTGCCACAAACCACAAGTGAAAGAACAAAAAAGTTACAGATCAACTGTTGAGCAGTTCAAAACCACAAGTTACTTTGCTCTGGGGGATTTCAACTGTGTAGGCATCTGTTCAGTGAAAAATGTAGCTAAATGTGGCTCGTGAACAGGATTCCTAAGTTAAGAACATCATGAATAAGGGAGTAAAGAACCAAATGAAAAGTACTCTCAAGTTTACTCCTTAGTCCAGATAGGAGAGTTGTTTTAGAATATAAAAGTTAGGATGTCCATTGCTAATGACCATGCCTGCTCAAAATCACCATAGTAAGGAATAGATTTGCACAACTTGGCAGTACAAAGCTTCAAGAAAATAAATTTAACAGCATTTAAAATGGAGAATAGTATTTGAATGGAAGTAGAGATTAGCTGGAAAACTGCAGGATCCTTATCCAACTATATTAGATACTAACATGATTCTTGTTACCATAGTGTATAAATGCCTTCATTGTAGATATCCTCATAACACCACTGACAGAGGAGTACTTCTGGAAAGGAATTTGGGTACAGAGAAACTGTTAACTTTAGTAGCATATAGGCTCTCTGCCCTTCAATGCAAATGTGACAGGTGCACGGGACTTCCGGTCCCACCCCCTTTGCACTGCCCCCTTTCCCCTTGTATGGTGTGTGACGTCACCAACTCCACCCCCTGACCCCAGTCACGTGGTGCATGACATCAGCAACTCCGCCCCTGACCCTAGTCATGTGGTGTGTGACACCAACACCACATGGTTCATGACATCAGAAGGACAACCCAGGCAGACCCTCAAAGTCCAACCCCCTCATGCTGCAAGATCCACCCTAGATCACATGATGTTGTTATGGCCTATCAGGTCCCTGACCACTAAACAGAAGTTGAGAATTTGGAAGATGGTGT
>JAGPOW010000304.1:49289629-49320618 GCA_030014935.1 Caiman crocodilus | reverse complement strand
GAAAGAAGGGCTGTCTTAACATGCAACCCAAATTTTCCCTAATGCAATTTCAGGCTATTTATCCTAGTCCTGGCCCCATCCTCTTGATAACCACTGTTCAGGCTTTTGAAGGCTGCTATTAAATCCTACCCCCACTACCATTCCCAGTTTTCTATTCACCAGACTTAAACAATCCTAGCTCTTTCAGCCTTTCCTCATAAATCATGTGTCCCAAGCCTTTAATCATTTTTGCTGCTTTCCACTAAACTCTTTTAATCTATCCACATATTTTGGAAGTATGGTTCAGTACTCCAAATGAGGCCTCCCAGAGCCTAACAGAACCAAATAATCAGTTCTTTTGATTCATAAGTGATGGTCCTTTTATTATGAACCAGACTATCTTACCATTTTTCTCTTTTTTTGGAACAAATGAACACTCTTGGCTCTGTTCTGTTTATGGTTCACTCTAATCCCCAGATTCCTTTCTGCAGTAATTGTGCCCTAAGCTATATTTCTATAAGATTAGTGCACATACTTTTTCCATCCAAAGTGCAGGGTTTTGAATTTTCCCTTATTGAATTTCACTTGACTGTGGTTTGTTTTCTGTTTGTTTGTTTGTAACATTTATCCAGTTTGTCCAAATCATTCTGAATCCTACCCCTAGCCTCAACCTAATTTGGTATTATTTGCAAATTTATTAAGTGTTCTTTCAATTCTGTCCTCCAAATCATTTAATGAAGAAGTTAAACAACACTGAAGCATGGAGAACCTCATCTGCTGCCTCCTCCCAAGTAGGGATTGAACTACTGATGACTACTTGTTGAAGATAATGACCCAACCAGTTAGGTATCCACCTTGCAATACTTTCATCTAAACTGTATTTCCTTAATTAAATAGAGAGAATGTTGTGGTAGACAGCTGCTAAAACCAAGGTATATCACAATCACTGCTTTCTACCCTAGTTTTAAAATAATGGAACAAAAGTTAAGAAAAATTATTAAATCTCTAGAAGCTATTAAAAATGAATTATTTTTAAAATGTGAATTGATTATTTTTAGATTAGATTAAAAGGTTAATGAAAAAATAATATGTTTAGACTTAAGTAAAGCAGTCTTGCTTGGAGGAAAAGTAGTATTCAGTTGGTTAGACTGTGAGCACTGCTATACAAAATAAAAACTAGTTGAATAACTGCAAACAAAAGGAAATGTTAAGGGCAATGTAATCAAGCCTGGCAGATGAATCTATTAGCTTACTTCAGGAATTGGCTTGTCTTCTCTTATTGCTTCAAAATCATTAAATAATTTGCAGTATGTTATTAAAATGTGTAGGTAATACTGAACACAAGAGCAGGAAATAAATATAAATTAGTTTAGTTTAAGTCAGTGAGAGCCAATTTTTTAGCAGATATGCCAAAAATTGATCCCCCTTGCCCTCCACGCTGATTTTCCTTCTTCTGCCCTATGTGCTGCTCTGTTTTCTGCTCCCTGTGTATCTACTGCTATACTGCCTGTCCCTTCCCTTGATCTGCAATATGCCATGCACAGAAGCTGCCTGTGCCACTTGTGACACGTCTGCAGGTTGGCCACCCCTGGTTTATGGTAGTTTTATTCTGGGGAAAATAATCCACACTAAAACTATACAGCCAGGAAATACTTGGAGTACTAAGTGGCTTGAACAATTCAGATTCTAATTTTCATTTAATACCTTTTCAACCTAGTACCTTGAATAAAACAGCCCCAATTAAGCAGCTAAATTTGGCAATAATGCTGTAAAGGTATTAATGCTGTATTTGGAGTATGAGACAGACATGTTCTCAATGAAGAAAAGTGAGAAATTGGATAAGAAGAATTGACTTCTTAAAATGGGTTTCACTGGATAACTCAGATATATTTACCTCCATGAAACTTCCCACCCAAATTCCAGTTCTATTCCTATTTTATTGCACAATAAAAAAATACCATCATTTTCAGTAGGCAATTACTGTAAGTTTTCTATTAGGCCTGCATTTGGAGAATTTCTTGTGTCACAAATTTCTCTAGGCTGTATTGTAATTTTGGATAAAGGTCCAATTCATTACCAACATAGAAACAACATAGAAAAATTGTAATTGTAAGAAAACATTTCTAATCAATATTTAAAAGCAGACAAAATGGAAAAAAGAATTTCAGTTATTGGCTTTGTCCTTCTCTGCATTTATTCCATTATAACCCTTGTAAGGTAGATAGGCCTGTTTCTGGTAACAATCCCATACTTCCCTGTGTCTGTCTGTCCATCTATCTTGAAACAAACTCCAACATTGGAGTCATACACAGGAATGGCATACGGTTGTAGTTATTACATATTTATGAATGAAATAATATACAGCGATTCTGTAGGTTATCATTTGTACTATCAACATAATGATTATACATGCTAATATTCAAAGTCTGACTAGAGACTGTCTTACTGGCTACTGGCTGGTGAAAATATATTACTCAAATTCTCAATGATATATTACTCAAATTTATAAATATATATATATTTGAGAATTTAAGTAATCTATATTTGAGAATATATTTGAGAATTTGAGAATATATACACACACACACACACACACACACACACTCAAATTCTCTTGAATACCCCTCCTTTTGTGACTTCTCCCCATCTCCTTGTCCTTTGCCATTCAGTATTGGTGTGCTTCTCACTATCTGTATCAGTCTCAGGTTAAGATTCCAAGATGCTTTCCATTAAAATTAGTTTCTCCGGGATTTTAAGACCTCCTTTTTTCTCCTTTCTAATGTACTGTTGTTCTCAATCTGCAGAGATGCATTTTAAAAGGAAAACTCCATCTGTATTTACTTCTCTGAAAGGTTTCTGTGACAAGTCTTGAAACACTTGCTTCTTACATCTTCCCAGGGTAGGACTAGAAAGACCTCTCTACCCTTCTTCAGAAATTGCTTTTTTTGTTCAAAATGGAGGAGTTCAGAGAGCTCACCGTGCACTGTCTACAAGGACTGCTGCCATTGTTTTCATCGATAGGAAGATGTGGAATACCTGCTCTAAGTATTCTGCTGGAGCTCTGTTCTCCACCCCTTTTAGAAGTCGTCTTATTCTCATGTTACTTGTTCTCTCATGACTTTCTATAATCTCATGGCTTTCTATAATCTCAATTTTCTCTGCAAGCTCCTTTTCTTTTCAATCATTTTAATTTTGTTTTCAAGATTTACTGCTGATTGCACATTTCCAGGTCTGTAACCATGCCCTCATTTCTTTGATAGCTTCTTTGAATGTTATCTGATTTTTGAGATTAATTCACCAAAGTCTTCTCTAGTCAAAGGAGATATTTGGTCTTTCTCCTCTGCTCTTCTTGTTCTGCTTTTTCCTGCAACAGACATCTTTGATGCTGCAGATCCTGTGAGCTCTTCTGAATGAGGACCATGCAGTAAATTTCTTCTTGGAATGTAATTGTTCAAACTGATCCCCTTAGATGGGGCATGCATTTTACAAACAGGGGAGTTCAGTGGGTCAGGGATCAGCAATGTTTGTGGATTGTGCTGTCTCATCCTCGGGTTAGGGACAGACATTCAAAAAGCCCAAGACTAATTTGATTCAGTCTTTGCCTGTTACTCTAACCTGCAGAGAGTGAACCAGTTTGCAAGTGGATAGACATTTGGCACATGCCTGCCATGGCTCAAGCCAGAAGCCCAGGGGTGCTAGAATAGACCTTCACTTATACAGGGAAGGTAAGCTGGATGGTGTGCCCAGGCCTCCGCGGGCCCACCCCAGTGGCTCCCTGTGTGGCTGCCTGGCCCCAGAGGAGGACTCTTGCACCTGTTTCTCCCCCATTACTGCGGGATGGGGAGGTGGGGCTCTATGGTATCTGCCCAGCCCCAGAGGGGGACTCTTCCCAACCACTCCTTGCCCCCCAGAGCAGGGGAAGACTCTGCTCCATATTGGGGGAAACTCTTCCCTCTCCTCCCCCAAAAGGGCAGCATGAGCACAGAGCTCAACTGGGCAGAGTGTGGGTGTGTGAGTTATGAGGGAGGGTAGGGGTTGTAGGGACCCCCACGCAACCCTCCTACAGTGTGCTGCTTGGCAGCAGCTGGTGGTGGTGAGGTCAGGGCACTCATGCGCAGCAGAAGCACAGATCTGGCCAGTGCTCCATGGGGGGAGGGAGTAGAGCTCTGCTCCCTGAGCCTACAGCTCCAGCACTCACAGTTAGGAAAGCCCCACAATGGAGCCAGCTGTGTCCCCTGCTCTCTCCTGTGCAGTTCCTGCACTCTGCCAGAAATGGAGGGATCCCTGCCCCCTGCTTCCCCACAGAGTCCAGTGAGCAGTTTTCCCTCTGCGAGTGTGGGGCTGCAGGCACACAGCACAGAGCCCTGGGGATAGAAGTGGCTGGAGAGGCTGTGTGAGACTGCACTCCTCACCCCCAACACAGCGTTGACTATCGCAGCATGGAACAGAGCCCCACTCCCCATCCTGCAGAACAACCAACCCAGTGTGGCCCCATTAAGGTGAAGGGAGCAGGAAGAAAAGTTAATTCCTTCCTCCACCTCTTCCCTGCAGCTGGGGTCTGCCAGCTCCAGGGGACACTGCTGAAGCCCCCTCTCCTCTGTTCCCTGGTGGATAGGCTGACCCCATCTGTGGTGGGGGAAGAGAGGAAAGAGGGAAGAATTAAACCCCTCCCTGCCTACTTTGCCTTATTGGGGCCATGGCAGCTGGTGTCTCAACTAGGGCTGATCATTGTTCTGGCTAGAGGGCAGGATCAGCCCTGCAGCTGGAGCAGAGAGCTCCGTCCAACCAAGAGAGCATACTGGGATGCTGGGGGAGTCTGATTTATCTTAAACCAGCAAAAGGTCTGGGAAACACATTGCATAAACTGGTTTGAGCAAAAATTGGCCCCTGCTCCAGCCTTGCCAATGTCCCTTACTCCTGATCTGCAGCCCCCTGCTCTGCCCCCCAGCCCTGCTGATGCCCTCTACTCCCAACTTGCATCCCCTGTCCCCTCCAGCACTGCCGGTGTCCCACACTCTGGACCCACAGCCTCTTCCTCCCAGCCCTGCTGGTGCCCCTCATTGCCATCCCACAGATCCCTGCCCCCCCGCATCCCTGCTGCCCTATCAGCTCTCGCATTGTGTGTACACCTGATCTCACTCTCTCTTACACACATGCACAAACATGTATACTCTCTCTCTCTTCCTGACTTGCCAGAGCCTGCACAGGGAGCACGTGACACCCAACAGCCAGTCACCTTGCCTGCTGCTCCCAGCCCCAAGCGCCAGCCTGGGAGAGCAGAAAGCCTGGACATTTGCTCTTATTTTAAAAACCCATCTGGAAACAGCACAGGGGTCCAAAAAATAGGACATGTCCAGGAAAACCCAAACTTACGTAACCCTAAACAAAAGTGAATAGACTTTTCCTTTGATTCAGAAAATGTAGCCAAATGCCTGCTGTGGCTCAGGCCAGAAGCATGGCTTTCTGACTGTGTGTTCACTTCCTCCTACCCTCTAGGTCTCTGGGGTTTTCAGTCCAGAATTACAGCAGCTGGACTCTGCAAGGTTGCTCATCACTTCCTCCTCCTGCTTCTAGGTGCCTCTGGGATTTGTAGTCCACAGTTGCAGCCAACAGTAAGTTTGATTGGGGGAAGGAGTATATCACTCCCCTTCCTGACCCCAGATCCCAGCCAGGGGTTGCCTGGGGTGGGGGCAGCCTCCCGACTGTAGACTGAGCTGCATCCCCAGCCAGGTTTGCTTCCCACTCTCCCTGCCCTTGTCAGCCAGCTGTCACTGCTCCAGCTGGGAAGCAAATAGCACAGCCCAACCCAGGGCTGGAAAGCATGCTGAGGGGCTGTAATTTAATTTGAACCAGGAATGGGTCTTGGGCAGAAGTTTCATAAACCAATTTAACCCAAATCAGTTACATTCAACCAGGTTTATCTCAAACTGGTTTTGGCTATATTGAAACTGGTTTATGTGCACTGAATGTCTGTTCTGATACAGGTTTAAACCAGTTTCTGATCACTAAACTGGTTTATATGTAATGTCTGTCCCTAGCCACAGAGGTCAAGCTTCAGGCAGCCACCTACTCCAGTGATGTGTCACTCCCACCCCCCACTCCTGGGCACTTTCACTTTCAAAAATAGTAATAATTCATTGACATCTATATTTCTGCCAGACACTTTTCATGTTCCAATCTGCTGATATTTCTGTCACTCCTATAAGTTTTTCAGGATTTGCTTTAACTAAAAAAAAATGCATTAAGGAAATGCATATTCTAATCTATCCCATCTCCTTTTTCAGATCTATTTCAACCACTTGTAGGACTAAGTCTCAATGTAAAAGAGGAACTTAGGAGAAATAAATAAAGAATTGATGTTTAAATGTAATGAATAATGCAAAATAATGATGCACAAATCATGTAGGAGTCTCAACACAAATTCTCATCTCCACTTTAAGGTATTCTCTGTCTTTTCTTATATCCCAGCATGTTGATTAGCCACAGGCTTCTTGTGAATATCATTCATGAAAGGTTCAGGGAATCCTGTCCATGTGAAATAATAATCTTGAAAGGAGGTTCAGAGAGCAAGGTCAGTTCTACTGTTTAGAGGAAAAAAGACCAACATTTTTTGTTTCTGTCTGAACAAAAATCCAGAAAAGAAGTGCTGAAGCACCTCCAAATAGATGCTTTCTAGGGAAAACCAAGTTTTCCTCCTAAGCCCTCTCCAGCTTCTTCTGGAGATCATTTTTTTTGGAGAAGGCTTAGGAGGAAACCTTGGCTTCTTGGTGCAGCAATAACTATAACTTCACATGTAAAGTTATATGGTTGATCCAGAGCTCCATTCTTTTTGTAATTGGGCTAAATTTGGGCAGAGATCATATTGTAACTGCTATTCTAGGCCTTCAGTTAATTTTAAAGGAATAGAGAAAGTCACATACAAAAACTTGATCACTGTGGAGTGACTGACTCTCAGCATTGTCTATCCATACATCTGTTTGGGCTGAGAGAAAGAGGACTTATTAATTGTGCTTTTTTAAAATGATTTTGCTGGGTCATTATTCACCAGATGAGTGAAATTATTCTCATAGGAAGATAATATTTTCCTGCCCTATGGCTCCTGTGAGTGTGAAGACAGGCTACTGTTCCAATAACCTCAGGGTTAGTCTCTTTTCTGAAGGTTGTATCTGGGTGAAGCTATGTTACACTTGAACTATACTCAGGCCACATGAGTGTCCACATTAAAGCTCATTAACTCATGCTAAGTGTTCTCTGAACATCTCAGTTATGCCACTTTAGGTAAGAGTTAACTCTGAGCTATGCTACCCAGCAGGGCTGTGCGAAACAGCAGCGTTCTGCTTTGACATCTGTTTCGACATTTTGATGGAACAATGTTTCATTTTGAAAACACCATTCCATTCCATTTCATTGAAATTATTTCACTGTGATGAAACTATTTCAATGTTTTGATCAGGCTGCAGAAGGAAACTCAGCCTGGCTCAGTTCCCCTCCCCAGCACTGCAATCAGGCTAGGGAAGAAAACTCAGCTCGGCTCCTTTCCCCTCCCCAGCCCAATCGTAGTACTAGGGAGGCAAACTCAGCTGGTCTGACTTCTCTTCCCCAGCCTGATCACAGCAGTGGGGATGGGAACTGAGCCAAGCTAATTTCCCTTCCTCAGCTCGATCTCAGTGTTGGGGAAGGGAACTGATCTGGGCTGAGTTCCCTTCCCCCGCCTAATAACAGCCCTGGTTCTCCCCTGTCTCCCACCAGCTGGCTGACTGCTTTGAAACTCAAAATGTTTTGAAACTTTTGAAACATTTTGTCTACCCTTGTATCATTTCAAGGCTGTTTTGAAGCCCTTCATTTAATTTTGATTTCGATGTTTCAAGCTCCAAATGAGTCAAAAAAGTGTCGAAATGAAACAACCAGCAAAATTTTGAACGGCACTACTACCCAGCACAAGTTAGGATAACTTCAGTCTGCTCCATACAGATAATTCTACCATGTTTTAGTCCTCCAGTATCCCAAGATGCACCTCTCCGAGCCACTCCCAGCCCCACAAATCAGGGCTATAGTCCAGGTGTCCTGGCTCCTAGCCACACCTATTTGCTAGCCCTCCAGTGGCAAGTCAGACTTGTGCAGGCAGCAAATGGTATTAACTTTTAACATGAGATTGCTCACAGCATCTTCTAATTTAAATGCCTCTTAGCATTTCCACATATTTAGTAAGTTATAAGTGTGATATAATATCACCCTCTGCATCTGAGGGGGCAAATATAGCATGTGTTCACTGAGGAATGTTCCCAGCACTTTGTGAATCTACCTACTACTGACTACTGCATGCTCTTTTCCTCCTATTTCCTAGCATGTTGACTGTCATGACAGCCACAGGATTAGACTCTCCATTTCTAGGGCTGGCAATACCCATGGTAGGTTCACTGCCCTGTCTATATATAATAATCATCTAACTTATACCTACATGTGGCAGATATTATTCCTTCTTATAGATGGGTAAACTGAGGCAGAGAAAGAATTAAGGTAGTTGAAGGAGTCATTGTTTATGCTGATAAGCAATTCCTGGTTCCAAGTCCTTTATTCAGACCATTAGACCATACCTCTTGCATCTTTGCCTTAAATCTGACAAACTGTGATACTTCTCAAGGCTGTTGTTTTGATATTAAACTGACACATTCAGATATCACCCTCTATGTGTGAATTCTTACATAGTGTTTTGTAGTAATAGTGACAGCATCAATATTTAAAAATAAACAGAGTTGTTTAGGTTTAATGTTGGTTAAATAAAGCCTTACCCTAAAAAGAGACTCTTTAAAATTCATTAAATTCCACACATGAATGTCTCATTAATTACAAAATATCATTCAAATCAGAAAATGATTGCCTCTCTCATTGTTACAGCTATTGCTACAAATCATTTCAACAAATCTTTCCTGAGTGCTCTCATCTAGTGATGAGCTATGTGTTTCACTCGCTGAGTTGCTCAGCTTGGGCAATCACTTGCCCCATTCCTGTATGCATTGTGGCAGCCCAGAAATATTTAAGCTTGGAATATAGCCTGGAGCTTAGTGTTGAACTTGGCCTTTTTGCTTGAGTGATGTTGAGTAAAACCAACAATGCTAAATTTTAATTCCCTGCTGACAGTAAGTCCACGCAGCATGGGCTGATGCTTCAACACTGCTGGAAGTCTCAGATGAAACCAGGTAGAACAGCCTTTATTCTCTATCATCAGAAACACAAATACTCAAGCTAAATAAGTAGAAGTGCAAACATGGTGCAACTTATATTATAATGTTGGAAATCACAAACTTGGAGGGACAACATGTAGATTTAGGGGGACAATTTGAAGACATTTAACCTCATAACAATTAGAACTTTGAAACCTGAAAAGTATAGTTTTATATTGCTCTTAAGACTATGTATGATGCTATAAACTAATTGTAAATTTAAAATGTTATTCCTGCATTTAGAATCCCCACCAACACACATCCTGTGCCCTCCTCCCACACTACATATATGCATCCCCATCTGATATGTAGGGACCCCATCTAGCTAGCAAAATATAACATCATGACAAAATGAGGGAAACTTTGGGCAAGGACACTGGCAAACTCTTAGTTAGAAAAAGACATAGTATATTTAGATTTAACAGAGTTTGTGCACAGAAAGGTAGGAAACAAGCAGTTACTGTAATTGTGGTATACTAATTACCTACCTAATCTCAGCCTTCTGAATCTCATTCTGGAAGGATATTTCAGACCCTCAGGAATGACTCCAGGATCTCAAGACTTCTGGTAACACTACATTTGTGTGTATAGTCACAGCAAAAAATACCACAGTCAGTAAAAAAGTGACACTGAACAGCAAAGTGGAAATAATGAATTCAGCAGGTTGCAAAAGAGACAGTTGTTGAGTTGTACTACTCTTTTGATTTCCCTAAAAGATGTGTTATAGACCATTTGAACATGCATAGACAAGTAATTAGAGCTGACTGGAAAATTTGAAGGTCAGTTTGGCTGTGAGAAATGTTGACTCAACTAGGAAAAAAATCATCAGAAATCTGCTAAAACCCAACATTTCCTATTTCATCAAAAAAATAAAATAAATGTTTTATGAAAGCACATACTTTTTTGCTTAAGAGCTTTATATTTAAATTTCATTAAATATATTTTGATGTAAATTTCTCAACTACTCTTACCAGTAATTTCAGATGATGTGGCAGTATGAGACGTGTGGAATCAAGCTGCACAGAATTTTATAAGTTAAGGCTAGCAGTTTGCATTGAGATGTGTATATAAAACAATAGTAATAGTCTGAGAAATGGTATAAAATGTTCCCAGCAACCACAACCAATTAAACAGTCTCATTCTGCATCTTCCATAACAACTACTTAATCAAGATTAATTCCATTTAGAGTGCATTTAACTCCAAAACTCTAAAACACACCCCATAATTAAAATATGTCAAGAGTTGTAATAAAGATTGATGGGAACAGGAAGAGCCAAAGGTGACATAGAAAAAAGTGGGAACCCTGTAAATTATTTTCCCACAGTGAGGAACATTTGAAATATTCAGATACATTTTTCATTTCTAATTCCCCATCAAGACCAGGATGAAAGTGTAAAGATGTCAAGACAGTCTGTTCATTAATATTTATGGGAAACCCTGTACCCTTCAGTTTAATCTATCTGAATCAGCACTGACCTTTTTAATAGCTTTTTATTGCCACAATTCATCTGGAGCCCTCTATGGGAAACACATCCAAGTCCAATAAAATCTGCTTTAATTTCCAGTATGGGTAATATTTTCAATATTTTAGTGTATTTTAACACAAAACATGGAGAGACCACGTTACAATAATAGGTATTTGGAGTGGTTCTCAAGCCATGTGGTCCAAACTAGACAGAATTTGCTGACATTTAGGGTCCTATTTAAGCCCATGAATTATTATGAGTTTTCAGAATCTTGGGGTAGAGGGAGTCTGTCTTGATGAGGGCCTGAGTTCCTCATTCTTCTCTCTGTTGCTAGGATATTGCTGGCTGGGTTTTATTAATTAAAGTCTGCCATTCAGCTGGGATGTCAGATGGATACTATCTATTCCATCGTGCTTCCACTATCATAGGTAGGAAAGGAGTCATGGACCTCAAGGGGAAAGGAATACTTCACCCATCGTTGAGCAATCCATAGGTAATGTTCATTGGTGGAGTTCCATTATCTAATATAAGGATGTCACTCCTGTTCAGCAGCAACTGGAGAAAGATTTGTCCCTTAATACAGATAAAATAATATGTAGCTAATTGAATATAATCCATAATGGGGCTGAGAATGGTCTATGTTTTGACAGTTACTTGAGGAGTCAAATCCTCTGCTAGCATGGATACCAGTCAGGACAGCAAAATTATGCCAGTGGAGAACTGGACTCTGTTCCAACTCCTGACTAGCACGTACATAGGAAGTTGTCTAATTCTCTTACTTTTTTCTGTGATTAAACACTGCTAGATCTTCTCTGTCGTTGTTTCTAATTATTTAACTTATTGGTGTGGAAGCTGAATTTAAAAAAAACCACCACGAACTTCTATGGAAGGCAGTGCATACACATTTATAAGATGAATACAGTGCTTAAGCCATATGTAGCAAACATTCTGAGGGGCATTATTGTAAATAACTTCTTATTGTGTCCCTGGAGTTGTATTTCTTTACACTTTGGAGCTGTTTGTAGTCAATAATTAAAAAGGGATATTTTACATTCATTGTTAGATTTTTTACTAGTAGATCCTTCATGCATACTCTGACATTTCTGTGGTGGTACTGGCATAGTGACATGGCTGGGCGCCTAGGACACAATAGCAGCAATGACTTCAATTTGGCACTGTGGCAGTAATGTGATCATGTTGATATCAGTGGCAGCCTTTCTTCTTTTTTTTTTGCTCTTCCTCACCCCATAAGTTGGCACCTGGGTCAGTGTCCCCAGTGCCCCCAGTTGCCCCACCCTGTTACACTGCAGCATAATAGTATTGTACACAATTTACTACATGTTTTACAGGCATATAGGAACATACCATTCTTTCTTTAAACATTCTACAATCTGTTTTCAGCATAAGAAATTTCATGTATTCCTGAATTTTTACAAATGCAGTATTGTTTTTATTGTTCTGTTGTTGAGACTGTTCTTTTTCATCATTTTAAACTGTGTTGTTTTCACAGTGAGGCCCTACATAGCTGAAAGGCACACCCCCATGTCTGTCACTATTTACTTACTTCAGACTTAATATTGCTACTCGATCATGAAAATAATTTTCCTAAATGCATATTTTCTTGGACTTTTTGTGGGGAAGAGTGGGAATCACTTTAACATTTGTCAGAAAAATTAAGCTAGAAAATGTATTATATTTAAAATAATACAGAGAATAAAAGCCCAGTCGTCACAAGGATGCTACATTTCTTTGCATGCAAAGGCATCTTGCTCTGCTCAATGCATGCCAATAAGATCAGTTCAGTCATTTCTGCTATATTGGGTATTTTTTGTTTTGCACAATAACCATGGTCCCAAGCAATTTCTGAATGACTTAAGATCGGAGGTCACAGCTCACTGCAGTACTGCCAACTTTATTCAAGAGGTGTGATGATCTGTGGCAGTTATATTTAACTCAGATGTCAATTAAAGGACACCAGAGGAAATCTCTATATGAGCCAGTTCCATATTTTACAGAAGATGAGGCAAAAAGACCCAAAGATATTGTGATTTTCCAACTCATATAATATAGCAATGGTAATATCTACCAAAGGAAGTATGATCTTACTTGATGGGAAGTGACAATCTACTATAAACTATGTCTATTTTCAGGATGACCAAGCCTACTCCTTTACCATTTTAATCCATAACTATAAAGAATGTAATACAACAGTAATGCTATTATTTTTTCAAAACAACCTATATGACTTAACACTTAATTTAAAAAATACTGTCAGGTCCACAAAGGGAACTTTTACTACTTAAGAGAATAAAACTTACAGACTGACTTGTCTATATTCAGAGCCATTACTCCATAATGCTGTATAAATCAAAGATGCAGTTGTCATAGAATATAAAAATCTACTATATTTGTACTCAATGTGACAAGTCCACCATTTTTATCCTCAGAAACTTCGTGCTTCTGAAAAATATAGTGACCAAGCAAAAGAAGCACACAAAAGGAATATCAACTTTATAATTTTATTTCTTGTCCTGCTTTAACCTTTACTTAACTTCCTCTTTATATTTTCATACAAAGAAAATGGACATTTTTCTGGGAAGTTCACAGTTAATATTTATTTGGCTAGTTCTACTTGAATAATATATATTGACCAATCTATTTAAAATGATCGGGGGATATGATCATCGTTCTTTTTTTCTCTAAAGATCTTACTAGAAAAAATAATCATGCATATTAATAAGGAATACACGCAGAAATACATATATGGGGTTCTGACAGATGTGCAGCTTGCCAGTCTAACTCGTAGTGCTTACATAAAATGCCATGAGTTAGACTGATTCTCCCAATCAAACAGACAGTTGCAAAGCTCCACTTTGGAGCTAATCCAAGAAGAGAGGCTGAATGTCGGCAGCATCCCCCTGGTCCACTCCCAAGCTCCAGTGTCCTCTCAGGATGGGAAGAGGGAAAGGCATGGGAGGAAGGTCCATTCTGGGGATTCCCCAGCTGTTCTGGAGTCGGGGGCAGGCAGATTGGATCCCTTAACCTTATAGAGGGGGAACTTCAATACATCTGCCCTGCCTTCCAGCATTGGCTGGATGACCCCTCAACTGAACTTACTCCTTTCTCTTGTCCCTCTCTCATTCTGAAGACAGCACCTGGAGAAAGGCTAGGATGAGTCAGTCCAGCCCTACTCCCAGCACATGCTGACAGATGTTAATGAAGGTGCTCCAATTTGGAGCACCTTCATCTGAACCCCCATGCAATGAGGGTTCAGATTGTCACTTGATCGGGCATTTTGAAAGAGCTCTACAGCTGTGCACTTCTATTAGTGCATGGCTGTAGGGTGCTTTCAGTGGTAGATCGTGCAACAAACTGTCACGTCTGTCATTGTCCATAGCTATCCAGCTTGTGCTATATATTGTGAAAAGAATTATTTCAGTGTTTGAGTAGTACAGAGAATACAATACATAATTTTCCTACATTTTCAATTTGTAGGAAATCAGGTTTCTTAATCCCAGGAAAATTCCTTTAAAAAAAAATTCTTGTATAAATTCAGAGGTGTTTAGCAGTGTTATTCTGATTTTGGCTTAAGGTGGGGTGGTACATTAAAAACCTAGCTTCTGATAAAGAAGATTGTTGCTTATGAAAACCCACACCTCTCTAAACCAGTAAGCCCTAAAGGGTGAAAACAAGTGTTCACTGTACCAGGTGTAGGTGGCTTACAGACTGGACTCTACCTTAGAGCTTATTTGAGCTGCAGGGAATTTAATCATAATATAATTTGATAATCTCTCTTCAAATTTTTAATACATTTATGTGTTTTTCTGGTATTTACCCTAGGATTTTTCTAGAATGGTGGTATCAGAGGACTGAATAATTCTAGAAAGCTTACAAACCAAAAATGAGTTTTTGAGCCCATATTTGAATCAGCAATTTTATTGGTCAGTATATCTAGTTAATCAGCAGTCCTCATTCCTCTGCAATTATGGTTCGAAATATAGTTGCTGCACAGGCTTACTGCTGTGCTTAACAGAACATTCTGCAAGTTCGCTACCCAATATGTATGGAAAAATGTTCTTTATGTTCAGTCTTTACCTGCTGTTTTCTAGTTAATTCTATTTCTCTGAGTCTTGAGGTTTAGCATTTTGTACAGTTTCTAGTCATCTCTTCCAGTTTGTCAACAGCATTCTCAAATTCCCCTTCACTATTCTACTGGAGAATAGTAGTCAAGCTTTACTTCTCTTTTCATTATTTTAATCCCCATACACCTCTGCCTAAATTCTAGAAAAAAATCTATTTATGGTTTCAACTGTAAATAATCAGTAAGATTAAATTTGTTCTCAGTTACACTCTGACATCTACTGAAATTAAAGGATATGCTCCTTGTTAGCTCACTTACCCCAAGTCACCAAAACTGGGACTTGAACTTAGGTATCCTACCTGGTAGACAAGAACGCTGCCACACAGCCACCACTGCAGTATCTTGTCCTATGTACTGACAGCTTTATTGTTTTTACCACAGATATATCTCCTGTTCTGCTTTGCAAAACATTGTCAATTTTTCATTTTTCCAACCAGTTATTTTATGACATTCTAGAGCTTGTATACACATCCACCTAAGACTCCTAAAAAAAAGTTTTATCTCAAAACTCTATTTACCAAATACTATTTCTTGTTTCATTCAGTTTGGGGGCTAAGCCTGCTCCTATTGAAGTCATTAAAATTTGCCATTGACCTCAGTGGTTACATAAGAACCCTGCTGAAGCTTAGACATTTGAAATTTTTTATACTATTAAATTATTTATATTTTCCTCATGTAAAATGGACATCCTCAATCCTGTTGCTAAGTCTTGTAATACATCCCTTTCTTCCTCCTGAACTAATCACCTGTTATTATTTTAAAACATTCATAGCTATAGTAATGCATATTACTGCGTTGTATATGCATATCTCTGGTATGGGGTGAGAAGCTGAGAACAAAATCTTCAAGGAATGTTGGAACAATATTACCATTACTTTACATCTACATTATTGGTTGACCTTAAGTTATACAAGAAGTTGGATTCCAATTGGTGGGCGCCAACGTTTCAGCATGCATGCCACATATTAGCCCCATGCCCACCCTGGGTGTCATTCCAACCCCCTTCCTCTGACCAATTTGCTCCTGTGCTTTCTGCTTCCTGTCCTATCTGCCACTGTTCTGTCTGTCACCTTCCTCATCACATATTACTATTAAATAGGGGTTCCTGATATCAGCAAGCTCTTTACTTTTCTACTTATTGAGAGGATTGTTGGGGAGAGTCAAAGAATAATATAAGGAAAAGTAAGCTGGCTTATATAAAGAACCAAATAAGAAAAGGGGGTAGGAGTGCTGTTCTGCATAAAATTAAAACAATGGCTGGTGTCATAGTCATAGTGTGATAGGCATTAGCTTGCCTGCAGTTCTGCTGCTCCCATCTCAATCCCCAGGGGAATGTAACAATTTATATATAACACTCTTAAAGGTATCCACATATCTTCCCCCTTTACATGCTACATATCCCCACGTAATAGTAATATTGGCAGTTTAGTTCAACCGATAGTTAAAGCACATTTTAAAAGGTATCTATTAGTCTTTGTGTTCACTTTTTAGCTCTAAGTGATCTTCTCAGTTTATCTGCATTCTTAATCCTTATTGGTTCAGTTTTTGTTTGGTTTCCTTATTCAGATGTCTTTACTTCTGTGTCATTTTCAGTCTCCTCTGTCATGTCTTTTGCTTTGATGTTAGTTCTGTTTCTTTTGGTGAATCTCATGATGCTGGTTCTTTTCTCCCATTTATGAGCTGCAAGTGTCGTCTGGTTCTTCTTAACACCTGTCATTCTGATGTGATTACTTTATAGGATCTGGAAGCTACTTAATGGGAAACTAGTGCTTTTTGTTTCCACTTTCATCCACCTGAAATAAGCACCATGTCTTTGTTGTGCAGTTCTGCTAACTTCCTGGAAGCCCTATCATAGTACCATTTTTGTTTGAGTTTGTCAATTTTTTTCAATGTTTTCACATCTTGCTTTTCATTCTAATGAGCATCATCTATAAGATTAGGCAGTCTGGTTTTGAGTTTCCTGTTAAACAGCATTTCTGCTAGGGACAATCCATGTTACGGGTGTCGCCCTGTAATTTAAGAGTGACAGGTAAACATCAGTGTCTGAATCTGTAGCTTTTTTCAACAATTTCTTCACTATTTGTACTCCATTTGGGACTTGAAGTGTTGTGATGGAACCCATATTTGTTTGCAAACTCTTTAAACTCAAGACAGTTGAAATGAGATCTCTTGTCTATTCTCACAATTTGTGGAATCCCATATCTAGCAAAAATTGATTTGATGTGAGTGATGACATGGTTTGCTGTTATGCTTTTCACCAATGGAATTTCAGGATAGTGAAAATAATAATCCAGCACTAATACATATTTTTTCCTGAATGTATGAATAAGTCAATGTCCACAGAGCTACAGGCTCCTCCATGACTAATATATATATAGTCTGATATATATATAGCTACAAGTAATATACTAATATATATATTTGTAAGAACAGAAAACAGACCTCAGTTCAACTGTCTTGAGTTTAAAGTTTGCAAATAAATATGGATTCATTCCATGATAACACCTCAAGTCTAAAAACCCACAATCCAAAGGTGTAGTGGAAAATGGAGTACAAATAGTGAAGAAATTGTTGGAAAAAGCTACAGATTCTCATACACACACACACATATCTGTGTGCTTTTCTTATGTTATGTGTATATGAAATTTCTTATAGACATTTACCAGAGCTAAACTTTCTTTCTCAATTTGTGCATATAGATGCTCTGACTTGGAGAGTGTCCTAGATGCATATGCTACGGGTCTCCAGCTAACCCCATGTTTTTGAAGCAAAGCTGCTCCAATGCCTTCTTTAGAAGCAACTGTAGACAATTTAATGGGTCTTTTAGGATCATAGTATTTTAGTACCAGAGCTTTCATTATTTTTTCAATTTTTTAAATTCAGCTTTATCTTCTTGTCCCCATTTCTACTAAGCATACTTTTGTAGGAATGGTCTAAGGTGTTTGGCCTGTTCTGCTAAATTAGGTAGGTATTTCCCTTCAAAATTGATAATTCCCAGTAATCTTTACACTCCTTCCTTTCTGTAGGGCACAGCATGTTTGTAATGGCATTAACCCTTGCAGAATCGATTTGCACCCTTTTCTCCCAGATATGTTATTTCTTTGACCCTGAATTTGCATTTCATTTCAAACCTGCTCTGTGACCTTTCTCTAGTGCCTTTCTTAGCTTCAAGTCATGTTCTTCCCTAGTATTTCCCTAAATTAATACATCATCAATATAAACCATAGTTACATTGAGATCTTCAAACATTTGTTGCACCTTTCTGTGAAATATTTCCGATGCAGAACATAGTCCAAAAGGAAGCTGAAGAATTAGCTTGGACTTGAATTAGAATTAGCTTGGACTTGAATTAGTCCAAGATGCAGTACTCCAGCTACAGCCTCACCAAGGCTGAGTACATCTGTTCATTCACTTAGATGGAAGTTGATGACATGATGTCCCATGCCATCTCTCTGGGCTCCCTACACAGCTGTCCCTGTGATGCCAGCCCTGGATAGCTGGTAGAAGCTCCCAGCCAGTCCTGGAGAGCTGGTAGTGGTGCCCAGCACAGGGGCACAGTCAGGGACTGGAAGCCATAATATAGAATCTAGGGCACTTCACCACAGAGACACTTCACCATAGGACCTGCAAGGAGAGGAGACACCCTGGTGGTAAGCAGCAACTGGGATCAGGTGCTGGCCCTGCTGCCAGAGACATCCAGCCAGCAGTCCTTGGGGAATCTCAGGGCTGGGTAACGCTCACCTGTGGCCAAACAGCAACTGTGGAAAGGGGACAGGCTATGCAGAGGCAGCCTGTGGCCTGCCCAGTAGGCACACAAGGCCTGATCTGGTCCCAGGGAGTGCATAGGCTCCAGCAGGCATCTGTGCAGTATTCCTCAAGACACAAAATGGCTGAAGACTTTTATACCCTACAACTAGGATCTTTTAGAGAGAAGCCCAGCCCTGGAACAGAATAGGCAGCCAGCCAGGAGCGCTGGGGATGGGCGGACCCAGCACTAAAATCAGTGCCAAGTTGTGTCTACATAAGCATTATTGTGGTTAACTAACTGTAACTAAATTTGATACAGATATCAAATTTAGTCACTATTAGCCATTTTTACTGCATAGTAAGGACACGCACTCGTAGACACGTACCTGTACTGTGTAGTTAACTAGACTAATGTGAATTAAGGTATCTCATGGTGTTCCCCATTGGTTTCAATCCTATTCCCATTATATGCTCTAAGTCCTGTAGTACACAGGTTTAGTTTTCATTTTTTGAATAATGCATTTGATATTGCATTGACCTGTGCCCCTGTATCTAGCTTTAAATTTACCATTAGTTCATTGGTGTCCAGGGTGATTGTCCAGTCCTCAGAAGAATTAATATTTTGCATTGTGCCAATGAGGAATTCTTTCTTTTCCTTATTGCATAAAGCATGCACCTGCTGTTTCTTGTGTGTTGCATCCTGCTCCTTTCTGCAAACTCTTTGCAAAGTGATTGAATCTTTTGCATTTCTTGCAGTGCTTAACAAATGCAGGGTATTGTATGGGTTTGTGGTAACCCCCACAGCTGACCATTGTTTCTTCAAGCAATTCACTTTGGCCTCTGTTTATCTGCTTCATAATGATATTCTCCTTTCTCCAAAAAACCTAAGCCAATACACAAACAATGCAATCTTGTAATCCTGTCTAGATCAGCTTGTTCTGTTTTTTACTCCAGCTTCTGCAGCCTAGCATTTGTTATCTGAGCCACTTAGCGTATTCTAACTGCCTTTTCCAAATTAAACTCATGAACTAGCAGTCTTTTCCTGAGGATTGTATCCTTTATAGCCAATACTATTTGGTCACTAATCATGGACTCCTTTAGGTCTCCGAAGTTGCATGTCTGGCTCAGCAGGCTGAGGCCTTTGACAACCTCCTCTATTGTCTCACATTCTTTTTGCTGTCTATATGAAAAGTGTACTGTTCAAAGGTTTCATTTTGTATGGTTATACAATATTCCTCAAACTTTTTTATTACTGTGGCATAGCTTTTCTGTTCTGCTTCTGACAGTTGTAGGCTATTATAAAGAGACAGAGCTTCTGAGCCTGCCATATTTTTAAAAAATAGCTACCTTCCAGTTTTCTGCTGCATTTTTAGACAGCTCTAACTCCTCTGGAATTCTGAGATGCTCCATTTTTTTTCTTTCTTTGTACCCCACTCCTGGTACCATGTATAGTTCTCAGAAGATTAAGGAGTTAAGCTTATAGAATAATAAAGCTTGTTTACTCGGAGAGCAATACCCTGCCTGCCATGAGTGGCTCATGCCTCCTGAATCTGGGGGGGCACCTGCAGAAGACACTGATGGTGGCGGCCCTGTCGGGAGGTCACTGGACCTACCAACAGCATCAGTGTTGGCCATTGGGGGGGCACCAGCCCCATCAAGGGGAGCACATGCACCCCCGTGCACCCCTTACCAGTCGTCTGTGCTGCCTGCAGTTCTGTTGTTCCCTCCTCAATCCCTAGACAAATGTAACAACTTATAAATAACACTTTAAAGGTATCTATACAACACCCACAGAGATAGATTGCATTGAATCATTCTCTCTCTTTGTCCCAGGCACTACAGAAGAGCATTGGACTGAAAACTCCCCCTTTTCCATCTTGTCTGGTAGGAAGCAAAACATACTGCTGCTGTTCTCAGAAGTAAATGAAGATGGTAAGTGTCTGCTGTCCCTTGGTTATTGACAAGGATAGAGTCAAGACTTCTTATTAGCTCAACTTCCCACACCACTTTGATTTTCACATATTACTACTGGACAGCCAAGCAAGCATGTGAAAGAAAAGTGATTAATACTTCCATCTCAGTACCAAAATAATGAACAACTGCCAAACAATGAATAGTGTGGAAACTTTTTTCCATGCTTACATCATTTAGTACTTAAATTCATACAAATGATTCCCTTTTCTTTATTATGGAAAGTTCAGATCCATCTTTGTACCTTAATTCTTCAGATATGAGCACTTTAAATTCCTACCAGCTTTTTTATATCGCTTCTCAGTACATTATCTATAAATACAAAACTTTTAAATGATAAGAAAAATGTTATATGCATACAGAATCATAACACATGGGTACAGTGTCTTTGAGCAAATTCTATATGCTTGGCAAATTCTGTGCCTTTAGACAAGGGTTTTCAATCAAGTGAAGCAGTAGTCTCAACAGTTGAGATAGATTCTGTAATAATGTTGTACTATATGGTCAAAGCCAATGCCACAACAGATATTTTTTGTTTTAGACAACACATTACACAGAGTGGTAGTAAAGTAATAAATTATAAGCATTTGGATTTTTCAGCCCAAAGGTCCAAAATTACTTGACCAGCTATAACATACAGGAAATAGCCATAATAAGAGGAAGAAATTGGAAAGAAAATCAGTACCAGACAAATGGGGAAGAAGAAATGTTAGCTAGTGATACCCATGCAAACCCTTTATATTCTCTATCACTTGTAAAAGAACATCTACACTAAGAAGATCATTTTTTTTTTTATCATGTCTCAAGGAGTACTACTGCCTACACATGCACTTTAATATGCATTAGCCTATATTAATGCTTATTAAAGCATCACTAAAAACCATAGGAATTTTACATGTGTTGTGAGATGCAGCACCAGGCACTTTAATTAGTAAGCCATACTAATTAAAAGCGCCCCATGTGTCATGTGTACCAGTGTCACTGCACATCCTCATGATGAAAAAATGGTGGTGAGGCACTTTGAACTAAAGCGCATCAAACAAGTTTTATTTCAAAGTGCACCACTGCCACTTTTTTCAGTGCAGAAATGCATGGCAACTCTGATACACATGACACAGAAGGCTGCCGAAGCACGTCAATTTCTGTGCTCCAGCAGACTTGATTAATAGAGTGTGCTCTGAGTGCATATATAGGAGCCCCATGCCATTTAGTTAATGGGCATTAAAATTGGGTAATGTGCGTTAAGCACCACTTAAAAATCATGCTTTTTAGTTAATATGTATTAAGATAGGCTAATGCGCATTTGCTTAGTACCTCACAATGGAGGTACTAGATTTAATCTGTATTTAATTAATGCAAATGTAGATGTGCCCAGAATGCATCAAAGGTCAGGGACACCAGTTAACTTGGAAAGAATAGAGACTGAATTAATTCTGCTGAGATTCAGCTATAGGTCTAGCATGTAGACTTAGTCATAGGTTCTATATCATCCCTATTAGGACAAATATCTTCACATGGAATTTTCTAGCTATAAGAAATTGTCACCACCAGATTTCTTGCTTTCAGAGGATCAATTCTCTGTCCAGTCTTTGTCAACACCTACAGACAATACTATGTAACTTGTTACTTAACATGATTCCAAGAACTCAATGGCTTGAGTACAGATTTTACTCCAAGTGCAACATACATTTTTTACTTCGCTTTTTCTTACATAATATGCAGTGCTTATGTTGCTATAATCTCTCAAAATGAGACCCTATGAAACAAAACACTTCACCATACAAATAATTCTCCCCAGCACGAAGATAAGGAAAGAACAAACCTTTCTTGATCAATCTTGCTTAATGAACTAATAATAAATGATTTGCAAATACTAAGGTAAGGAGGTATATGTAACATGGCAGAGTGGGAGAGTCTGAACAGCCCCACACCCTGGTGGAAGCATCTCCTCATGCCCACCCCAGACCTGAAAGGGCTCACCAAAGGCTGAAGATCCAGGTCCTGGGATACAGTGAGTCTCCCAACACGGGAGCTGACACAGGTGTGGTGAATGAGGAATAGTGAGCCACGTGGACCAGCAAGGGAAAGAATAAGAAGCACTGAAAGCAGCCTCAAGGGGCTGTAGTGGCAGGGAGCAGGCTACCCAGAGCCTGAGGTTGCCAGGGGTTAAGCAGCCACCAGGAGGGGCCAAGAGCAGGGCTCCTGTCCATTTGTTTTGTGGCACCATCCCACAAGCACTGAAAAGCTTCTGAAAGATAAGAGGCAACCAGAGGGTAAAGCCATGGAAGAACCACTGGAAGACAGCTAAGTGGTAGTTTATTTGTTTACCTTCCTTTGCTAGTTTTGCATTTCTGACAAGCTCAAGGTAGCCTTGGGGTATTATGTACTAGCCCTGCTGTAGCAAAAGTGAGGGCCCTGAACAGTGGGTCTGTCCCAGGGGAGCAAGGATTACAGGAGGACCCCAGGCCAAAGCAAAAGAAAGCCCCCACTTACCTCCTGCAGGGTCTGAAGGGCATGGGGAAACATGCGTGGTGAAACCACCCATGCGGTTCGTCAGCTGCACTCCTATTCAGCTGGGACTGGGTGACGTCAGCTGGAGACGCCACTAGGTGAAGACAAAAAGTGTCCCTGAGGGTGCAGGAGGATGGCAGGTGAACAGAGGCTCGAAGGGAAAGCCCACACCCCGAGGAGCGCAGCCTCTGCATCGGGCAGCCTGGAATTGCGGGGGCAGAGCCTAGGGAGGCACTGACAGTGAAGCCGGCAGCAGAGCTGGCAGAGGTGCCAGCAGTGGCACCAGCAGTAGAAGCAACAGTACAGCCAGTGAAGGCCCTGGCAGCGGAGCCAACAGCAAAACCGGCAGAGGAGCTGGCAGCAGAGCCAGCAGAGACACTAGCAGCGGAGCTGGTAGTGAAGCTGGCAGAGGAGCCAGCAGAGGCACCAGCAGCAGAACCGGCAGTGGAGCCGGTAGAGAAGCCAGCAGAGGAGCCGGCAGAGGCACCGGCAGCGGCACCAGCACCAGCAGTGGAGCCAGCAGAAGCATTGGCAGTGAAGCCAGCAGCAGCACCAGCAGCGAGGCCAACAGAGGCAGAGGAGCCGGCAGAGAACCGGCAGAGGCATCGATAGGCAAGCCGGTGGAGGCAACAACTGGTGAGCCAGCAGGGAGGCCCCAGAGAGGAGGTAAAAAAGCAGGGCCAACAGGAACCCCCAACAAGGATCGCCACAGGGTGAGGCAGAAGACCCTAAGCAGGACAGATTAAGCAGCAGATGGGCCCCACTATGTCCGAATGATAATCAGCCAGGATGCCATACCCAAGTCAGGCAAGCAACTGAGGCTGGGGCACCTAGACACAGGGAAACCATGGGGCCCATAGGTTAAAGGCACTGTTTATTCCTTTGTGGCCTCCTGGCCCACTAGCCACATCGCTTCGGCTGTCACAGTGACAGGGATCACACGCTATGTCACAGGGTAGTTAGGATAGGGCACTAGGGATACGGGTTAGTCGGATCCAGGTCCAAGGGCCTCAAAGTTTTCATGTCGAGCCACAACCTGGGGACACTGAAACTCGTGGCTGGAGGGCCACGGGAGACTGGGGAAGAACTTGAGTGGAGCCAGGGACGCCAAAGGGCTAGAAGACCTGTGATCCAAGGTGGCAAGTGGCCAGGGTGTAGGGGAGGTCAGGAGCCCCATGAGTGCCTGCCAAGAGGCATGATGACCCTGGAGGCTGCCTCAAAGGGGAAACCCTCCACTGAGGTACCATTCAAAGTCGTGGCAGGAGAGTTAAGGGGACCCCTGGAGGTCAGCCAGGGTAGCCTTTGAGGTCCACTCACAAGCTCCAGACAGGCTAGATCGATAGTCCGGGCTAAAGCCGCACAAGAATGCCTGGTAGAGCAGAGGTGGGCACAGGGTCCTTAGTTAAAGCCAGTAGCAAAAGTAAAAATGGGCAGCTCTACTGGCATGACCAAGCATGCCTGGCTGTGATCTGCCCAGAATCTGTCTATAGCAGCTTACAGTGTACAAGAACTTATATAGAATAGAATTTGGGATAATCTTAGTTAAAGACAGCAAAGACTTATAACTTAATCCTAAATCCTAAAAACAGTCCTCATGAAGTTAATGAGACCACTTGTGTGGATAACTACTGAAAGGATTTAGGATCAGGCACATGATTTGTTGTCAGACTAATAAAGCTTGTATGGGAACATTAAGCAATATTATTTTAATTATTTTCAAATTTAGTGAAAAGGAAAAAATGTCTTAATGTTAAAAATATCAACTTGTTTTCACAACTCAGTAGGTGAAATACTCATATCTGTCCTCTCTACCACCATAAGGAATGGATATAAATCTGAACCTGAGGAGAAGAAAGAAATTTCATCCACAAATTATGATTTGTTATACAAGGTTTTCCAAGGTTTTTGGGCACCCTTGGGGAAAACCAGGGTAATGGCTACAAACTCCTGGAAAACCATTTCAGGCTCAACATTAAGATAAACTTCTTCATAGTTAGGGTGTCCAGACTGTGAAATAAGCTCCCTCCAGAGGTGGTGCAGTCACCTACCCTGGAAGTCGTCAAGAGGAGACTAGATGGTCACCTTGCTGGGGTCACCTGACCCCAGTTGTCTTTCCTGCCTGGTGTAGGGGGACTGGTCCCAATGATCTTCTGAGGTCCCTTCCAGCCTTACAATTCATAAATCTATGAATCTAGCAGTATGAAATTGTAGTCCTACCACCAGATTCCTTCCTTTCAAAAGATCAGTTCTCTATCCAGTCCTAGTCAACAGCTACAGGAAACACTATGTAAACTTGTTATTTAACAGGGATTCAAAGAGCTCAAAGGTCTAAGCATAGATTTTCTAAATGATCAACTAATGATCAAAAATGAAGATCCACCCACTCCTATTATGGCAGTCCTAGCATAGGGCAGAGGTCACCAGCCATATTTCAAAGTAATGAAAATAACTGTGTATTGCAGCACTTCCATGTGACAGCTCCAGCTAAAAGGCAAAATTAGAGAAGTTTAGAGACTGTATACATTAGAAACTAGATCAGTAAAAAATGAAGTTGTACCCGATAGTAGCCATGTTCCCCATCCTCAGCAAAAAGATGCCCAGGGAGAAAGGGAGCATCTTCCTGACTGAAGCTCAGCAGTGTTTGCCACAGCAGTCTGTCAGAGCCTATGTAATTTTAGGTACTCAGAGCTTACAAAACCCATCCAAACATACAAAGATTTTGCAGCTATAATTTATTTAATTACTTAATATAAGCTAATTATATAAATTTAGCATTTTTCATTACAGATAATTATAATTTATAATTTGTCACTCTCATTATAAAAATGAAGTATCTTTTTAAAAAGGAATTATTGCACAGGAATTATTTCCAAGACTTACAGTTTGCATCAGAGGTAGAAAAAGCCCCCAAAACTTAATTTAGCAAATGTGGGTATACACTGCATATAAAGAGCTGTGAAGGTCTCTGTAGCATAGTGGATCACTGTATTCACCTAGAAAAAGTAGCACACCCTCTGAAAAAGGCTGAGACAGGTACCTAAGGCTTGCTGTGTGACATTAAAGCAAGCCTCTCTTACCACTCTCTTCATCTGTAACAAGGCCCAGTGTACACCCTGGAGAGAACACAGAGGACAGCAAGAAAAATTATTAGCAGTCTAGAAAAATTACATATGTGGGAAAGTTGGAAGATTTCAGGTTATTTAATCTAGCTAAGAGAGGGCTGAGGGAAAATTAGATAGGTCTTCCCAAAACATCTAGAAAAAGGGTTATAAAGAGAGCATTCAATTTTTCTCTGTATCTAAACTGCTTCCACAATGCTATTTCCAAACTATTTTTTTATAATTCTGTTAATATGCATTAGTATGTTTTTCCCTCTTTTTGCTCTTTCTGTAACTGTCTACCTGCCTTTATCACTCTGTCAGTTCTTTGTTCTGTGTGGCTTAATGTTGTTTCTTGATTCCACTGACTTATGTGAGGTTTGGTTGTTCATTTGATTTGTTTTTGGACAAGGGCTGGTGAAATAGGACTTCAAAACAAATGCTTTGTAAACGTTGACTTTGTAGGGTTTGTGAAGATGAGAAGAGTCATGGTGTAATGCGCCAGTAGTCCATCTGGCTCAGTATCTATTTCTGACAATGGTTAGCATGTAATTCCTCTATGGAAAGGTACAAGAAATTACATCAAGCAATATTTTGGAATAGCCAATCCATATGAATTTGCTATTTTTAGTTTAGCCACTTTAGAAGTATAGGAACATGACTGTTTATATTCCTTTATTAAAAACAAAACTATTCTGTCAACATAACTGTAAATGTTCTCATTTTTCATATATGTGACTAATCCTGTTACGATCCTCCTAAGCTCTTAGAGTCAATGCTGTCTTCTAGGGCTGTATGAAACAACAGCATTCCACTTCGACTGCAATTTTGATGTTTCAGCAGAACAGTGTTTCATTTCAAGTTGTTTCATTTTGAAATCATTGTTCCGTTCTATTCCATCAAAACGGTTTTGCTGTTTTGACACTGTTTCGATGTTTTGCCAATATGTTATAATGGGGAATCACAAAACAGCCTATAACTTAGTCATTTCTTGCCTGATTCTAATTAAACTTGCAAGAATGGTAGCCCTTTATGAGGGCATGAAGCCTGCCAAGCTTCAAGGAGATCGGTGCATGGATTTAAAGGAAACTGCACCTCAGGCTGCTGACAAGTAGGCGCTGGGGAGCAGGAGCAGCGTCTTGTGATCCGGCAGGCAGATCAGGAGCCCGCACCCCTGGGAGGAATCCAGCAGAGCCCCCGCAGCCATCCCAGGTATATAGGTGGGCCCCCAACCTTCCGGCCAGATCACAGGTCACTGCTTCTGCCACCTGGGACCCAGCGCTGGGTAAATGAGCCCAGCTGAGAAAAGTACCTCCTCCAGCCAGGCTGAGTTCCCAGCCCCTCGCAGCCCTGGGGAACTAAGCCTGGCAGGGGAAGCGCCTCCAGTCAACGGGCTCAACTCCCAGCAGCTCCCAGCCCTGTGGAACTTAGCCTGGCGGTGGGAGATGCCAGCTCTGCCTGCTTTCTGCTACTGGGCTGAGCTCCATGGGGCTGGTGGAGCCGATCAGTGTGCAGCCTGGTGATGGGAGGTGGGGTGAGCCATGGCTGCGCTCCCCATGAGCTGAACCATATGGGGCTGTAGCCCTGGCTCTTCCCTGTCTCCCACCACCTGGCTGGCTGCTTCAAAATTTGAAACATTTTGACTGGCCTCATTTCATGTTGAGGCTGTTTTGAATCCCTTCATTTGATTTCAATTTTACTGTTTTGAGCTCAAAATGAGTTGAAACAGCATCAAAACAAAACAACCAGCAAAATTTTGCACAGCCCTACTGTCTTCTCTTTTCACAAAATACCAATGTTCACATTTAATATTCCAGGCTCAAAATTGCTCATCTAAAATATTAGCCAATCAAAGGTATGTTTGCAATACTAGCTTGGTACAGACTAAATTGTTACTTGGAATCAATTATATCTATGACATCAAGTGTGCATATTTGACCAGTTTGAAAGCTGTAAGAATTTCACTAAGGAAATGAACCAAAGAACTAGTATTCGTATATTGTGATTATTTTTTCTAGTACACAACCAGCTGTATTGTTATAGCACCAAAATATGTAGATAACTCAGTTTCACTTTTAATTAATATTATTATTAATTAATATTATTAATATTATTGATTTTAATTAATTAATATACTTACCACCTCTGATAAATTATCATATTCTCATAATTTTATTAACAGTCTGCGTAAGATGCTAATGTTGAAAGCTACATTCCAGTTGTAATCTAATTGTTTCATGGTTCTATTGATTTTTTTTTCATACTCACAAACCATAAACCATAAACAGGTCAAGGCATCTGTTTTGTGGGCATTGAATACATGGTAAATAACATATGGATCAAAACAATTGCTTGTCCCCAGTTCTGATCCCAGTATCCCTTGCTTTGAAATAAATGTTCTGGGTCACTGAAGAGTTTCAAAATGTAGGTCAAGCATCACATGTTTCAACAGACTGCTAAGGGAAAAGATAGGGGTGATTGGGCTTTAGATATTGAAGTAATTAAGCTATAAACAGCTACTGTAAGAGCTTTTTTAGCATCCAAAGACTTTAGAGGAAACCTTTTGCTGCTGTTCTTTGCCAACTTTGCCAAACCTCCTGTTCTACAGATATTGGAGTATGTAGACAGTGCTATGAAGCCTACATCTTTACAATTTATGTCAAAACAACACCCTATCTTATGCATTATGATGCAGCCTATATTCTTCATAGTACCTCCTCTTCAACAAGTGTACAGGACAGACAACAGCAACCTAATAAACACCTATTCGTGTTTTACGTTGATTATTCAATTTGTTGTCCTAGACATAATTGCTGCTCACTATTTAAACCCTACTCTGAAGGCAGAATTGTTAATTTCCTTGTGGGTTTTTCAATGGCACTCATGACAATACTGTTGGAGTACCTCAAAAAATAATTAATTCATTTTCACAACACCCATATGAAGTGAGAAAGATTATCTTTATCCCTTACAGATGAGTATAGAGAGTCTAATTTGGGCACTATTTGAATTGTCTTGGGTCAAATTTTTCAGAATACTTATCATTATATAACATTTTAAATGTTAAAAGCACAGCTCCTGTTGACTACAGCTGCAGCTGTAAACTGTTAAGCAATTCTGCAAATCAAACCCCAGGGTATCAAGCTTCAAGTCCAATGTGCAGACTTCTGTTAGTTGAGTTAATTGAGTCAGTGATAGCAGTTCCAGGATATTATTCTCTATGAGGGTCAACATTAAGGCTAGGGACAAAAGTTGTTTTAACTGGTTTAAGTGATCAGAAACGGGTTTAAACTAGAGGTGCACTGATACATCGGTCCCATATTGAATTGGCACTGACATAAAGAAAAATTACTGTATCATCAATCAGCATTTTTTGGCTCATGTGGCCAATAACGTTGCCAATAAATGCCCCATGCATGCGCTCAGCCGCAGCGCAACAAGCAGGCAGCCTGGAGAGCAGCTGGTTCCAGCTGGTAAGTCTCATGTGAGGGAAAGGGTGCAGGGTGGGCAGATCGAGGCCTCAGCGGTAAGGGAAGGGCTGGGGCTGAGGCTGGGGCTCAGGCAGGGGCAGGCACAGGCACTGACCAGCTGGGGTGCGGCGTAGGAGAGAGCCACGAGCAGCTTGTCCAGGGGAAGTGAGGGGGTGGTTTCTGCCACTGCACATGCCCCAGAAGAGCATGAGGGGGTGCGTGGCCCCAGATCTGTGCACAGAGTGAGGGCGGGCTGATGCTGCAGCTTAGACTAACCTGCAAAGACTGAATCAAGTCAGCCTTGGGCTTTTTGACTGTACTTAGCCCATGGGGTGTGAGACGGACTTTGCCTGTGGGTTTAATACAGGAATCTTAGGCTTCATTCTAGCCTGTGGCAGAGCATGAATCCTAATAAGCATTACATTTCCTCTAAGATTTAATTCCTTTTGTATTGTCATCTTCTGTCTGTTCCTTTCCCAATTCTGTCTTTTCCCTACCCCTTGGTTCTTCATCCCAATCACATTCCCCTTGCCTAGATAATCCTATTCTTTCTCAGGCTACTCCTCATCTGAATCCCTGGCTTTTCCCCCACAATTTAGGTCCCAGTCTCCTTGGCTAAGCACAGACATTCAAAAAGGCCAAGGTGGAATTGATCTAAGTTATGCAGTTTTCTGTAAACAGTGTAGCCTGGATCAGTAGTGAGCAGAACACACATTCGCCCTTTGATGGAGATGCACACAGGCTACCTGCACTAGCAGAGGCCAGCAGGTTCGCGGTACTCCTGCATGCCTCTCAGCATGCCCCCCCAGGCTTCCCAGACTGCAAGAGACTGCTGAGTGCAGCTGAATGCCTAGCCACCCCTGATTGACTGCCAGGCACGGGTGAGCACTTGCCCCAAACCCCACCATGTCCTGAGTCAGCCACAGGCACCTGTTGGCTACAGACAGGCAGTGCAAAGACAGGAAAGGGAGGTGATTGTGTCCCCACATGAACCCTATCACAAAACACCCCATGATGTACACACAGACCTGACGCTGAACCCAGGAGAACCCCTGTGAGCATCAATTCCAGTTCCTTCTCCACGTCCTAGTTTCCTGCCTAGTTTTTCTCTCCCCATTTAGCCGCTCCCGCTACTTTCATTTCCCTGCTGTTGGTTCACAATCTCTCCCAACTGTCAGCCTCTGTCCTTGAAGTTCCTAATCCATTGTGCCAGCATTCCCAGTCCTTCTCTAACCTTCTTATTCAGTCTGTGTTTCTTCCCTTAGCCTCCATTCTACACAAGACCACATCCAGTTCCTAATCTGGCTCTTGTTCCCACCTTCCTCTTCAGGCAATTGTAGTCCAAACATGTCTGAATTGGAATCCAAGTGTACAGCATGCAGCT
>JAGPOW010000304.1:49276542-49289230 GCA_030014935.1 Caiman crocodilus | reverse complement strand
TCTTCTTTCTCACATTACCCACCTGGGTAACAGCACTGCCAGAAAAAGTTAAACAAACTCTCTAGTCCTGGTTCCAGTGGCTAACCTTATCCTGGCTGACAACAGTGGGAAGAAGCATTTGCAGGAAAAAACCTAGAGGGTGCATCTACGTCAGATGCTTTGCTGTGCAGCAGAGCTAATTACTGTGCAGTAAGTGCCTGTGTCTGGGCCCTGCAATTGTGGAAGAGGGGCTGGGAGCTCCCTGCTGCCAGGGAAGGTTGGTAGAGCATGCTAGCAGCTCCTGAGGGCAAGGAGCAATGCCCCAGCCCTTGCCACGAGAAAGCTGTCTCCTGGCCCCTGAGCTAGCACCCAGAGGGAGCCTAGCTGCTGCCAGGGCCTGTCGCAGGGTGGTAGGAAGCAGGAGCAGATTGGTGCTAGGAGCATCAAATCTGGTCCCATATCCCAGCACATGTAGACGCATGCCCAGGAGAGTTTACTCTCAAGTAGTTTACTCATGAGTAAACTGCTCCCTGACTATTTGCATATGTAGATGCACCCACTGAGTCTTTGTTTCCCTGGGGTAGAACATACTCATACCACAGATAGGTTCTTTCAGGGTATTAAAAAAGAAGCTCTAACAAGTCTCTTAAGAATTTTAAAATCTCAGGTTGCACAGACATGTAATTTAACCAGTTCTGGTAGAATTTTCACAGTAACATCAGAAGGCATATATTTAATTAAATATTATTCCCCTGACAACTTTCAAGCCCCTGCTTGAAATCCTGGGATTGTTAGAGTTTCTCAACAAAATGTTTATAAGATGTCCTTGAACCTAATTCCCAGAAATAGATTAAGCATTATAGATAGTTTTGCTGGGACTCCAAAACTTAGCATATTGCAAAGTTATAAAGCATGGAAAGGTAACCATCTCACAAATCATGTGTTGATTGTGCAAAGTATGTGGTCTGTTTTTCAAAAGGCACCTACCAGAACTTTGCCAATTCATCAAGCATAGGGAAATAGTTAATGTTAAGCAAAATCTTTTCCCCTTTTGCATATTTGTTTAGTTCCATTGAGTGCATCATATCTAGTGTCAGAGTAAAGTCTTCTAACATTGAGAAGAGAAATTGACCAGGTTTTCTCACTTGTGTTAGCCCTTTGTACTGAGAATAGCACATTTAATATTCACCCATAACATTTTCCGGACTTCCTTTGCCTGGCTAACTCTAATTGCTTTGTAAAGGGGTAATTCTGGGTCTTTCAGTAGTCTCACTCTCTCTCTCTTTCTATTAGATACCCAAAATTATGAAATTATGTCTTCAGCATGAGATCAGTCACAAACTCCTCTGTGTTATAGGCTTTAATCTCTCTCTCATGTATTTCATTTCATACTGACTGCAATGCTTCTCAAAAGTTTCATAGTTAACCTCCTCTGCCCATATTATCAACTAAAAACAATCTTAAAAAAAGGGCCCAGTGATTCAGAAACAACTATTGTCAAAAGTAAGAGTGTCTTCTGACTGTCTTCTTTTTTGCTAGCACTCGCTGTTTTCATATACATAGCAAAGCACTGTTTATACATTCTCTAACTGTGCACTGGAAATTACTGAAAAGTTTTTACTTAAGTCAAAACGTTGGTTTTCAACTACCTCTGTTCTTCCACTTAGAGTGCCATTTTAGAGTAGAAACAGATGTCAATAAATTAAGCAAATCAGCTGTGCCGGGATTTCTCCCAGCATATCTAATCCACTTTGTTGGGTGAAACATGACATTCTTGTCCTGCCTTTTGATGCTGTGGGACAAAGGGCAATGCATTTTCTTGGGACTTGGAGAGCCTGATCCTGCTCAGAATTTCCTGAAGTGCTCAGGACCAAGATCTCTGGAGTCCACCTCGGTAAGCAGAGAAAGTTGGGGTTTCTCCACTTACTGATATATGCCACAGAGACCCTAAAACACATCTTGGCAAGCGAGGAATGCTGAGAAGGTGCTCCCAACACTGGAGGTGCCCAGTCCTACCCGTGACTTCCCAGGGTGCTTAATATCAGGCCTTTCAAGCCCCTAGAGCACCAGTCCTTGGTGACTGAAGCTACCCATGCTCTTACACCGTAAAATAAATAGATTTCCAACACAAATAGCACCATAAATTGATACCATTTTTGTGGAAGCCATGATTTTTAGTGTGACAAGGGATATAGGCCTCTTTTCTTGGCCATTGTGCCACCACAAAAAAAATTCTTGTAATACAAAGGAAACACAAGACAACATCTGTTTCTATCCTTATTTTTGTTTCATTCCTGGTATGTAAAATATTCAGTCACAGAATCACACAGAACCCGAGCAGAGAATTCAACCCATTGAGCTGGCTGAATATTCATATGAGTAGTTATAATCTTCTTTTCTTAAATTTCTCTAGTTTTACCTGGATAAGTGATTTTCACTTCCTATCCTAAACTGCATTGCCATGCAAGGTTAAATAGCTGAAAAGTAGATGATTGTCAGTCCTCTGGATCATAGTATACACATAAGAGGTCTAGTCAGAAGCCTGATGAGCAGGGATGCGGATTTTCTGTTTCCTATCAAAAAATGGAGTAAACCGCAGATTTAACATTTTACCAGAGGCAAATACAGATTTCTCGTTTTATGAGAGAAACCTGTAGATTTTGCAATGAGTTCCCCACAAGCTGGCAGAGTTCCAGCCTGCAGAGAGCTGGGAGGAAGCGGAAGAAAGGTGGTGAGATGGGGTGCCATGTGAACGTACATGCAGAGAGACAGGGAGCTGGGCAGGGCTGGGGCTGCTGCCCAGCCAGGTGGTGCTTGGGGTCTGGGGCCACAATGTATGGCTGCAGTCCCTGTTCATACATTGGACTGTGATGCCTGCATTCTCAGTCAGTCTGTCCCTGGTCTGCCTCCTGGGTTCGTTTAGCTTAATCTTGCATTCTTTCTCTGCATTAGTGATGGTCATTGTATTCATTTTTTCCTTGGATAGTTCAGCTGCCCTTAGTATTTGGGAGCATTTCCTCAAGATTACATCTAGTTTCTGTTCCCCACAACAATCTCTCCTGTAAACTGGAATTGCATCCCCCAGTCTTGTACCTCTCCAAAAGTTTCACATAGACACTACTGGACACTCTTCTATTACATAACCCTCTATTTCTTCCTCTTAGTTTCAGGTAAACTAATGGTTCACTTCTTATTCTTTCCCTTGTTTCATCTTTATCTCCATGATTCAGTTCTTACACCTATTGATTACATGCTGATGCATGATTTTTGGTCTGGAAATCCAGCTTTCCTGTTGGCACCTCTTTGCTCTACTTCTCAATGTTGCTTTATTTTTCTCTTAGTCATACTTTCTTCCATCTTATACATCTCACTAGCCTGTTTGAACAACCTTCATGCTGGATAATAACCTATGCTCATAAGAATAAACTACCTCTTTATTAAGGTGCCTATCTAAAGAGGTGCTGCAACTACAATTGAGTCACATATATAAAAATTAACTTTCAGATACATCATTTAAACTTTCCTCCTGAAACTTTTGTTTCTCCTTCCATCTTCAATGCTAACTATTATGAACTGTATACAATAATGGTTGAGATCACATGAATAAATTAAATTACCCCCAAAAAGTGTCCAAAGGGAAACTATAAAGGACAAGGATGGTGTTGGCTCTGGATTTAGAACCTAGAGGTTTTGTTTGTGGAGGGAGACCCACCCACCCTCAGACCAACCACGACCTTTCCATTTGATAATAGGCAAATATATTGATATACAGTGATAACAGAAAAGAAACAATACAAACAATCAAGCAATTCTATATATCTTCCAAATCATAGGGCTGTCATCAGAGTGAAAGTACATCTGGCCAGGATGCAGGCTTCACTATGAGGCTGTCTCTTAAGTGTCAGATGTCATGTCAGCAGCCTGGAGGTGAGATGAGATGCCAAGGCCCACACCCCACCAGTGGAGTGGATGAGATGGGAAGCCCTGGGTGAAAGGTTCGCTCCTAGCTAGACCTGTAGGAGGGGAGGTATCCCTTGCTAACTGGAATCCAGGGACAGCTGCACCTTATATTTTGTAAGACTGTTATCATGATTGTGGATATGTTGTACAGTATGTGATTGCACTGTGATTCTATAATTGATTCCTCATTGGTATGCTGCCTTTTTCCCTCTCCTTCCTTTTTTCTGTCCGGTTGTACTCTGCCAATGGTTCCTCTGGGTTCCCTGTAAACTAGCTGTTGACGCTAATTTACCTGGTTCACCCATCTGGGTATCCACCCCTCCTCCCTGCATGGGCATCCTCCGTGCACCAGTTGCGCCAGGCTTCTGTAGGGCACACATCTGAGAAAGCCATCCCCAAGGCGAGTTGTCCATTAGGGAAACCAGTTCCCCCTGGTCCCTTTGACCCAGAACAAGACTGCTCCCAGTTCAGCTGGGGTCTTTCATCTCTTAATTAAGGGTCAGCCCTTGTTCCTGCTGCTTTTCCCTCTTAAAGTGACAGGAGCCCTGCCTCCCAGATGCTGGTTCCTTCTAGATTGGCCTCTTCAACCCCAACTCCTCTCACAAGTAGTTTTTACAGTTCTCTCCAAGATGCCTTCTGCTAAAGCCCCCCTTCCTGTGGCTTGCTTTGGCACAGGCTCCAGGTGTGCTGATGCAGTCTTTCTCCCTCTCCCTTGTGTCTAAGTAACGGGGTCAGGTCCTCTGTGACAAGAGGATAAATATAGTGATGGCTGTGTACAAAAAGGTTGTAACAAGTCTTGGTGACAGTGGTTCCAGTGGAGTGTAAAGGGTGCACTACAGGGGGGTAGGGAAAGAAAGGAAGGAGATCACAACAGTTCTTGTCAATCTCTTATTTGAAAAATGTGGTATACAATCTTATATGGAGTTGGAGGAGGAAAGATTTTAGGAGAGTCAGTGATATTCAATAAACACCTGGGATTGTTAGTGCAGGAATTGCTATTTGGAAAAGAATAATGTAGAATTGAAGGAAGGAAGGGGAAAACTCAAACCTAAATTTGTAGAGGAAGATGGCCACAAGATTTTCCCCTGAAGAATGCAGAAATATAGAAGCATGAGTAGAGGAAGCAGATGTTGGGGTCGAATCAATTTTCAGGTGTAAGAAAAGGGAATATGAGTCCGGAGTAACCTGTTCCAGTGCTCCACCACTCTCATAATGAGAGTTTTTCCTAATAGCCAGCTTAGACCTCCCTTGCTGCAACTTGAGACCATTGCTCCTTGTTCTGTCATCTGTCATGACTGAGAACATTCTCAAATAGATTTTGATAACAAATAGAAGATTTTGGATTTGTTGCTCTGTAAATACTGTACATGATCATTTTAAAACTACTGTCATTTTTTCAGATTTTAAAATGCTCAATAATCCTTTTGTGCTTACAGTATTAAATAATGCATTCTTCCCATTCCCTTCACTGATCAATAACCTTGCCTTGTTTTACCATATCTGCATTTAAATTGGGAATTCTAATGGGAAATTTTGTAAGCAAAGAACAAAACTCATTTGTTAATTTAATCTTGAAACAGATGGGAAATGGTTCTCAGCCAATGGCCGCTAAATGATGTGGGTGGTTGTTTCTCAGTTTGGGTTTGTTGCTAGTTTTGTAGACTGAAAATTAAAGTCATTATTTAACAGAGTAATTATAATCTGTTACCCCTTGACCTTACTATATATATACTGGTGGCTGGATAATGAGGTCATGGCATCAGTCATTCTGAGCAATGTTTCAAATAAAAGCCAATTTATTTGTGGTTGAAAAATACAACCTGTCCAGTAGGAAGGGTGCACTAGGCCATGCAATGCAGCAATATTTAAGTAGTTAGAACAAATATGTTTTCTTAACAGTTTATCCACAAGAATTCTGATAGTTTTTCCAGTGTGTAACATGAACAGGGAGTTGCATATCCCTTTTGTACAGTTCTAAAAAAATATATATCCAGAAAAGGACAAGCTATTTTAAAAATCAGCTCTGGGTTTCCAATGTGCTACCATTCCTGTTCGTCTTCAGTTTCAATAGAAACTTTTGAAAAAATTTTCAGGCTATCATCTCAATCCTCCTTCATCTGGATAGCAGCCACCTTTATTTGTGTTATTCCTCGTTGGGATAAGAGATTTCTCATTTTGTTATTCCTGTGTTACCCATCTATATTGTGGCTGACTACCATATTAAAACTTCCTCCAGTCTGGCTGCCTATTTTATTATTCAGAGTAGGAGCTAATCCCTTGGCCATTTTGGATTGAGCAATAAAGGTATTCCCAGTACAATTTCAAATTAAGGAATGATTTAGAGGTCTGTACAAAAGGCAAGATTTAGCTGTGATGTTTTCATACATTTCCTGGACCATCACAGCTACAACGCTCCAACCCTACTAGAGAGACAGAGAAACTCAATAAGACACCATAAATATGGAAAAGAAATCTTTTTCTACCTATGTTCAGGTCCATACTTACATTTTTGCCAGTGACAGATATCTGCAGCATTGATCTTCAAATCTATCAGAAATATTCATTAAATGACAGACTATGCCTAGTCTCCAGTATGATATTTCTTCCTCATAAACATATACAGGAGAACATTTTTCATAGAAAAAGGTCTCCCTATCTGACTTCAGATTTCTTGTGCTCAAAGGAAATTTATAAAACACTTTCAAAAGATAAGCCTGAAAACAAAAATTCATTAGTCTATTGGACACTTTAGAACTAGGGACTTAACATGGACAAAAACTTCTTGGCCCATTATAATTTACCTGATACTTCTTGACCTCTACACTTCACAGAGATAATAATCCTTTTACTCTTCCTCTCTTCAGGTTTTTACTGCATCTCTCTCATCTGATGGCTACCTAACAACTTTTCTTCATATCCTGTTTCTATTTACTTAGGGGTACATCTACACATGTGCCAAAATTACTGCACAGTATGGGTACACATCTACACATTCATGCCTGTAGTGCAGTAAACATGGTGACTTATGCTAACTTGGGTGTAAATTTGATACCTACATCATGGAGGTATCAAATTTATGCATGATTAGTTACTGGGTAGTAATGCACATGTGGACTCCTTACTGTTCAATAACTGTGTGTGTGGCCTAACTAACTTTAGTCCCAAGTCAGTCCACATGCAGTGTCAATGCACTTTAACACCTGCACATGTAGATGCTGGCCTATTCCCACTTACTGCACAGTAACTTTAAGCCAGGGTAAATACACATATAGACATGCCCAGAAACTTGTACACAAGACTTTGTTCCATATACTATTTAGCTCTGAACAATCTACTTCTCTCCCAGAGACCTCAGGAAGGGGACAGTGGATGTATCTGCATGTTCATTAATTTGCCATACTTACAGTTAAATATAGTACTAACTTAATGTGCCGTAATTGCCACTACTGTGCATTAGCTCAAGCAAATCCTTTTTTTGACACTTAATGCTCATTAGACTAATCTACTGTGTATTAGCACATTAGCATGGTTTTTGCCATGCAAATGTGCAGTAGAATTAGTCTAATGGGCATTAAGCATCTCATGTACACACACCCAGTGATACCTGACAGCTTGTTTCTGTCCCTCCCAACTGTACAGTTGGTCCAATAAAAGATATCATCCACATAAATCCTAGCCCCTCAGATTTTTCCTGGGCCATCACTACTACAACATCACCCCAATATGACTAGAAATCTTCTAAGAAGTTTTTTTTCTGTTTATTCTTATGATATTTGCAATCATTTTTATACAGAACAAAAAGTTAAGATAGTTCAAAAAAGATTTGGATCAGCAAAAGGAAATTTTTATATTCCAGTCCAAACTTGAAATTCCTTTGTAATGGTCCTGTTGTGGGCAATGAAAATATAGGGTATAAATTGAGTGGTTATTCTATGTTTATTGGCAAACTCTATTCATAGATTAATAAAGCAAACATTTCAATTTATAAAGTTTTGATTTGCAAATAGTAAGCCAGATTCATCCTTGGCAATGTTCCAGTATAATCAGTGAATTTACACCAAGGATGAATTTGTTTCAGTTTATCCTAATGGTAGACCACTATTACACATTGGCAATGATGTGTTGCAATCAATTGGCAATTGCTTAAATATGGTTCTTTTAGTAATCTCTTTTTTATATATTGATGTTGTAAATGTCTGTCTGTGTGGCAGGAAGTATCTTTTCTTCTGTCTTCACTAATCTTGTGACCTTGTCTGTTCACTTTTCAGTAGTTGCCATGGTACCAGTAATACCCATAAACAGGCAGTTATAGAAACTGGACCAGTTTGGATGTATATGCACCTGGCTAGCTCCCTGGTCTATGACAGAATAGCTTGCAATGCACAGAAAAGATTACTCTAAACAGTATTAACTACAGGAAAACATAATTTCTAAACATAAACTAAATGAAAGCACTGCATAAAGATTTTGAGAACAATTGTAAGAAATGTATATCTGTATTGTTCAATCCACAAGCTCAGTGTAACATAGAAGAGGTTTCTAGTGGTTCTATTATGAAATCCGAGAGCGGGGGGGGCTGGACATGATGATCTGTGAGGTCCCTTCCAGCCCCTAACAATCTATGAATAAGGTAGTGATTGATATGGAAGAATAGTCATTCAAAAGCAGTCATTCATTCATTCAAATCAAAATTCTAGCTCATAAAGCTGGGGAGAGAAGCTTACCCAAAATTAATTAATTCATAGCATTCTGATCCACACCAATGAAAAAGAAATAAAGCAGAAAGGTTATAAAAAGACAAATATCAGAATAATGCAAGATGGATATTGTTTTGCAAGTCTCTTTATAAGTACAGTAGTTAGATATATCAGATTTTTGTTTTTTTCTTGTAAGACACTATAGTTGCTTACTAGACTCAGTTCTTCATTTTTTAAAACATGTGGTCACCCTACAGATAAGGCAAGATATCAAAAATAAGTTTTCACATAAACAGTGTCAAATCAATCATATATTAACCAGGTTATACTGTTTGCTGCTGTGAAATATTCCACTGATCCCTCAGTTGTACATGTTTATAGGCTTCAGCCCTAAGATCACAAATAGACACACCACTGTAGCAAATGTGCAGAATGTGTTATTGTAAACCACACCCACCTTCTTTAAAAATTGAACCCAGTTTATCCTCACAATAAATGTCATTTAATCAGTGTACCCCAGGGTAAATTTAGCCCACATGTCATTCTTCCTCTGCTAAAGCAGTCCATTTCATTTTTTGGATTTTTCAAAAAGTTTTGTAAACCAAAAACTATAACGGGGCTGCAGGTAGTGCAAGTTGGGGGAAATTTGGCCCTGTTTCTAAAATACAGTTATTTTCCTTTGAAAAATCAGGTCTATCCTTCTATTTTTTGACAGCGACCAATCTCTTCAGCATTCCCTTTGACTTCAAGTCTATCAAAAAATTATTAAATGAGAAGGATTCTTATGCCTAGTCTCTAGTATAATATTTCTGCCTCATAAACACACTTATATCATAATCAAAACTCTATTCTACTTCCATTTCCTTTATATTTGTACAAAAAATCATTAGTGTGCATGCATGGCAATTACAGGTAAATCACTGCAGACTCTTGTTGTTCACAGCATATATGCAGTTCTATCACTTTTTGTTTCCTGACTGAGTTTGTTTCTGAATTGTCTGTTTTAACTTAGTCCGTGGTTTCAGTCAGTTTGGAGCTACTGTGTTCTACCATCTTGCTGTATTTTTTAAATGATTACAAACAACACTTAACCTAAATGTTAATGTAACTTTAAATGTTGAAGCTATATGAATGAGAACATGTTACTTCAGTTAGTATTTCTGAAATAACAGAAATGATACAAGGACTATATACAGTGGGCCTTCTCTAGTAACATCATTCAAGCACAGATTTAGACTGATATGAGTGAAGAACCAGTGCCAGCCAACAGAAGGACTTCTAAATCTCAACAGGAACTTTGTCCTTTAGAATAGATGTCTTCTTTACAACCTGAACCTTGACATTCTTCTTGCTTGAATTATATTTGAATTTGTATGAATGTATAATATAGCAGCAAATAGAGATTCTGGTGGAGAAAAGAGCTAAACAATCTGTAAACACATAATCCAAAGAGTTTTAGTCTAACACAGGAGTGTCAAATGACCAGATCCAGCCATGGAGCTCTATGATCTTGCCCATGGGTCTTGGACCAGCACCACTGACCTCACCCCTCCACCCCTGGCCCTCTCACGAGGCAGCAACAAGGGAGTGGGCAAAGGGGGAGGGGCAAGGCCCCAGACCTGAAGTGGGGGGAATGGGCCCAGCTCCAAAGCAGGGCAGGGGGCCTCTGTCCCTGCCTGCCCTCATCATTCTTGACAGGCAATTTGCTAGTAAAGTGAAAAACCTGGGTCCATCTTGGAATTGTTGCTTTTCAGTCTTGAACTATGGTTCTTGCTGTATTGTCCGCTTGCAAATATACCTAGGTAATGCTATTTAGCCACTTAGTTTTTGAAGCAGGCAAAAAGATCACATCCCTACCAGCCTGGCTCCCTGTGGAGCCATTCTTTTCAAGAATTTAGGACTTAGGAAATTTAAGATTAATCTGCTTTCAAAAAGCAGTAAGATTTTTGTGCATTTAGATAAATGTGCATTTTATAAATTGTACTAATTCCCTTTATATGACATATCTGTACTGTCTACTGATTTATATATAGTCTGTATTTTCGTATTGAATTTGTCATTAAAATGTAGGTGTCGCAGAGCACCTTGCTACCCTGCTCCTAGAGAGTGACAGCTGCTGGGGAAAAGCCCTAGCAGTGAGTATGGGCAGGGCCTGGCCCTTATAAAAACCAGAGCTAAGGCTAGGCTGGCAGTTTCCTGCTAGCAGCTGGAGAGGCAGGAGCTCCCTTGGCCAGGATATAGGGAGAATGCTGATTGCAAGTACAGCTTGTGAGAGCTCCAGAGGCTGGAGCAATGATGTTGAGTTATAGCCAGGTGCTTATGTTGTTATAGCCAAATGCCTTATGTTTTGGTTATAGCCAGGAGGCTTGTGTTTGCTTTAGTGTTGTTGATATTATACTGGTGGTTTGGGTGAGGCTATTAGGGGTTGGAGGAGGCCTCATAGGGCCCACAGGGTGTGGGTCCCTAGTGCCCAGGAAGGTACAATCCAGGCCCAGAGAGGGTACAGCAGTGCAGGGTGCAGAGACCCCAGGCCTAGAGAAGGGCATTAGAAGGGCCAAGGCATGGGCATGGTGAGCCCTAGACAGGGGGCAATATTTTAAGAAGCCCCAGGGAGGGGGCAACTTTGAGAAGCCCAAAGGTGGGCATGATGAGCTCCAGATAAGGGGGCAGCATTTTAAGGAGCCCAGGCATGGGCGTTGTGAGCCCTAGCAGAGGGCAACACTTTGAGAAGCCCAAGTGTGGGTGTTCCAGAGCCCAGGCATGGGCACGGTGAGCCCCAGACAGGGGGCAGTATTTTAAGGAGCTCTAGAGAGGGGGCAATATTTGAGAAACCCAAGAGGGACAATATTGGAGAAGCCCAGGTGGGGGCACGATGAGTACCAGGAGAGGGCTAGGATTAGGAAGCCCAGCATGGGCACAGAAAGCCCCAGGGGGGTGGAAATTATATAGAAGCCCAGGAAGGGCATGATGAGCCCGGTAGCAGGCTAGCACTGGAGAAAACCCAAGAGAAGGGCAGGGTGCTGCGATGGACCCCAGGAAAAGGGGTTAGCAGTATGGTGTGCCCAAGAAAAGGACAGGGTGCTGTGGTGGTCCCCAGGAAAAGGGGATAGCGGTACAGTGTCTGGCAAAGGGGAAGCAGCGCGGTGAGCTTGAAAGACCAGAGGCTCGATATAGAGTCCCAGAGCAGGCAAGTGTCCCTGAACGGGACCACATTTTTAGAGGAGGCCCAGAGCAGGCATCAAGACCCCCAAGGGAGGGGCGGTCTCATTGAGAGCCCCAGGAGGGGGCGGCAGTACTAAGAAGGCCCAGTGCAGGCACAGAGAGCCCTAAAGACAGGGTGGTAGTGGGGAGAGAGCCCCATAGAGGGGCAGGATCCTAGATAAGAGCCCAACAGAGCGTGCAAGTGCACAGAGGCCCAAGGACATGGGCAAGAGTATTGTGACGGACCAACATCAATCACATCTGTGAGGCTTGGGGCATGGTGTTGGGGGTTGGTAGGAGCCGTGCATAGCCCGTAAGGCTAGGGTGACTGAGAAGCTCCCATCGTACTGGGAGATCACAAAGAGTCCGGGAGATCACAGGGACAGAGGTCCCGATACGCTGTGCCCATGGAGGTATAAGGCAGCTTCCCAATATGTACTTAAGAGCAAAGACATGGTGGGCAAGAATAAGAGGGTGCACCTGGGCCGGGCTTGACACGGAGAGAGAGACCTCAGGGAGATCGCGGCCCCGCCGTGACAGTAGTTATTCTTATATTGTGAGCATGTAATTTTGGTGGGATTGGTCCTTCAAACCTTGGTTCTCAGAATATATCTGAGGGTCAACAAAGGAAACCTGGAATGAAAAAAGAAACACTGAGAGGATTTAACTTAACAGTTTTGATATTTTTATTTGAGCCACACTGCTCAACAGTCACAACAACAGGTTTTCTCTGTCGTGTCTTGGGACACTGTTTGGTAGAGCACCTACGTATGCTGCAGGTCAGGCACAGTGGGAAATGGGACTTCTACCTAGCAAATCCCCCTGCCGCACTCTCTCCCTCTCTCCCTCTC
>JAGPOW010000304.1:49246971-49271177 GCA_030014935.1 Caiman crocodilus | reverse complement strand
GCATCCCTGGTTCCAGCTCCAGCTCCTCCTCTGGCAGTGGGAGGCTCACGCTGAGAGATGACATTGGGGTGGAGGAGACAGTGATTCCACTGCTGGTCCTTACTTCTGGACTGAGCGGAGGTGGTGCAGGTGCAGGGATGTCAGGTGCAGACACTGCTCCCTCCTCCTTGCTTCCACTGGCAGGACTGATGTCATGGCTGCTTGGGAAGAGACTATGTCTATGTTTGGGGAAGGAGGGTGCTTTCAGCTCTAGCTTGCCCCCTACCCCCTCTCCTTCCCCTGCCAGAAGACCTGGCACCTGCCTTTCTAGCACGCTTCATATTCATCTTTCCTGTGCTGCAAAAGATCTGTATGTGTGTCACTCCTTTTGTGTTGTGTGTTTTATTTCCTCATTGTGTGTGTGCACTGGACCCATCTTTGATTGTTTGCTTCAGTGTTAAGAGCTATGTAAAAATTGCATGTGCATGCTGTATGTCTGTTGTCTTCTCCTATGAACATTTGATTTTTCTTCTTTATAGTGTGTGTGTGTGTGTGCATGCGTGCGTGTGTGTGTGCATGCTCATGCAATCCGTGTGCCTCCCTGCACGGTGATGGATCATGCTGACAGGGGAAACGCAACTTTCTTTTTTCAAAGTTTGCAAAAAAAAAGAGCAAATATAAATTGAAAGAAATTACTTGAATAGTACTAAGAGATTCTAAGCTAAACTAAGCTAAGCTAAATCATACCCAATCCTTTCTAACAACAAAAAGGAGCAGGCAAGCTCAACTACTAAGTAAAGCAACCAAGCTGAGATGCTTGAGTCTGAGGGTACCTTTCTCACACAGTTCCTGAGAGGAAACAAGCTTGCAAAAGGCACAGCACACCTCCAAACAGAAGCTTATATGCTGTTTCTATGTCCCTCCCCTCAGATGCTGCCATTGGAAAGGCAGCCAGAGAGAAATCCTTCTCGCTGGCCACCAACACATGTCAGTCTTCTCCACTTCCTTCCCTGTTCCCTCTCCCTCTTCTAACTTTCACTTCCAGGGTCCAAAGGGTCAGAAGCATCCAAAGCTTTTCCAAAGCTCTACAGAAGCTCCAAACTGCTTCAGACAGCTCAAATGAGCCAGCGCTTCACTCCAGGCACGCTGCTTTGGACACCAAAATGTCAAAAATGCCCTGGATCTGAAGTACGATCTGAAGCCTCGCACAGCCCTAGTATTTTTCTTACACGACAGAGATGTAGCATCTATCAGATAGTTAAGAGATTCGTAACAACCCAACTTGCGTAAAGGAAAATAAGGAGTAGAGCTAGACAGCAGTTGAGGAACTAGATCTCAATACTGGTAGCCAAATAAAATATTAAACAGGTGCAAGGCATGTTGTAGCCATGTTGTCCTACTGCCATGTTCTAAGGATTTGCTAACAACCCTTTCTAATTATTCAAAACTAACATGCTTTAAAAGGTTGAAATAAATTATTTGCTTACCAGTCAACTTAGGATTTTTAGTTATATGAATTTGTTATGCTGTGTAATGTTTTGAATATTGCCTATCTATTTTATGTTGAACATGTAATTTTCCCCTCTATGACACTTGTAGGAGACATTTAATTGAAGTGATATTTCCTGGGGGAACAGAAATATGGTTTTAGTATATTACTTCAGCATGTAACACTACCAAATGTGCTTTCTGTTTACAGTTCTACCTTTGTTTTCATCACCATCAGACACTGCTGCTGCTAGCAATTCTTGCTCAGTTAAACAAACATGCTGTGAAAAACGAATGTAGTGAATGTGCTTTACATTAATGAAGGTCTAAATCCAAAAGTACATAAGCATTTATTACATTTTATTTGGCTGATGGTCTCCCAGGTACAGCTTGAAAAATACGGTTGGCCCAAATGTAGTATTAGACCAGATCACTTTACCCTCTGAAGCTTAGATCTGAATAAATACTATGTGCTTCTAGCTCACTTCTGCTACAAATGGATTGGACAACAGTACTGCTTATATTAATTCATATGTTATGTACTGAAACGTCTTTATCAGATCAGCACTTTCCCAGTAGCTGGTCAGAGACTCCCGCAGGAACTCAGGGCCTTCACAAGCCTTCCAGTTCAGAGGCTAGGCATGCTTCTTTTTCTTTTCTTTCTGTAACACAATACATAGCAACAGGTATATTTAAAAAAGAAAGCAAGCAGCAGTCTCCTTTCCCAAACCTACCTCTGTTTGTTTCAGAATTCAGGGCAACCAAACAGCTGCAGTTTGGTGCTCAGTCTTTGGTTTCTACTCTAGCATACAAGATTTATGTCCTTGCAGAAGGAAATCAAATGGAAAAAAATGGGTGGAGATTTCAAGCATAATAAATAAGTTGGGTTATACATCTTGTATAGGGCAACGATTACTGGTTTATATTTTACCCAATAGCAACCACTCCTTAGCTATCAAAATCTTCCAAACTTCACATTCTATTTTTCCAGTGATCCCATTTTCTCCTGAGGCATCAGCTAGAAATTATAGAACAGTGCTTCTTCTAGAGTTAGCCTTTATAAGTTTATCTGTAAGTGACATTAAACATGAAACAGAAAATAATTAATGTTAAAACATAAATAGGACACCAGTTCAGACTATTAATAAAAATAATTTTTCAGACTTTTATTGTGTCTTTCACTGTAAGATCTCAAAAGATTTAATAGAATTGAGTGAAGTTTCTCCATGTCTTGTGGAAAAGACTTTGGGATTATGAAGCTAGGGAAGACGAATTATTTATTGCAAAGTGAAAGGGGACAATGATTTACCACATGGTAATGGTCCAAAAGCACCCAGTGGTAGATGAAAGCTAAACCATAGTAGCTTAGCCCTCAGAGAAAAATCACATTCCCTCTCTCTTTCAGTCTACCTTTTGACTCCTGCTGTCACCCTCTTATTACCTTTAGTTAAGACTGTCAGATACTTAGATGCCTAATGCCATTTACTCTAGTAAGAGTTAGAAACTTGAGGAAAGTATTTATGCCTTCCTAAACATATTAAAAATATATTTTTATATAACCACACATAAAGGAAAAATAGGCATTTCTTCTTAATTGTGTCTCCAATCCAACCTTTCTGTATGGTCTGTTCCCAACATTCTGCACAAGCCACTGCCTCTTCCACTCCCAAATCTTGTGGGGTATATTGTGGTGCTACAGGGCATCTCAGGAAATGATCCATGGTTTGCTTCTCCAACAAGCAAATTGGTTGTTTGCATAGAGGCTCCATGATTTAATGAGAAAGTTGCATCTTCTGAGACCCACTCTTAATTTGTTCAGGGTCCAATGTATATGCCATTTGTAGTTGGAGCCAGATGCTAACTTCTCAATGGGGTTTCATAGTTGGTAGGGTCAGAAGGGACCTGAGCAGATCATCAAGTCCAATCCCCTGCCATGGGCAGGAAAGAATGCTGGGGTCAAACAACCCCTTGCGAGGTGATTATCTAGCCGCCTTTTGAAGACCCCCCAGGGTAGGAGTGAGCACCACTTCCCTTGGAAGTTGGTTCTAGATCCTAGCCGCCCTGACAGTGAAGAAGTGCCTCCTGATATCTAGCCTGAATCTACTCTCAGTCAACTTATGGCTGTTATTCCTTGGTACTCCTGGTAGTGCTCAGGGGAGCAGGGGCTCTCCCATTGCCTGCTGATCCCCCTTGGCAAGCTTATAGATGGCTACCAGATACACTCTCAGCCTCTATGTCCTCTCTGGGCTCTATTCAACAGCTTTGTTGCTTAGTTTCTCTATTCCTTTTGCCAGGAGATAGTTATGGCTGATTCTGGTGATATGATTAATGGTGTGGTGAAGGACAAAACTATTTCTCCATGACAGATGATGGTGTACTGGTTAATGTCTATATAATGAGTGGTAGTTGTCTGACTCTTGTACCTACTGATCCATGTTGCCTGCTACTTTCCTCCTGATGTAACCAGATAGTGTATATAGGCAGGGAACAGGGGTGGGTTTTAGGCAGCCTGTTATAATTCTGCATGTACTGTTTAGAGCGTGGTCAGCATGTTTACTGTGATTTGCACATTCCTAGGTGGTGCAGGCATATTCAGCCAGAGAAACAAAGTGCTAAGGCAGTAGTGTGAAGGATGTACAGATGTGCTCCCACTTGGAATTTGTGAGCTTATGAAGAATGTTGTTTCATGTATTGACCTTGGCCTTGGTATTTAATGTGCACTTTTTCTAACAAAGTGTACAGTCTGAGTGTTACCCAAAGTAGACTGGGTGTTTCAGATGTTTGAGACTCCGATCACCTCAGCTGACATGCAGGCGTCATTCCACATCCCAGCTTCTCAGATGGAAAGCACAGATTTGCATTTTGTTAAGGCTGGGTTTGAGATAATTATTTAGGTAATAATCTGACATCTCATTCAGTGCCCTCTCCAGGATCTTCTCTGTGTCCTCAAAATTATTCTGCTGTGTGATAATGCAGAGATCATCAGCAAAGATGAAATGCTGACATTTGACAGGAAGTGGCTGATCGTTAATGTAGATGTTACATAAAAGTGGGACAAGCACACTGTCTTGTGGTAGGTAAGCCATTCTTTTGGGAGAGCCATCTACTTTTTCTAGCCATTCAGTTCCATGTAGAAGCACCTGTTTACCAAGAGGCTACAGATGATTTGGCTTAGATCTAAGTTGTCAGTCATAAGATACAGTTTGTGGATTGTGATGTGGTGTTGGGCAGTATCATATGCAGCAGATAGGTCAACAAAAGCTGCACCTGTGATCAACCTTTCCTGGGAACTGTCTTTGATATGCTGTATAAGGTTTAGTAGTTGGCCTCCACAGGACTGACCTGTCTAAAACCTATTTGGTCTCGTGTAAATTTAGAATCTACCAGGTCTGAAATTCATTGCAGGATAACACATTTGTAGAGTTTATAGCTGATGCTGAGATTGCTGACCAGTCTATAACTTTCTAGTGATGAAAGGTCTTTCCCTAGTTTGGGCACAGCTATGGAGCCTTCCTCCATACCAGTGGTATTTGGTTATTCATCATGCATGCACTGAATAGATCAAGCAGTGTCACTGGTAGGTATTATAGGGTTTGAGGTTTTTCTTGCCTAGTGTCATACCCCATTGCGCTGTCATGGTGAGAGCTCAAAAATAGTATTACCTGCATGTTCTGGTTGATAGTTCCCTCTCCCCTGCCATGTCTTGATATCTTTCTTGGGAGACAGTCCTGCAAGTATTCTGTGCAATCTCATTCATTTGGGTCTTTGTGGGACTCCAACCTCCCCTTTATCCCACCCTTACTACATCCAGGACTGGAATTAGTGTCATTGTCTCAGAGTTCCCTTTGCCCAGATGATATGTTCTCACCTGAGCTGCCTGTTGTTTGTTAAAAGAGCTGCTCCCCAGTCATTGGCTTGTCTTCAGCTGTTCCTTTGCTTGAAATAATGTCCCCATAACTAAACTCATCATGGCTTGGCATAATATAGCTCTTTAAACAATAACTTAGGAAAACTAACTTAAAGTTCAGTTGACCAGCCTCTGCTGGTACACTCTTGTAGCTACTGGATTCTCATTACATTGAATTTTGGGGCTCTTCAGCATCTCACTGTGCCCTTTATTCTGATTAGGCCCTCTTTGTATGCCTATCCCTCCGCTCCTGGCCTTGATGCCATCATGGGTTTTGCACCCCACCCTGTTTCCAAGGCCTCAGTCCACCACTAGGACTGCTGTCAACCTGGCAACTCCTTCCTGGGCTTGAACCCACCATAGCAGCAGATGGGTTTTCTCCATCAGGCCTCTCATCAACTCCCAGCTCCCGGCTCCTCTCTTCCCCAGATACCTCTGGGTTCTAACACTGCCCATCCTGTTGGGGCTCTGGGTCCTCTCTTCACTGGGGTGCACAACTGGCTCTGCTCCCTGAGCGAGTCGTATGTGGCTTCCCAGATCTCACTGGGGAGCACAACTGACTCTGCTCCCTGAGAGAGCAGCTTCCCAGTTCTGTCTGGTCTCCACAAACCTTGTTTTTCCCAGCAGCAACCCTTGCCAGCTGCCCACCACCTCACTGCCTCCACATTCTTCTCCCTAGGTTTCTCTCTGGCCCTGCCCTTTTGGCGAGCCATTCCCCAGCTTTCCCGTGGCTTCTCACCACTTCTCAGGTCTTCCTATCCCAATGAACCCTTTTCAGTCTGCTCATTACTCAGGCCCCACCTCCTTCACTCTCCGAGCTGCAGGCTCTGGCAGCTGCAATATTGCTACATCCAAGCCTGTGTCCTTCTCTCTGCCCTGCAAAAAGGGGATAGTGGGGAAGAACCCCACTGACAGTGTCTTCCCACTTCACAAGGAGCCACTGCCTTGCAAGAGGTCCTAGGTGTTGTATTATCTCAGCAAATATATCATCTACTCCTGCTGCCTTCCCATGTTTCAGTAGTCCTATGCCAGCTGTCAGTTCCAGCATAGTAAATGGACAGGTTAGGTTCTTTAGGTGGTTGCTTATCAGATGGTCTAATGTAGTGATGGTGTTCTCTGGTGTTTCGTATATGTGAGCACTACCCATTATTGAGCAGTTGTTGTGCAACCTGACTGGCAATAACATTTGATATAGCCAGAGGAGTGATGTTGTCACCAAACACCAACCAAATAGGCACTATCAGGGTATTATCTTTAAATTTTCCCTGCAACTACATGTTTCCTTTTGATTCTTTCTTCAAAGTGTCCCAGTTGCACCAAACAACTATAATGCTGTTTGGGGACAAACCTGACTATGAGACCATGTAATGTAGCCAGTTGTATGATCTGTTAGACCACAAACTTTTCCCACACCACATGCTTTAAAATGCATTGTTCTCTCTTTTAATCTATCTAATTAAATCTATCTAATTATTAAATTATGAAGAATTGTTTTTACTGGAATAGGTCTGTATTAGTAGCTGATATAGAAAACAATAAGCTCAAATTGTAATTTTGTAATGAGTCTTTAAAGTTACAGATCCAAAATTATTTTTTAATTATAAACTAACTAGATTTAGCCTATCTAGATATCCTACATCAGGGGTGGCCAATCTGTAGCACATATGAATAGGCACCTTTGTGTGTGGCACACAGCAGATCAGGGAGAGGGCTTGCAGGACACAGCCAGATGAGGCAGGGAACATAAAGCAGAGTAGAAAATCAAGCTGGGAGCACAGGGTTTAGAAAAGGAAGCAAAACAGCATGTAGGGAAGGGAAAGGGGACTGAAGTAGCACTTGGGGAGGTTGCACCTGCCAAAAAACGGTGGCCCCCACTGCCCTGGATTATAATTTTTCAATAACTGAGCATTTATCATCAATTTTTGCATAGACTTCTATAGGCTTCTGTGAATTCCTCACATCATAGAACAAGATTTGGGAAAGATGAAGAGAGATGAGCCCATGCTATCTCGTGTCATGACCCAGAAGCTGACATTGCTCACCATTATCTTTGCTAAGTCTACTGCTATTTTGTATGCAGAACAGATACTGCAAACAAAACTCTTTGGACTGCCCTCCAGCCTTCCCCCAACTCTGTCTCAATAACCTGCATTATTTGTTCCACACCAGGAACACAAACATGATGATGTTTGATGGCAAGGTAATCCAAATTATTATAAAATACACATGGGGGTGGGGGGAGCGGGGAGGATATTAACAGACAAAAATGGTTCTATCAAATACTAGCCCAGTGTTTCTTCAATCTACTGACAAGTTATTTTTTTTATGAGATCACCCTAAACTATAATGTATTTCAGGGAGTGAGTTGATGTTGTGCCTTGCATAGGTAAGGTTACATGTCTCCAACCTTAACAGCCTATTTGAATCTGTAACTTACTGGGTCTTTCCTGATATTTTTTCGTGTGTGTAAGAGTTTGCGTGCCATTTTTATGGTGTTTTCATCGATGTCAAGACCTTGGTATAAAAACAAGACTAATTTATCCCATGGTCTCCCATGTCTTCTTTCCTTGAGCAACTGGCATAGCTTCAAGACTGTTTACTCAACGGCATATTTCCCCTTTATATTTGATGTCCCAGGATGTCAAAGGCTGTGAATTTAATATTGATTTTATAAAGTACTTTTACTGTAACATGTCAGTTAGCATTAGCTTCAACCTCGAGGAAGCTCAGGCACTGAACTGGATTTGCACGCAATGTGGCTCTCCGGCTCTCAGACTCTTTACCCAAGCAAATGCTTTATTTATAAGAGTGACAGTGTGCTATGAAAGCAGGGACAGCACACAACCCCCAGCTATCTCTGTGTCTTGTACACACAACGTCAGTGCCCTGTGTATACATTAGGCTTGAAAATGTAAGTGGATCAGAGAGACGTATCATTTGCTGTTATGTAAACAGACAGATGAGTTTATAGATCGCATTAAACCCCAGTGGCTGTAACTAGTGAAAAAGATAGCAGAGTCCTCCTTGAGTCCCAGCAACCTCCTGTCACTTCTTTGGATTTCACTTTTGATAATCACCTCCACCACTAGTTGGTCTTCTCTTTAGATGCCTCATTTTGGGAAATAGGCAGAGGTATCCTGGCAAAGGGAGAAGCATGTTAGAGAATATTTTATCCTTGATTCCCAATCCCCAAACCACTCCATCACCTTTTCAAGTACAGGTGATGCTGATGACATGCACTAATCCACAGATTAATCGGCAAAAGCTTTTCAAAACTCAGTATTGATCCTGCACTCAGTAGCAACAAAGATGAAAAACTTATCTTGCTGTCTCTTATTTTTCCCTTTATTCTACATCCTTTCTCTTTATTGTGGGACAGGTGTGAGGTCCAGTAGCCTTATTTAGTATCTTAGAATTATAGCCAGTGAGGTAAGGTTTCTCCAAAGAGCTTGAAACTATAGTCTCTCGGGTGTAGTCACCAGCATTCTTGTGTGTTGAGTAAATTGTGCCAACTGATTACATGCTGTTAAAATGAAAGATTAACTATTTAATGCATTTGCTTTTTGTAAATGCATGAAACAGCTGTGCACTCAGACCATGTCTGCCCCACACATAACGCATTGTATTTTCTCTAACTCCCCAGTTACCCAGAGCTTGCTTTCAACCTCAGCTGGGACTTAAGTCAGTTTAAGTCTTTTATGAGTGTTTGAAATATTTCTTTTTCGGTTCATTAACAATTCTGGAGGCCATGACTTTACCCATGTGCACTTATGGCACTGCATAAATAATACATAGTTATTATTCTTCATGTGGATATTGTTGATTTTAAAAATAGACATTCAACTTCTTTGTCTCCCTATCCAAACTATTGTATCTCCCTGTCTAGACATACCTGACAATTAGATGGTTTTTTAAAACTATTTTCACAGTTGATAAGCCATTGCACTCTAAAAGCTGAAGGAGTACGTGAAAGATTTTGCTGACCTTTACTAATCCAGGAAAGAAGAGAGGGATGTTTAAAATTATTTTATTCTCCTATATTTCATGTAATGTGACAGGCAAAGGTAGGATAGGACTACACTTTCTGTTTGGGTTATTGTAGAAAAGAAAGTGGAAGAAGATTATGCAAAATGAAAGTGCATTAACACCAGCATACATGTGATACTGCGTATTTAAAATGAAAATAAGACACACGTGGTTGTAAAAATTTGGAAACAAAAAAATCCAAGCTAAAAAAAAATTAAGTGATATGGCAAAGTTCAGAAGTGCTGCATAGCTACCTAATACATCTGAACATACTGATGTTGATAAATCATCTTCAGTCATCTTCAAATCAAACTGAACAACATTTATTTTGAAACCTAAACTTTTTAAGCTGTGAATTTTTTCCACTCTGGCACTTCCTGCTTTGGCAGAGGTACTAGCTAGAAATACCCTAAGACAAGGTTTTTTTGCTGTATTTCTGCCCAGAATAAAAAAATACTGTAAATTTCCAACCTGGGTATTATAGCATAGAAGTTAGGATATATTTCAAATAAGCATCCAAACTCAATCTCTGTCATTATTTCTTATGTTACTATAGGTCCATAAATATTTAATATACCTGGGAAATCTACCTCTTCTGTTTAATCTACCAAAATGAAATCAACTACAAGAAGCTGCCATAGTGAACTTATTTTGCTATAGAATTAATAATTTATGTATTTATTTTGCTATAGAATGCATAATAATTTATGTGTGTATTTTGCTATAATTTATGCAATATTTGCATGTATGCATAATATTTATGCATACTTTATGCAATATTTTAATTACATTTTATTTGGCTTTATAACATCAAGTGATTGCACTTTATACACTATTATTGAGAAGAAAATTGCTTAAATGATTTCTGGCCGTGTCAAACTCAATATCCTATGCTTAGTTAACAGGAGTAACTTCTGTCAATCAGCAGCAAAGCACTCACCTGTGTGTATGGGTAATTCAGAACAATAACTCCTTTCAATATTTAATTGAATGTATACACTAAATATTAAGGTTTTGCTTTAAGACTAACTAAAATGCTAGGAAAACTCAAATTCTGTCTTTATCTCAGCTTCATATGACTATATAAGGCAACTGATCCATACATGAAGAAATTTATAATAATTGAGATTTTTTCATCATAAATGATACCATAGGTCAAGACCAATAAAATATGGGCATGCACTGTTCCTGCTTTCCTGATGCAACTCAGTATGACAAACCAGTGTGTGGTCTCCAAGTCCTTCCTAAGCAAAATTGTTAGTTATGATATATTAAAAACAGATTGTTCTGGAGCTGTCACTCTACCATCTAAAAGATACTTATTGAGTGTGTCTACACATAAATTTACTCATGCCTAAACGTAACATGTCATACCTAGTGCACCTTAAGGCAATTTAGGCACATGTCTACACATGCATGCCTTAAGGTGCCTAAATGCTAAATGCAGTTTGCTGGGCAAATGTATTTGCAGTCTGCCCTGTACATTTAATCTAGGCAGTACCCTGGACAGCCCCACCTGCACAGCAGTGCCAGGGCCTGCAAGCAGTGGGTGGGTGCCATGCTGGGACAGTGGCCAGGGGCAGTGTGAACAATGACTACAGTCCTGGCCGGGGAGTACAGAGAAAGGTACAGGGAATGCCCAGGGGCAGAGACAATGTGTAGAGGGTGCATGCGGGTGCACGTGCACCCTCTGAGCATGGAGGTGCACCCCCTACAAAAAGGTGCTGCCAACACCTGCAGGTGGTCGCCACTCACTACCCCCCACCATTGACGCCACCAGCGTTGTCTGTGGGTAGTCAGTGATTCCTGCTGGCTGCCACTGACACTGCCAGAGGAGTTTATGGACTAAATTATTTATTGTGAATAAAATATACCCCATGATGTTAATCTTTGGGGGGGGGGGTTTAAATACTTTAATCTAGATCCTCAACCCTGATAGCCTGGCTAAAATGGTCACTGTAGGGTTCCTCTGGCATTGTTCAACTCCTAAGCTGATAGACATGGTTCTACATACCTCTTAAAAGGTATAAGTTGGGCATTTAGCCCAATAATAAGTTGGGTATATGTCTTATCTTATGGAAGTATGTAGTTAAGCCCTTAAAAGCACCTGGAGCTTCCAAACCACTGCATATATTTCACAACTCTTCTGTGAAGTAAGCAAGTATTACTGTCCCTACTTTGTGGAGTGACAGGTCCAGAGAGATTAAGTCACTGCCTAAAATCACACAATGCCTCTGTGGCACAGACAGGAATTAAATCCAGTCTCTTGGATCCTAGGGTACTGCCTTAACAAGACGACCATCTGTCATCCTTTAACCCCTGGATGCCAGGGACTGTTACATAAACTATAGCAACCCAAAGTCTGTACTGACTTCTGCCTTTGGATCATGTCCGTGTACCTCAGGGTTTGGTTAACAGAAGCATAGCACCCTTAGCTATTCCTTCTCAGTCCACTAGTAAGCATTGAGTCTTTATCTCTCTTAAATCCATCTGCTATATTCAAGACCAATTTATGCAAGCAAATTTTAGCTTACAGGTTACACAGGAATAGTTTAGCTATTTATGATTTGTGGGTATGATCACTGGTCACTTAGATCACCTGGATTGTTTCCAATCTGTGCCTGAATGGCTGAATCTTTCATAAAGTAGAATAGTAACTGATAGGCATTTTTCTTAACATAAAAATCCCTTTTTTCACAAGAATAACATTTCTACCAATCCCAGTGTAAGTACAAATATTTACAAATAGAAAATAATAGGGGACATGGCCAGGATTAAACTGAATAGCTGTTCAAATTTTGAACAAATATTTATTAACTGTTTTTAGAAATATTTAGCAGCTCTGCCTAGAGCTATATAATAGCATACATGAATGCATTTTATTATGTACAACATCAGAATCTGTATGTGTATAGATAAGGACTGGAATTTATTTCTCTCCCATTTGACCAAGAACCAGATATATCCCCCTTGTAAATCTACTAACTTCAGTAGTTAACAAAGATAAATGTTAACCTGCCTTCTATTTTAGAAATAGAACTGTTTAATTCATCCAACATAATTTATTTATCCTTGGGACCTAATCCTGAGTGTCAACCTTAACTTTGCTATTCATATTACTTTTTTTTTAATACCCTAAAATAGAGAGTAATTTAAAGACTAGCAGAAAGGGCTATCTCTGTTTTTAAAGAAAACAAAACGAAGCAAGATAATGTTTTTCCTAATCTTTCAGTCAGTTAAGATTAGAAATGTAGTCTTAAAAGCACTGTCATGTTTTGTAAATCTACTGTACTGAGAACAAGCTACAAAATCCAGCACCTCATATGTATCAACTACATGTTTGCATGTTAGATGTCTCTCAGTTTCAAGATGAGGTTTGGAGATTTAAAACATGCAGAACAATTCTCACAGCTATATAGTCCAAGTCTGGATATGCAAAATTTCCCTTGGTGTCATCTTACAGCGGATCTGTTTTTGCTGATTGCTAAGTGTTTACATTGCACTCGTTGGACCCATTTTTTTCTCCTGGTAGTTCTAGTTCATAACATTCGCCATGTACAGGTGTTCCAGCTTTTTCTCCCAAAGCAAAAATGACTGTTCCCAGGCAAAAATAACCCAACTCCAACCAAGTAGAAGTCTTTCTCCTGGGAGAATAAGCTGAATACTTTCCTGCAGCTTAACTGCTCCCAGGGACTAGGAGGAATGGAGCCATGGTGAAAGGCCCCTGGTATGGAGAAGGTGCAGGGGCAAGTGCTCCTCCCCATCCTGTAGATCAGGGAAGAGCACCTATCAGCTGCTCCTCACTGGCTCCTCACATACCAGTGTCCCCAGAGTGAGAAGCTGGCAGAAAGCCTCACTGTCCCTTCTGCTCAACTCCCAGGCATCAGATGCAGCTATGAGTCTCCTACCTGCTTCTCACACTGAAGTATGAGAAGCAGTCAGGGGGCTTTGTTCCATTGCTCTATTCTTCCCGGGAATGGGAGAACTGGAGCAACCCATGCCTTCCCCAGGCTGGGATCACTCTAGTCTCAGGAAGGCTCAAGGAGCAGGGAAGAGGGGGAAGTTGCAGATTGAACCTCTGTACAAGTTCCTCTCCTGGAATCTTTTCTAGCAGCAGAAATTTTCCAGTAGTAGAAAAGATTGTATGCCGCCACTGTTTCTCAAAGCCATTCACCTCTATTTCTTTTGCATATATTCTCTGAGTATTAGACAACTACAGTCCACAGGTTCAGGCTATAGTTACCAACATCTTTAAGGAATTTTCTTTACCTAATGCAATACTCAAGCCCCAAGTTAAATTTCAAATCAATTTAATTGTGTTACTGAACTCTGGTCATAAAAAAAAAGCCAACCTTAACTACAAACATGGATCTTGCCTACCCTATTTATGCTTAATGGGAAAACATGTTAGGAGTGACTGTCTGGCAGAGTCACTTAAGTAAATGAATATATATTAATTTGGGTTTATTGTTTCTCTTCTGCAATTTAATGAGACTGTTTGATATCAACATAATTGGTCTAAAGAACTAGAGATTGTATGACCTTGAAGATTATGGAGATTGTAGGCTACCTGATGGATACTAGGGCTGTGCAAAACAGTACCATTCCATTTCAACTTGCGTTTCGACGGAACAGCGTTTTGTTTCGAATTTCATTTCAATTCAAAACCATTGTTTCATTTCAGTTTGTTGAAACAGTTCACTGTTTCAGCACTGTTTCAACATTTTGCCCATAGGCTATAATGGGGAAGCTGGAAACAGCCTAAAGCTTTGTCATTTCTAACCTGATTTGGATGAAACTTGCAGGAATGGTAGCTGCAGGAATGGGGAAAGCAAAGTCGTGAAAGAAAAACTCATATCAACTGTATGTTTTAAGCCACAGTGTGGTCAAAACTGCAGGGATTATAGCCCTGCTAAGGCCACAAAGCCTACCAAGTTTCAAGGGCATAGGTGTAGGGGTTTGGGGAAAACTGTACCTCAAGCTGCAGACAAGCAAAATTCATGACGTGGGTGACACTTTGCGTGTTAAGGTGCAACAAGGTAAAAGCTGCAGGCCTGCTAGTCCCTGCTGAGGCCACAAAGCCTGCCAACTTTCGAGGAGACAGGTGCAGGGGCTTTTGGTTCTGGGGCCCTGCCTCTCTGACTGCTGACAGGCAAAACTCGTGTGATCGGTGCTTGTGCAACTCTGTCGGTCTTGGAGCATGGGGGTGGGGAGGGGAAACTATTGCGGGCCTGGCTCCTAGGCCCTAGTGCAGCCATGAAGCCTGCCAGATGTCAAGGAGATAGTGCAGGGGGAGTCTGGGTTCTGGGGCCCTGCACCTCTAGCAGCTGACAGGCAAAACTCGTGACATGGGTGGGTGACACTGTGTGTATGTTAAAATGCGCCCTCACTCCTTCTCCCAACCCCCCTTCCCCCCACTTCCCTCTCACTCTCCTTACTTTAGTTTCTGTTTCCCTGCAGGCAATTTCCAAATGTTTCAACTTGCCTCATTTCATTTCAAGGCTGTTTCAAACCTCTCTGTTTCATTTCGATTTCACTGTTCCGAGCTCAAAACAAGTCAAAACAGTGTCAAAATGAAACTGTCGGTGAAATTTCACACAGCCCTAATGGCTACCTGAACATCTTGCTAAATATTTTCCTTCTGTTCAGGATGGTAGTTATTTGGATAACCTTAGATCTCTTGAGCATTGCTATAGAAGAGAAATGAGTTAGCTTGTAGCTCTGAGGCACTATGATAGGTATTTAATAATATCAGGAAAATGGTACATGTGAAAATCCAGAATATGCAAGAAAGCTGAGGAGAAGACTGAATTATGGAGAAGGTAGTCATGGCCTGAAGAAGTTGGGAATAATTTTCAGTTCCTCTTAATTCCCTTAGATGGCTGCAATCCAATTGGCTTTATAAATTAAACTAAAATTAGTCCCATCCATAAAAAGTCTTATAATATGCTATTAGATATACTCAAGCATTTACATGTTTTGGTGTTTTGCCTTGCGTTGAACATCATAACTTAATCAGCAGCCATATAGCAACACTGAAAACAAGTGCAGTAATAGCTTTGGCGTTCTATTTTTTATTAACTGAGATGGAGCCTGCATTGCTTTGCATTGTGCTGGCATTCATGTCACCTTTTCTATTAACAAGCATGGAAACATTTTTTAAAATTAGCTATAAATGAATGTGCATAATGACAGCAATTGGCTTTCATCAAATCCCATATAGTCATGATGAACATTGATATTAAAGCCAACTTGGAGTCTACACTATTTATCTCAAGTTACATTTTTTCAGGATCTTGGAAAGCTAACCCTGTGATCTAGTGAAGCAAATGCAAATTAGGATTATAGCCAAAATATATTCAAGCCACAAGATTGACATGCATGAGAATACAATTGTGGCTTTTTGATTCCTTAAGCAGTAGTTTCAAAAATCATATTTTTATTTTCAGAAGTTTATGTCAAAGTACTGTTTGCTGGCAAAATCTTTTGTCTAGATAGGCCTTTTGCCTTGATAAATCTGTGACATATTTGTTGTGATACTTAGTATCAGATTACATAAACTATAAATATGTTTTATGGGACTCCCCTCCCACCCCGCCCGGTACAGAATGTCATTGGGAATATACCCCTTTCCCTGTGATCTATAGATTAAGTGAGAAAGAAGAACAGGCCAAATTAATTCACAAGTAATGAAACACCTTTCATTCACTTCCATTTACAGCATTCTAGATTCAAAGGCACTGAACATTTGAGATGTTCAGAATCCAAATCTAAAGCCAAATGTTTTGAGTGGCACCTCTCCCTCTACAACAGGCTTAAGTCAAAATTTCAGTTCCAGACACCCCAGTCTTGGAAAGGTTCAAACCTTACATTTTAGTAGCTCAGGCCCATAGCTATTTCACCCTGACTGTAATTGAGGAGTACTTGGAATAGCTCAGAGGATGCAAAATACATTTACCAACCATTCTTCCCATCCTAGGCTCTCTTGGTATCAATCCTTTAGGCTTCTGTAATGATGAATGCCAGGTAGTACCCATTATGGGAGCTCTTTGTCAGTCAAAAATCGTGCATGCCAGGATGATATTCTATGGCTGGTTTTGTTGCCTTCAGGCATACTTTCCCCAGCAGAGTGATGCAAAGCAGATTTAAGCAATGGGGAAACTTTGTTTCTAATTTCTAGGGAGGTGCGTTTATAAGGGTTACAATCTTGAGGCTATTAAAATCAATGACAAATTTTTCATTGACTTCCTCAGCAGCAAAGCCTAAAACAGCAGCCACAATAAAGAAAATCTACAGAATTGTTTTAAGGAAGTGCTTTAAAGTATAGTACAGTAATTCTCAACCAGAGTGCTACTGCACTCTGGGATGCCATGAGTTTCTTTTAAGGGTGTAGCCCTGCAAGCAGAAGGATAAACTAAACAAAGTCTTGAGCAATCACTAGTGTGTTTTGTGCCAGGTGGAACTGCCCAATGTCTTGATTTCAAAAAGAAGCTATGTGGGGATGGAACAGAAAGCAGCTCCTGAAGCACAGCCTAGGAAGAGGGTCCACTGTGAGACTGCTACTAGCCTTTCTGAGAACCCAGATGGACAATGGCATCGCCCCAGAAAAAATATAATGAATACTGCCCCTGTGCTTCCCTACAGGTGAGGAGTACTCCCTGGACATTAAGGCAAAGTATAGGAGGGGGGAGTGGGGGAAGAAGGGAAGCGCACATCTCCTTCCATGGGGAAAAAAGGGGGGTACCTTCTTCACTTCCACAGAGAGTGCCATCAAATTAAGGAAAGCTATGCATGGACCTTGAGTCTAAAATGTTTAAGAACCACTAGCATACTGTTTAAAATGCAGGTGTGAGGCATTCTGCTCTGCTCTTTAATTACAAGTTACCTCTTTATATGTTTTCTAAGACATTTCATTTCTTTCTAGCCAGAAAGAACATATCACTTCTGAAAGAAGTACTTTGTGTTAAAGTAAAAGGGTCCTGTGAAATGATTTGCTTGCTTTCCTCTGGCTGGTATTCTTGCTAGCACTCATTAAATGGGACTCTACACTTCAATTAATTTAAAACTATTTTAATGAAAAAATTCTAATCCCATATAATCATACTATAAGTATTCTCTTTCTCTTCAAAGAGAAAGCAGTGTAAAATGTTAATGTATGCTTCTGCCATGCTTTAAAAGTCTTTGACCAGCTTTAAATCTGGTTAGTTTAATTTATGGATTGCAGTGAAATCAGTTTTGATCTCAAATAGTCACAGCAATTCGAGAGAGTAATTTATAATCCACACTGATAGCAGTCATGATATTTATAAGAACAGACATAACAACATGTTGCAGTAAAGAGTTTAATCTTTCTATTAGAATAACTAAGGCTTAAGTGAAGAAAATATTTATGTTAATAAGATCACATACAGATACCCTTTCAAGTAATCTATTGTAAACATATCCAATTAGGATCCATTCTTGTAATGCAACATATGTCAAAAAGACTTACTGAAAACTAGCTTTGATATTTCCATTAATATATACGTTAAGGAGCATCACATGTTGATTATTTTTTTAATTCCATTTTGAGACACTGTACTGTTGGCAAAAAAGAAAACTCTTTACATTGTAGTGTTTCCTCTTTTTTTTTAATGTGATTGAACTGCTCCAAATGCTGTACTTTTTATGCTAATCCTCAGAATAGGTATAGCACTGGCAGCAACTGAGTAGGCCTCTCTCAATACAGCTTTTTCTATGTAATTTCTTTCTGACATTGAGCAGAAACAATGCATCTGTGCCAATTTAATCACTCAAATCTCTACTGTTTGGGGTTTTTTAATTGCTCAAGTTGCTTTTCATTTTAATACATTAGAATTAATTATTTATACAAGGGTAGTAGACAAATATTTTCCTCTTCAGACAGAGCCACGCACTGAGAAGCAGTACAAAATGTTCATTGTGGCAATCACTGCTCAAAGAAAATCGAGTTGTCCACTTATTCACTGCAGGACTGGGCCTAATGTAAGGAGGAAATATGCAGAAAAGAAAACTTCAAAATATTGACGTTGTAAGGACTTAAAGCAAATCTTTTATAAAGTGTCATAATCCCAAAGGGTTAGTACTAATTCTGTGCATGTTTGTCATATTTGATCCTTTTCTTTTTTTTTCTTGGCAGTGTTTTTATGTTTGCTTTACATAAAACTTGGACTCTTACCAAACCCTAATGACTGTACTTTATATTAAGCTTCTCTAAGGATCTGAGCTTTAAAACTAAAAAACCTGCTAATTTATCTTACAGAAAAAGGTGTTAGAATTTGAGTGAAAAATAGCAAGCAGAAGGATAAAGATAAACTGAGCAAAGGCTTGAGCAATCAGTAGTGTGTTTTGTACTTTCAGGCTGTGAAACAGTCTTCACTATTTTATAATGTTCTTACAATTATCTCTTTTCACTTTTATATACTGTTCAAGTATAACTGTGTGAAAATCTGAACAGTTGGCACAGATTTAATACTTTAATAAGCTAAAATATGTTTAAACAGTTTACATGCTGTAAAAGAATACTGTCATGTAGCTAAACAACATGAATCAAACCTTAGGTTAAGGAGGCTAAGGCTTACAAAATAGACATGTTTGTTGGTTCCAGAATAACAATAGTCACAAAGCCAGCATGGATTATAGAGCTGACAGAACCTGGTAAGCCTAATGGAAATATAGACTTACTTCTTCTTTTCCATAGAATTGCTAGGAGAGAAAAACAAGAATCTCTGCATTCATCCAGAGCCATAAGATTTTATGGAGAGTTAATGCCAAATGTAGACTACCACAATCAATATCTCTATCTAAACACCCCCAAACATTTTGGAGCTTCCTGTTCTGACTTCCATATCACAGCTGACCTTGATTTTTTTTCATAGTGTGTCACAACTGAAACATCCCCAGACCCAAGCTTTGCAATTCTGATGCACTGAAAATATGAATGATCCTTCCTTTTTTAATGTGTGCTTTCTGACTTCCCTGGTACATACAAAGAGTTCCATTAAAGCCATATTAATTTGGAGGCATAGTTCTGGTTGTTCTCCAGACCTCAAAATAGTGGATGTCTGAAAAATAGCCTTCCTCCTAGACTGCCTTGTGATGGTGTACATATTCACAAGAATGTGGCAAGTAAGGATGAGGTCAACATATTTTTCCTGATCGGAGCAAACATGATAGCTGCCTGCCATTGGTCCAGAGATTGCCAGGGAGGCCAGTGATGTGAGAGAAAGAAAAATGTTGGTTGGTTCACACGACACAAGTTACTTAATCCAAGTTAAGATCCCTAAGAAGGCTGTCAGAGTGACATGAAAGAAGACCTGTGTTTGGTTTGTTTGCTGTGCTCTTTTGGAGCTTTTTCACCTACCCACCTTTCTGAAAAATGTTCAGAAAGTGTATCTACAGGCAATTTTTTATGATAATTTAATGCAACTGAGTACAAAGATTATTTTGAACCCCAAACTTTGGCTTGCAAGCCTAGAAAATAAACAGTTCTACTCTTCTGCCCAAACCTGATACATATTTGAGCAACATTTAATCATATGTGTATCAAGTCATCTAAAAAATATTTTAGGCATGGTTGGCCACTCCTATAAATATATCAGTCCCTTTTATTTCCATCCATAGTCTACTTGTCAAGCTATTTATGTTTTTATCAGTGATAGTAAAGAAACCATACCTTAAGTGGAATGGAATAAATAGAAAAGAGATAGAGGCTGTTGTTTTCATTAAATCTCTCCTGTTTGTAGCTCTTTCTATTCCAAATGTTAAATAACTGTGGGGCTGGGACTCAGAAGATATTCTTGTTGTACCCGTCATAGACATCTTGTTTTACCTAGGTCTAACCCTTTAACCACTTAGGACTCAATTAATAACTTCACTGCATTGTCCTCCTCTACATGCTCTATTGCTCTATTTCCACAGCCTTGGTCTAATACCTGAGAAAAGTTAAAATGCCTGGGAATGGGATTTGCAGAAGCCAGCTGATTGCGCTATCCAGACACTTGATGCCTTTCTCAACTTTTGTTTTACAATCACAGAGTCTCACCTGGTCAGCTTTGTGATACGCAATAAAGGCTTTATAGGAGAAAGTCCCTGCTCTTGATCAGCCAGAGTGGGAATTTGAAAATAGGTCTCCTACTGTGTACATGAGTCTTCTCAGCAAAAATTCATGGGAGATTATTCTCAATGCTCAATTCTGGAAATTCCTCCTTCTTGAAGCCTACCAGAGCCTAAGCCTGCACATCTTTCGGAAGCACTGTAAGATCTTCCTATATGGGCAAGAATTTAGCACACAAAGTTCAGCTGTGATATTGTTTAGGAGGGTCTCTGTTTTATGTTAAAATTCTAGTTCCTTTTCAAGTTGCCTTATTTTCTTGGTGTTCTGTTTTACAGGTTATTCTATTTTCTTATTATAAGCTGTCCTGAACCTCTGAAAAATAAATAAAATTGTGACTAATGGGTAAAATGGGACAATGGGGCCAGACATCCCCAAAACTATAGTAACCACCTTTCTTTTTCCAAGGCTTGTTCTGATCAGCATTTTTTGAGAGTGCCTACAATAGTGATCCCCAAAGGCAAGATAGCTGGAGAACAGGTTAAGGTGTGTACAAGCATTCAAATAATATAAGAGAAGTCTTCTAGTTTTGTTCTTCTGATAGAAAAAACTTACAAAACAAGCACTGTGCAGGAGTTAAAGGTCCCAGCTGAATGCTGTGTACACATCCCAGTGTGCTTTGCAGGCCCGCTTATCTGCTGGAGACAGCTGACAGCAGCTGATGGAGAGACCACCATGGAATGACGGGCCATCCCAGGGTACTGCACCCAGTGCCCAGAACACCCTGTCCTTCCTTTCCTCCCTCCCTCAGAGCTGTCAGGCTTTGAGACAGGAGACCCAGAGCTTGTCTACTGTCTTTTGGAGTCTGTCAATTTTTCTTCCTGCAGCCCACAGTGGGTCCCTACATCTCTGGCACCAACCGTCAGTCCCCATTTCAGTGCAGGTCAGGAAAGCCTGGTTATAGTGGGTGCTGCCATGTGGAGGTTGGGTGCTGCTGGATCAAGTTTTTGCAAATTGAGATTGAGTATTGCCAGCTATGCATATGGATGGCTGGGACTCTTGGGTACAGATACAGGAGGTGAGGTCCAGGGGGACACAGCACTCTGGGTCTTCCATGATTGGCCCTGGATCAGTTAGACCCTGCCCCTTCCTGGACCCAAACTACATAGACCCAACCCCACATCATAACCAGACCCATTCTTCCTGGATGCAAATCAGCCATCCAGGTAGCAGCAGAGTCCATGGGATGGGGAGATCTGGGGGCTACAGAAATGGCAGGGTTGGTGGCTGTGCAGATCTGGGTCCATTGGATGAAGAAAGTGAGGGAGCTCTGGAAATGGTGAGGAGATGGGGAGCGGGCCAGTCCAGGACAGGGTTTTGTCCTGACAAGTTGGTGTCTCCCATCTGCTCAGGGTCAAGAGCATTAACAGTTGCACATCCTCAGGGCTGTGGAAAGGAGCTGGGCTTTTCCAGCCCTAAGGCAGATAGAGAGAATTGTTTGCTCCATGCTTGACCAGAGCAGTGGAGTTCAGCTGGGTCACAAACTGTCTGTCTGAAGATTTGGAGGGAAGTTGAAGCTGGATTGGGGGGTGGAGGGCAAAGTAATATATGCTTGGATGCCAAAGGGCAGTGTAGCAGCTTCTGTCAGAGAGGTAAGTGTACAAGCATTTGTTTCTCTGGTAGAATCTCTACCGGAGGCCACATCCACCTTGTTGGAAACAGTAGATTTTTTTACTGGAGCTGCCATTTTTGGTCTCTTAGAAATTGCTTGAATGCCTGCTTGCACACGTAGGGTTTCTACCAGTGGAACTTCAATTCCATTGGTAGAAAAGTAACACTTGCATACACCCTTATTTTGAGAATCCACCCTGGTGTCTCACTGGTACCAGGGTATTAATGGCTTGCTTTACATCCAGCAGCAACAGACTTTAGTAGCTCTTGAATGGTGGATTGAAATACATTTAGATTTTGTATTTGTGTAATTCCTAGCACACTGGGTTCCCAATCTCAATTGGGATCTGTGAATTCGATTGTGATATGTATAAATGGTAAACAAAACTGGAGGATGAAAAGGGAACCTTGATTATGCTGTAGATTTCCTGTTTCATGGGCATAACAGTATTTTGTTCACAAGTCTAAGAACACACACTGCCTTGTATATATTTTCCCTTTCTCATTCTTAGAAAGTAGCAATAACATCAGCAAAGGGACCTGGATTATAGAACCTGATATATCCCCTAGTTCTGCAAAAACCCTTATTTAGCAGCTCTCTGAAAAATGGTAGTGTATATAAGGTGACATTTTTCTTTCTGCTTAAAGAGACTTTAAATGTATGTACTGATGTTTTAAATGTTATGGCATGCACAGATGCTATTGCACTGGGTGCCAAAGAACATAAAACACTGAGAATATTTAATGCATATAAAATGGGATGTGTTGTGAAATCCAGCAAAAAATGCTGAATTTTAGACTTACATCAGTTTGCTGACTCTCTGTGTTTTAAAAGGCAGCGTGATCCAGTGGTCTGGGAATTATGTCCTGAGTTCTGTTGCCAGCTCTTTTGCTATGTGACTAAAGGAAACCGTGTTGCACCTTTATTTCCATTCCTATCATTTCCTATCAGTTTTGTCTTGTCCATCTGTCTGGTTAAATGCAGATTCTTCAAGAAAAGGACAACAAGGGTATGTTCCCATGAGTGGGAACATGTGTTTCCTCAGGGACAAACAGTAGCAGTATACCTTCTGCTACTTGTCCCTGGGGGATGCCCTTGCCACACACACTCTGGCACATATCATGGTGTCCCAGGTTGGGTATGGGAGGCTGAGGCCAGCAACTCTGCGGCCAGCAACTCTTAGCTCTGGCTAGCCAGCCTCCAGTTTTGGGTATTGCCACTATGTGCACTGCCCCATATTTTTTAGGTATGAATTTTAGGCATAAGCAAAGCAGCAGTGCAGGAAATGCCTGCATGTGTGTCATATGTGGTATGTGATGCCACAGACCTGTCTGCATACCACATGTAATAGTTTCATAGTTTCATAGTGCTTAAGGTCAGAAGGGACTTAAACAGATCATCACGTCCAACCCCCTGCCCTAGGCAGGAATTAGTGCCGGGGTCATATCACCCTGACCAAATATCTGTCCAAACCTCCTTTTAAAGACCCCCAAGGTAGGAGAGAGTACTATAGCACTTGGGAGTCCATTCCAGAGCCTGGCAGCCCTAACTGTAATGTCTCCTGATGTCCAGCCTGAGCCTTCTCTCTAACAATTTGTGGCCGCTATTCCTAGTGCCCCTGGGTAGTGCCTGGAGGAACAGAGCTTCCCCCAATTCCTGCTGGTTCTTCCCGGTGAGTTTGTAAATGGCCACCAGATCCCCTCTCAGCCTTCTCTTGTGGAGGCTGAATAGGTTCAGCCTCTTCAGCCTCTCTTTGTAGGGTCTGACCCACTGCCCCTTGACCATGCGAGTGGCCCTCCTCTGGACCCTCTCAATGCTAGCCACATCCCTCTTGAAGTGCATCACCCAGAACTGGACTCAGTATTCCAACCATGACAGTATTCCAACTGAGCAATGCTACATAGAGGGGAAGGATCACCTCCTGGACCTGGTTGTGATGCATCTGTAGATGCACAACAAGGTGCAGTTAGCCTTACTGACCAATTCCTTGCATTGGCGGCTCATGTTCATCCTGGAGTTAACAATGACTCCAAGATCCCTTTCTGCACCGTGTTGACAAAAAA